>JAOYMR010000008.1:11784953-11797852 GCA_025802075.1 Tenebrosternarchus preto | reverse complement strand
TACTGATAGTATAGTGGATGACCACAGTTGGCAAGGAAATTGTCATGGTACAGAACTAGTCAGATGCTTGGGGATATAAGGTGTAGTAGTTTTATTTACAGTTCTTTACAGCAGGTAACCCAGAATCATATTCACAATAAGGATGACCATCAAATCCAGAGCAAACAGATCTCCAAACCAAGTAAACATCCAAAAAAGAAACATAAACAATCCAGGGAAAAAAATTTGTTTAACATACCCAAATGGAAAATGTGGCAAATGTAGGGTAAAAAAGCATAACATAATAAAAGCATAAATAGGTCAGCAGCTAGATAAACAGCAATAACTGGAAAATCACTGCAGTACTTCACAAGGAAGAAACCAAACAAATGTGTTTAAAAAGGCAGACAAATAATTAGATGCAGGTGAGATCAAAAGTCTTGTGATGACACTCTTGTGAGTGAAACTTGGAGTTGTATGTTGGAAAAAAGCACTTGTATAATGCTCCAACCTTTATTAGACTCAGGACGTAACACAAATGTTTGAGTCCTAAGCCTTCATGAACATGCTTGAATTAGGTGGGATTCAAACCAACAGCTCATTTATATACAGTGAAAAAGGAGGGAATTCCCTTGGTCATGTCATCAGTAAGTCTCTGATATGGCAAGCTGGTATACGTGATAAAGTAAGAAATAAAAAAAGAGCAGTGGCATCCTCATTAATGAGGGCAGTGAGGGGGACACTATCCTCTTTATGGTAGTGGGAACCATTGGGTTTCGCTGACTGTCCAGTTTGATCACTTGCTCCATGAGCGGAAACCTCACAGATCCAATTCATCCCACACTTTGAGTGACCACATAGTCACAGAGATTCTCCAGATGAATCTATGCAATCCTCCTGCTTAAAGAGACAATTCGTTCAGGTAGGCCTGCATAAATTACAACAACAGGAACACTTGTATGCATAACTGAACAGCTGCAATACTTCACAAGGAAGAAAGTAAACTTAATTAAATTGGCAAACAAATAATTAGACATGGGTGAAATCACCAGGTAGAAGATTAACTTCACTTACAAGGAGCAGTATCCTCCATGGAGAAGAAGGCCAAGGTAAGGGCAACACACAGAGAAGTTAGCCAGCTATCAGAACTGCAAAAAGGCACAATGATCCATGAAACCAAGAAATAAAAGAAGCTGTCCATACCTGAGACCTTCAAAACTGCTAAGTAAAGATCAACAGCTCTGGCTGAACCACCTAAGATAGAGACTGAACAATACTGGAAAAACATGAGAAAAAAAGCCATCACACACAATGTTCAGTGGTTACAGAACCTAAAATCAGACCACAGCAACCTCCCTGAGCAGGATCTAGTATCCATTATGCTGGCAGATATCTAAGAAAGGTTCTCAAGTATGAAGAACTGCACAGGCTGACATGCTCCATGCCTACTGGCTGATGAAACTAAATGCACTTCATAACTACCTGGCATTACAAATAACCCTAACCCTAGCTACTAGTGGATGGAACTCACCCTGGATGGTTAACTGAAGGCTGAACACTCCAGATCCTGAAGGACCCCTATAGAGGAGTAGTCTCATTCAACAACAGGCTAAGATGAGTAGGCATATGGCTCATGGCTACATGAGTGGGGCAAAGAAAGGCATTGGTAAGAACACCAGAGGAGCCAAGTACAAACTACAGGTGGATAACTCAAGACTGTAAAACCAGACAGACCTACCTGTGCACCACCTGGATTGATTACAAGAAAACCTATGTTTCAATGCCCCACACTTGGATCCTGGAATACTTGAGTCTCTATAACATCAACAGGACTCTAAGAACATTCATCAAGAACTCACGGGGCTGTGGAAGACAACACTCGAAGGCTAACTTCAGACCTATAGCAGTGTGGGATTTATAAAGGAAATTAACTAAGGAGATGCCCTGCCCCAATTGTTGTTCTGCATAGACTTAAATCACCTCGGTGAAATCATCTCCAAGAGTAGCCTAGGATATCAGCTATGTAATGGAGCAACCATCAGCCACCTCCTCTACATGGATGACATCAAGCTGTATCTCAGAAGTGAATGAGACATTGACTCACTAATCACTGTATCATTACAAATAATTTTGGTAATTCATAATCGAACACTGCTCTACAAAAAATGCCACCTGAATCTCTCCAAATTGTCTAGCAGGAATCCAATATCAATTGGATGATGTTTCCTTTTTATAATGTTTGGTGATACACACTTGCTTAATTGACAATGACATAAAAGGTACATTTTTGATCTGTTTGGAGTGAGCATGATGGCAAATTTTGCATCTGCAGTAATAGGAGTACATGTAGAAGATGGTGACTTGCTTGAGAATGGCATACAATTTTACTATAAGAAAAGCTAATTTAGGTGTTAGAGTAAGAACCCATAAAATATAGACTGAGGAGAGATACAATTTTGCTCTTCTGCCATGATTTAGAAAAACTGAAGTCAAGAGCCAATTCCTGTCTTAATGAAAGTTCCAATTGTTTTACAATTTTATTGACTGGCAGTTTTCAGTGTACCACCATTCTCACAACTGGGGTTAGTCAGGTAAATGAAAATGAATATCAGTTATAATGTATTTTATTTCAGCACACAAAAATCTATTCTTTATTCTCAATTTACTCAGAACTGATATTCTCACGAAAGTTAAAGGTACGACTCGTGACATTGACATTTATTTAGACAATGAATTTATTCAGATTTACAACTTTTTTTATCAGACAAATCATAAAATATAGCAGAAACTAATAAACAACATTCTGTCAAATTATATATTGGAATTGTAGGTTAGTTCAGTTTCCCAACTTTTTTCATAGTGACAACAGAGTCATTTTAATAATATTAATCTTTTCTTATAGAAGACAAAGTTAAGCTTTGCTTGTTTTCGTTCCCAGTTTCACTTTTGCGATTGCTCAGTGCCACTCTGAACTGAGTGATCGAATTTTTAAAAGTTGCACGGAAGAGGGAGCCAGAAAAGCAATAGATCACAGGGTCCAGCACACTGTTCAGGTAGGTGAACCCAATGAAGATGACAAACACCTCCCCATTGTGTTTAAAGGCTGAACAGTAAGCATTCCCCAGACTCTTCAGGTAGAGTGCAGACAGCCCTGCGGCTACACCAGGGCAGAAACATATGATGAAGACCCCAGTAATTACCAGAACAATCCTCATGGCCTGCAGATTCTTCTTTTTGCCCACCTGGCGTTGACGTAAGATACAGTATATTCGGAGAGAGCAAAAGAGCACAAGCATTATAGGGAAGAAAAACTCCAAGATGTACACCATGTAGTGGAGCTTGATGGCCAGTGGTGGTTCCTTATAGGGGTGGAAGCTCCGACACAAAGAGACATTTCCCAGCTTTCTCAGAAGATCATTACTCACTAAAAGTGGGAGCCGCAGCAAGATCACCACAGTCCAGATGAAGCAAATAATCATAGCAACCCGTCGCGTGCTCAGTAAGTTCACTTTATGAAGTGGATGGACAACCTTAAAGTATCGATCCACAGCCACAGCAGTCATGAAGCCAATGCTTGCTGATCGGTTCACTGCAAGCATGAAGAGGTTGATACGACACCAAGCATCACCAAACACCCAGTTCTCACCACGAATCATATTATCAATCCGGAAAGGCAAGCTCACCAGGAGCAGGAAATCAGCCAGGACCAAGTTGAAGAGGAACAGGATGGTGGGTCTCCAAAATTGAAGACGGTGACAGAAGACATATAGAGCCATCAGATTCCCTGGCAGCCCCACCAGGAGCTCAATGATGATTATGGGAGTAAGAACAGAAGCTGCCACTTTCTGTGGGTGTTCACCACAATGAATAACAGAATCATTGTGTGACATGGTACTTCCATAAATGTTTTCACCAATGACTGTATTCCTCTTCTTTTCTTGAAAAAAAAAGGAAAAAAGTAGTAAGACCAATGTGCATGACAGTACACATATTTAAATGTCCTATCAATTTTAAGTAAGTTAAATATAAAGGTTCATTTGATTTATTCAGAATGGATCAACTAAATATACTTGGCATGTTAATCCATATTTTAAATCCAAAATTTACTGAAGTGCACAAGGTGTGTGTGTGTGTGTGTGTGTGTAATCACTTATTTTGTGCCAATAACTTACAATGCTGCATCACCTGTTATTTAGCTGTACACATAAAAACACCTAAATGCAATTAGTTAAGTCAGCTTAAAGAACTCACCAGTTACCCATTCTGTGGTCTTCTCATTTAATTTAACTTCTAACACAACAATATCACCGTCTGATCACTCACTTCCAGTGTAAACACATGCTCTCCTTACAGTGCTAATGTATCCCAAAGAAATTCACACATTATTATTTAAGATAAATAACATAAACTATCACGGCGCTAGTGTCACTAAGCTTACAGATATTTTATCAGACTTAAATGACAGCGGCTGTAGCAATGATATAGTTGCAGTTTCACAAGATTTTAAGGTGTGGTAGAGCTTTGGCATGTTAAAACCTGTCTTCTTTGCAACACGTGACATCAACCCCTCCATCGAAATGTGAGAGTTCTATTAGACTATGTCATATCCTTAGGATTTGAAAAATACTCTCCAAAAGTGCAATTATAGAGGTCTATTGTAAGTCTATTTGAAAATGTATTAATAGATTTTTTATAAAGTTTGTTATAAAGCGCAGCTTTTAATGCCAGTTCTTCTAATTTAGATTAAGACAAAGTCTAAACAAAAAAGAATGTAAAGGATGATTTAAAGGACTGATTTATTTTGCAGTTTTAATACATAACTAGGCTTAATGTATGTCAGGATACTTGTCACGGAAGCCGTTCCCGACTCCTCTCCTCGTGTCCGTGTTGTCTTGTGTAGGTCTTGTGTCGTTGCTCATTTGTGATCACGTGTGTCATCTGTGTCATTGTTTAGTCTTCGTATATTTAAGCGTGCGTGTTCCCCCTGCGTGTCGTTAGGATGAAGCAGAGTGAAGCAGGTTTTTAATAACAAACAAACAAACAAAACATGACACACAGGTGACCAAAACATCCATTCATCTCAGTTCATGAAGGTGTTGTTAGTCCTGGGTGTCATTTTAGCAACGTCTAATTTGACATGTTTATGTCATGGTTTTTCTGGTTTCACTTTCTTGGCAGTAGCCATCTGTTATTTTACTTTTACCGGATCATGGTAAGTTCTGGGCCAAACAAATATCCAATATTGTGGTGAACTGGACAATGGAATATATATTTTAAGAATAGCATTCCATCCTCCCACAAGGTTTTTCCAGTGCGCACACAAAATGCTACTTATTCTTTAGGTTTTGTAGTTCTGCTACTGGAACCACAATTAAGTTGACCCATGAGCACACCATGTGGTTCAAGTAGGAAATATCATTTTCCAAATAATACTTTTTATTATATGTACACTTTGTATTACGTGTGAAACTTGTAATAGGCAATGTATCTTCTCCATTTTGTGCAAGGTGCAGCTAATGTTCACTACAGATGAAGTATTAGTACAACTTTTCATGTTTAGGGTTATGGAAATCCTAAGCAGCATGTATGGGTTATAGTCATTTGTAAAGTCCACTTTTCATAGACTACAAGCACTATATAAGTGAAACAAGTTGATAGCAATTTTCTTATCTGTTGACAGCAGCTATAAATAACAACCTCAAGGAGCAGAATATGGCAGGTGTTCCTGATTATATGATCGAACTGTAGTGATAATTACTGTGTAACCTGTTAAGATGTGGGGTCATCAGACTAACATGGGTGTTGTTAGTATCCAGTTCATTCAGGGTTTGTATGTGCATGGTTAAATTTACTCAGAGGGTTAACTAGCTTAGCTACATGGCTTTCTCTGTGATTTTTTTTACCTTACATACGGTGTAGGTATTTACCAAAGCTGCAACTGTTCTGGTCCAAACATCATCTCTCATTTACATTGAAGGAATGTGAAAAGAAAACAGCTTCCTGCATAGATCCATGGTGTATAGCAAACAGCCTGTCACTTACTCCAGGAATGACTATGTTGTATTTTATTGTCTCTGTGGAACTATCTAAAATTTCTGTACAAATCTGTACATGGTTTAAACTTCTGGGGGACAACACTTCATGAAAGGACTCCAGTTAGGTACCTTTGGCGCAATTTCTACTACATGGGTGGGATTAAAATCAGAAGATGTTTTTTGTCACACTTCCTGCATCAGCTCCTCCCATACTCTCACATTCATTATTGCCATGTTACCTCCCACACCCCCAACCTGTTACACATTTAATCTTACTACCTACACCGCCCCCCCCACACACACACACTTTACTTAAGCAGTTTTTTCAGTTGTGTTTATGAAGTCTCAAGCCAGATCTGAAGTTTTCTGTTTCCCTTCACACTTTCTGTTTCCCTTCACTTTGCAATTGTAACTGTCCCTTTGTTTCTTTGTGGCACTTCTTTCATTTTAATAAAGAATAGCCTCCATTTCACTTGAAATTGGATATTGCTGTTGAGACAAGATGTTAACCCATAATTTGAAAAAACGTTGCTCCATTTTACCCACTCAGGGTCATGGTTCCCATGGTGCTAGGACCATGTACTTTTGTTTTTGTTATTTTTTAGTGAAAGCCTAGTGTATAGGACTTTGGCTTCTCAATTGGAAGTTTGCAGGTTTGAATCCAAGCTCTGCCAGGCAGCCACTGTTGGGCCCTTGAGAAAGGCCCTTAACCCTCTCAGCTCCAGGGGCGCCGTACAATGGCTGACCCTGTGCTCTGACCCCAGCTCACAAAGGTATATACAAAGAAAATATCTCAGTACTGTACATGTGTGTATGTATAGTGACAAAATGTACATTCCATCTGACATAAATCTTAATCTTAATTATAGGAAATTCTTTATGGTGCAGCACCCTGAGTTTAGTCAATCCCAACGTTTCCGCACCAACACTGCGGTGACAAGGGTTCACTGTCATCTATAAAAGATCTTCATAGTGACCCCCCTGCTGAGTTACACTTAACGCAACAGCCCAGGTAAGTGTCAGGAGTTTCTTTGTCAAGGAAAGCACTATATTAAGAAGCGATGCATCAGGCGTCTTTTCTGCTTCTGTATTAAAGAGACACTTTTTAAGGGAAGCAGAGCGCTGCTACAAATTGAGAATAGAGGAGCATGTTAACAGGTCGGTCTCCTGGTGTGTGTAGCAGAGCATTAAGTCCCTTACATATTATATTAGCAATAACACCTGCCCAACGCTCACAGCAAAGTCATCTCTCCCTGATGGGAGAGAACTATTTCTTCGCATGGTTCTACAGGAACAACAACCAATCCATTACCAAGATGATACTGCAGGAGGCTCCATTGCATACACTGGTGATGAGCTCCCATGAGGAGAGACCTTAAGTCACATCAGCCCCAACATAACCACTGGACCTGATGGGGTTCCTAGACAGGTCCTGAAACGCAGCAGGGAAGTCTACCGCAACACATCAGCACTGCAGCCAACATGGTAGACTTCCCATGAAGCCTTTCAGGACCTGTCTAGGAACCTCATCAGCAGTAGCGTCCCAGAATGACTTTCACTCAGTGGCCTCGGCCCCCCATAGTTCACACACATAGAAAGCTACATCCCCTCTTCAATGGACCAATGGCAGTTTACAGTTTGGCTTGCCTTTTTGCCGCAATCCACTTCTGTCCCTACACCTCATACCCAGTCCTCCAGAGGGAAGGATTTACATGGTACTGGGGCCAGCCAGTTCTCCCCCAGCCCCAGAATACTGGCCAAGGAGGTCACCAAAAGGACACTATGTGTGCTTGTTTTGTCTCCCATGTCCTGCGGTGTGTAAGGCACTAACCCTATCTCCTACACCGTTGAGGACATGAAAGCCACGTCCTGTGGCAGCGGCATGAATGGCAGCAACCCTGTATCCCATGTGGTTAAAGATGGCTATCTCATCCTGTACCACTGATCACGTTGACCGCTCATCCGGTGGCATGGAGAACACTGGTCCTCTGCCCTGTACCCTAACTCCAGTTTCTGCTGCTGAAAAACACCACCTTTTCTCTCATTTACAGAGCAGAAGACACACTGTGTTTCTTGGGTGCCACTGCACCCTTCTTCCAAAAGGGAATTGCCTTGGCATTCATGGTCCTGGACTTGGAAAAAACACAGCCACCCTTAATTGTCTAGGGCTGTGCGAGCTCCCTGATGCAGTTGAAATTATTTTGATTACCCGTCACTTTGCAGTCTCATGGACTCTCATAGTCCAAACATCCTGCACCCTTTTCAGATCCTCGAGATCCCCTTCGATGAACCACTGCTCTGCAGTGTCTTAGACCCACTTGCTGCTTTCACACACCCTCTTGTTCTTGGTCCTGTCCTCTCTCCTGTCCCTGCCCCTCCTGTTTCCCTACTCCAATGGCAATGGTAGCATAGATACAGTGAGGAAAATAAGTATTTGAACACCCCAAGAGACAAGACACAGCAGCATTACAGTGTACTGTAAACAGATGGGGATCACTGAGATGATACTGCCGAATATAGTGCTGTCTGTGCGGATGTGGTTTGTACATCTCGCATTCAAATGGGCTTATTTTCAATGCCCATTTTCACTTCTGCTGTGAAGTCTGTTTTCTTCCACTAGCAGCTGGTTATCTTTAAACTGTGCAAGAACATGATATTAATGGTTACAGTGAATGATTTCTTGCAGACGACATGAACTGTTACTGTTACATTAGCCAAATATCATTATCAAAGATCTTCCATAGCTAGCGATACGCCCCCCAGAACTGTATTACAGTCCACTTTGTACTGACGTAAATGCAGCAGTGTACCGCCATGAGAACTACAGGTTATTTATATCGTCATTTCTGAATATCTGAGTGATTACCAGTCACTGTAAAATGGCTATTTGGCTGAATTTTTTGCTCAGCCTCCCTCCTAATCAGACATGAGCAATCAGGGTGACCTGTATTTCATCCAGTATGATTCTCCTTTGTCATCTTCCTTATACTAGTCCTTGCCCTTCTCTTAGCCTCACACCCAATTCCCTATCATGCTCGAAAATGGGTCTCAGTTGTTGTCCAAACCAAGGGGACTAATCTGTTGCCTGTTTATTTATACTTATAGTCTGCTGTATTAGTGAAAAAAAATAGTAGAGAATAAAGGTAATTGGTTATTTAAATTTACATTAATAATAATAATAATAATAAAAAACGGAATAACGTTGCACTGTATACCATTGCACTTTGAATAAAATGTACTGGCATGGGTTTGGTGCTAATTGATTTATATGAGCTATAATACCTAGTTACAATCTTCTGGCAATTATTTGACAACATACCAGCAATCATACATATGTTAACAACTGTATTTTAAAAACATTTGTTTACATAAAAAACATAGTTGCCAAATATAATCAGAAAAGTCTACCATGCAGTCTTGAAATTTGAGTGTAGAAAAATGTTTAAGGAGTTTAGTAAAACATTACAATTTTGCATCAATGACACAGGCAAAATAAATAAGTGATTGTGAATCATGTGCCAATGTTCAACAACAAGAATTATTTTTTAACGCTTTTTTATTCAAAACCCTTCCTATATGGTTTTAGAAGGGTTTTATTTTAGAAATGCAGTGGTAGCTTGACCAGTCTAAAGCGGTTGATGGACTGCTTTAAGGTATTACGGAACATGCTGCTGAAAATAACATATATTACTGGATCTAACACACTGTTCAGGTAAGTAAATCCAATACAGAAAACAAACACCTCACCAAAATGTTTAAAGGCTGGACAGTACTCATTCCCTAGACGTTTTAAATAGAGTGCAATGAGTCCTGTGGTAACACCAGGACAGAAGCATATGGTGAAGACACCAATTATTACCAGAACTTTCCTCATGGCCTGCGTATTCATCTTCTTGTTTGTCTTACGGTGACGTAAGATACAGTATATTCGGAGGGAGCAAAATAGCAAAAGCACTAGAGAGAAGAAAAACTCCAAGATGTACACCATGTAGTGGAGTAGAATGCCTGGAGGCGGGTTCTCATAGGGCTGGAAGCTTCGGCACAAAGAGACGTCCTCAGTCTTATTTTCCTTCAGGAGATTCTCGGTGAGCAGTGGGACCCGAAGCAAGATCACCACAGTCCAGATGAAGCAAGCAATCCCAGCAGCTTGGCGTGAGCTCATTAAATTCACTTTATGATGCGGATGGGCTATTTTAAAGTATCGATCCACAGCCACAGCAGTCATGAAGGCAATGCTTGCTGATCGGTTCACTGCAAGCATGAAGAGGTTGATACGACACCAAGCATCACCAAACACCCAGTTCTCACCACGAATCATATTATCAATCCGGAAAGGCAAGTTCACCAGGAGCAGGAAATCAGCCAGGACCAAGTTGAAGAGGAAAAGGTTGGTAGGTCTCCAATGCCCAAGACGGTGACAGAAGACATAGAGAGCCATCAGATTCCCTGGCAGCCCCAGCAGGAGCTCAATGATGAGGACAGGAGAGAGGAAGGAAGCCACATGTCTATGGGAAACTTGGCCGCAATGAATATCAGAATCACTGGATGACATTATGCTTCCTCACACTTTTTTTTAGTTGTTTCCAGAACAATTAGAAACTGTTCTTTCCTCTTCGTTTCTTATTTTCTGCCAAAATACAAATGCAAAAGTGATTAATGTAAATTATTGTTAAATGTAGTTTTCATCTCCTGTATTCTAAATGTCTTGTCTAACTATTGTTGTTGCTTACTATGATCAACCTAAAATCCTTAGCATTTGCAAACTGTATCTGGAAACTTAACATCCTTGAAAAGCAACACAATTTCACACGTGGTCCTCTCAGAACAACACATGGGACTATCTCACTTCAGCTAACGATCTTTCTAGTGCTGCGTTTCGTTTACTTTCGAATGTGGGTGGGGACAAGGTCTGTCATTTTCATTTCAACTGCAACTCACCACACAGGCAGCAGAGGACTCCAGATACTACACTGACGCCTGGGGCGGTACGTCAATCCGCCACCCCCCGTGTAACATTCTTCATCAGCTTCTTTTCCATATTTGTCCATTTTGTTGGTGTCCTATTCATATCCTTCCGTCATAACACCGATTTTGTTCATGTGCGTTCCTGTATTTAACATGTGTAATCTCTGTGTTTATACTGTTTTGCGTTTTCCTGTGAAGCTTTGCATACTACTGAGAGCTGGTTTCTTAATGTCTGTATACTACGACTTTTTCCTGCTTATTGACCAATCGCGTTGCCATTGATTCTGATTATGGATTATCCGTTTCGTCGAGTTTGATACGTCATTCGCTGGAACTGTAATAAAAGGCTGAAACCTTCTCAAATCCCAAGTACAGTCTGTCTGTTCTCCCTCAACGTTACGCTGAATGTAGTTTGTGAGCTGAACAATGAAAAGTCTCCCACTGAGAAGTACGAGATGATGAGTTGCGAGCAAAGTGTATACTGACCGGGAACGAGTGAAGCTATCAAACAGTGCACCTCTGACGTTATACAGGCACGTAATTGTATGATAGAAGTTTGTAAAATTCAGGGGTTTTGTTGTTGTTAAAAAGAGAGTAATGACTAATAATTAGATTGTCTTTCTGTTATGCATTAATATGCTAGATTTTGTATCGTTTTATGATTCCCTTTCCATATAGGCCTATAACTGTTCACAGTGCTGAGGAAGGGTGATTTTTCCGTAATCGCTACTAGCATAACAACATCTTCAATGACTTATTAGTACATGGTTCTTCATTGCTTGCAGTCATACATGTATATTAGCAAAGGCAACATCAATAAACAAACAAAACTTTAAAATACAGTTAGACAGTAAACCTTGATGTATTCAAAAAGACTTCAAATCAGCCATTTAAATCCACTGAAAAGAAATGTTCTTGCTTCAGTTGTGCTGTAGTTATTATATAAAAACAACGCAAGTAAATGATTCATTGGAAATATATACTTCATAAAGAATAAATAAATAATACATAAAAGGTAAGTAAATATCACTTGTATGCTTGAAGTATTCAGATAAAGTAAATAAAAACTAAAAATGTCACCAAAAGTTACCTGCTGTAAAATGATGCTTAATCTTCACGTTTTGTTACGTTGTCTTCACAAGGGTGTACTATGAGCATTTTTGAGATAACCACAACAGAGATCATTTTAAAACAAACATCCTGCCCTCTGCTAACTGGATGACATCACTGTGGAACATGAAACCATAATCAGCTATGTGAAAACTTAAACATAACAGAGTTTGTGGCAAGTATGAAATGGACACCTCGTGGTTGGGCACGGAGTAGAGTAGAGGGCTGAGCACACAGCACTGGGGTGCTCCTGCATTGAGAGTCAGAGAGAAGGAGGTGATGCTGCCACTTGGCGACAGCCAAACTGGAAGTTCACAATCCAGCTGCACAGAGAACTGTTCAGACCTATAGTACATAGCTTCATCTTAAGCTCTAAGGGAGGAAGTGTAGATTCATTTTCTTACCAGCCTCTCAAAGCACTTGCTTGTGATGAATGTTAGGTACAGGATGCCATTCCAACACACTAACTGTGTCGGAAACATTTTCCTCAATTTTGATCCTACCAGAGGGTGTACAGTGTACAGAGGGTGTACAGTTTATTTCTTGTCTCATAGCCTCATGCAGTTTCCCAAGTGGCAGGCTGATATGAAATATCTGCATAGGTGTATTAACTCTTGTAAAGGCTTTGTTTTTTTGTTACACAGGGGTCCTGCCGGGTCTGCTGGACCTATTGCATTTTTTTTTTAATTAATCAGCAAATGTTCATGATTATCCTTCTTTTCAAAATCGGTAGCAGACTCTGATATTTCGGAAATGTGATCCTCACATTCTGAAATTTCTTCTTCTGAATCACCATCAAAATCCTCTGTC
>JAOYMR010000008.1:11753588-11769324 GCA_025802075.1 Tenebrosternarchus preto | reverse complement strand
CCGCTGTTTTGAGAACAGTATTAACAATATTATTTGACAGTGCACTTAAAACTTTAAAGAACTTTGTTGCTGTCTATACGACAGTTAACAACGCGTTTAGTAATGAAATCAATATTGTATTTCAAGGTCAATCTCTGATGACTCGGCGCTTCCTGGTGCACTATTAACATACATAACATTATAAACATTGTTATCATAATGGTATTGTCATTAACACTGTCAAATATCAATACATATCAATATATGTCTTTTACAAATCTCACATGAGTCAGTAAAATTTAAATAAGTGTAAATAATATTCTGCAAAGTCAGAAAGATGGCAGTCTGGATAACAACCAGCACAATCCTTTTAATTCAGCCTATCTTGAGAATGGGAATTGTGAATCTTGTGATTTTCAGGCCGTGTGCCAGTTCTGAATGAATTCCCAAGACGTGTGTCCCCCTGCCACCTGCCTGTGCCAGCACCGAGAAGCAATCACTACACAGCTTCCATTTAGACTTTCTGATTGGCTTCCAATGACCGTTTCCCCCTAGAAAAGGAGGTCCGATTGGTTGACTTTGGTTTTGTCAGTAACCAAGAAGCTCTCTTCAAAACACTTTTGTACAAACACAGAGAAGGACGTTGTGATATTTTTGTCACTCATTCATATGATCTACTGGAGCCAACCAAAGTGAAAAAGCATTGTGCTACGTTTTGCCCTTGACCCCCTTACCTCAGTCTCAAACTGAGCTCCAAACAGGTCTAAAGGACGTCCACTGGTCAGAGCAGGCCTTTGTTTGTCCACCCAGTCACTGAAGCAGAATGGGTTCATTACGTTCATAGTGTTGAGGGGGAAAGGTGCCGGCTTGATAGGGTCAGCTAAACACGTTCACATGTCAATGAACAGAGTTTCTTGTATATACTGTTACAGATAGAAACAAACTGAAAAATGGCATATACAGCCCTCCAGTACTGGAACAGTGGGGCAAAAAATGAATTTGCTATAGTCAAGATCTTTCCACTGAAAAGATTTAAAAGACCGTATGAGTCAACAGATTATCATATTGTCATGTATAAGTATTTTGGAACTTTGAATTAACAGCCATTTTAGGTGAGTATAAGAATTTTGGTGGGAATCTCAGATTAAATTCTTTAACAGCAGAAATAACAATTATGACTTCAGAATACGATAATTATGAACTATTACCAAAATTACATCAGGCACCTGAAGGGTTAATAAAACATACATATATGTGTATGTGTGTGTGTGTGTGTGGTTAGTGGTGGTGTAGTGGACAGTAAGCACTTGCCTGGGTCAGGTTTCCCAGTCTTATTCTGCTTTGAGGCCATGAACCTGAGAACAAAAACATGTTTCTGTACATCTGTACATACATAACTATGAAAAACCCACAGAGTAGAAATCTGACCTATAACCATTGACTTACTCCTCAATAACTGGAATTAACTGAGTACCCAAGTTTTCACAATAAAACCAGCGTTCAAAAAGGATGTCTGTGCTGTTATCCACATAATACCTGAAAGCAAAAAAAATAAAAATCACATGCTTTGTGTGAATTAAATGTATTAAATCAAACATTCGACATAAAAGTCAAGTCATAGTGAATTAAAACTGTAATGAAAGGATATTGTGTGGGTTTAACATGAAATATTATGTAGATTAATGAGAAAACGAAGAAAGGCTTTGCTTGGAGACCAATGAATAACATTAAAGCTGTATTTGTTACATGAGCTGACTCAGTTACCGGAGGCAGTCTGTCTCTGAGTGCAGCCTCCTCCTTTCCACCACCAGCCCCACCGTGTTGGCCTGTCTCTGCGGGGAGTGGGGGATTCGCGCTGGCAGCAGAAACATCTGGCAACAGCAGCAGGACAGGTTAGACGGTTCAAAGCATCCTAACGCCCACCAGAGCCACAAGGCTGACGGGTGGATGGAGAAACAGTGTCTAGAACCATAGCAGGCACACGAAAAGCAAAGGCGATCGACAGTACAGTCAGCGCACAGTCACGATTCGCACCTCTCCTTCTCGGATTTTCACATCTTTGTGCTTGCCGTTCTCTATCACTTTGAGGACCATGTCACCACGGATCTGGTAAAACAGCTGGGAAACAATATAGTGGAGTATAATGTCAGTAACAAAAATACACCCATGTGAACAGTTTCAAATCATTTTAAAAAACTATAGTCTGTGATTTCACATGTACACATCTCATTGGTCAGTTATGTGAATCCTATTTATTCATAGGATCAGTCACTTCAAATAAATCAATGTTTCCTTTTAGCTCCGTTGTGTTATAGGAGTGTTTAGGCATTCTATTTACCATTGAAGCCTTACGGAAGTTTTTACGTCTGTTCTTGTGCTGACCTCTACTGACCAAGATCAGTAATACTACATTTAATACGGTGTAATTATTAACCTATAGATTCCTAACCTACTGACCAAGTATTCAAGACATGGAAATATATATTATATATCAAATACAACATAGAAGTTTCTAATTTAAAATAAAAATGTACAATGTTCAGGGTTACTTGATCCAACAACAAAATGGTAAAGACATGCTAAAAAACAGATTATTCAAATTCCTCAAACGCTGCAAAGTATTGGAGAAATATGTCATTTAAAACCATCTAAGGCCTCTATATTCACTTGATTTCACAGTGCGTTTGACATAGAAGCGAAGCAAACAAAGGAAACATTGCACAGATAAATTATTACATTTATATATTTTTAAATGGTTGCATTTTTCAGAGTCTCTACACATCTAACGTTTTTGTACTTTTAATTGTTTAAAAATAGGCACTTTATTAATTACTGTTTAATTGCAGTGTAAAAAAAAACACATTTGCACAGAAGCAAATCATTGTTAAATAACAAGAAATAATGAGTTTGAGAACAGTTTTATGACATCTCTCTACAAGCAGACAGATAGTAGGTGAAAACAGAAGGGCAAAGGACTTATGAACCTCATTATGAAACATGTGAAAAAATCTAATGCAGTTTAGAGGGTAAAGTCCAAAGACTGTGAATGTAGTGACTTTTGGTAACCAACATAAGTAAGTAAGTAAGTAAGTAAGTAAGTAAGTAAGTAAGCCCTATGAAACATTTACAGTAGTTACTGCTGGTCAAAAACTGTTCAAGAAGGACACAATATTCATAGTTTCCTTCTTAACCTGATTTAATAGTCTAGACATGATCAGAATCAAAATGATTTAGGTAGGCGTTAGAAAGGAGGGTAAAGATGTAACAGTAAATCTAAACCAGTCCTAGTATATTAAGAGTTTGATGTCTAGGCCAGCCCTAGTATATTAAGAGTTTGATGTCTGGGCCAGCCCTAGTATAGGCCAGCCCTAGTATTTGATGTGCAAACACTGATTGAAAACATCTAGCCTATGTGTGGTAGCAGTAGGAAAGAGTAAGAAATCACAAACCTGTTGTGGGCCTGTACAGTCATTATTGAACATAATTGTTAAATAAAAAAGAAGCACAAATTTTCAGTAGAGCATTTCACCATGCTACTTAGACTTCTAAAGAAGCTTCATTCACCCAATGGATCTGATTTGATTACTTGTTAAAAATTAAACTAGATGTGCTCAAACATTTTTGCATTTTGCATAATCTATAACAGACAGCACAGACCTGTAACATACTGTGCCAACCTTGACCCAAATCAATAATAATCAGTCACTGCCTGAGGTGATTATCATAGAATTGCAATATAATTACCAAAGCCGGACACACATATCTGCTTTAAATGTAAATCAAATTAGGATTTTGAATGTCACTTTTAAAGCATTCTATAGCTACATCACCTCTTCACCTTCCTCTATGTGGTAATCCTTCCGTATATTTGGGCCACCAACAAACATGATGTTTAGCTGATGGAAGAACCTGAAATTCATATATTTTATGTATATTATGTAGGTTCGTTTTTATGTATATTGTGATATTTCTCAGAAGAGCGTGCAAATGTAATCAGACTTACATTAACTTGTTGCATACAGGTGGCAAAAAAGAACTTTCATTCTCCTCAATCCATTTGTTTACGTTGATATGAAGAGACCCGTTTGTCATTTTGCTTGCTAATTTGCAACGACAGTAAATTGCCTACAGGAATTTGGCAGCTCAAAATGTCTCAGTGCAGTTATCATATTATGTAGGTTGTCTCGCCCGTGCCTGAAGTTAAACCATCTGCTGGCTCGGGTAAGGAGGCGGGGAAGCTACCACGTGAGTGTATTTACAAGGTCCACACTGAAATATTTGTTTACAGTTAATCTATTATCCAATGGTAGCTAGATATATGAACCGCATTTAACAGTAGCTGTCCCTCAAGTTCCGGCCAGTTAATGTTTTATAGACGATTCACAGAATTTCTTTTTAATTTTTTTTTTTAAAGGAAATACATATTTCATTTCACATATTAACATGTAACATGCAACACTGAATGTCACATAGACTAACTAGTTACTTTTTTACTAATTCGCATTTACAGAAAAGGTGTTGGCTAGCTACCATATCAGATGTTGCTGTAACCTTTCGTTGGTGCTGTTTTAACTGTCCTAATCCCATCAGAAATTCATGTTTTTGCTTTTGCAAACAGTTCTAGCTAGTTGAATTGATCACTGAGTTAGCTAGCTATGTATATAGTACAGTAATAAATGCCGTTAGCTAGCTACATAGCCTGGTCAATAACTGTTCAAGAATGAAAGAATATTCATACTTTGAAAACGGACTTAAATTAGTTTCCTTCTTAACATACCTATATAAACATTTAAATAGATGGGGTTTCTTATCCACAACACAAGCGTTAAATAGTTAGGTAACTGAATCTACATATTAAATTAGTTAGATAGGTATCTATCTGTGTATATAGCTACAGCTTTAGCCTGACGCTAAGTGGTCTAACTCGATTAGCTACGTAACATTTACGTTGACCAAGCTATCCGACAAGCTAACTACCTATTTCAACCAGAATTTTTTAATCATTTAATTGTTTAACTAGCTAGCTAGCTGTTTTGTAAACAAATCATCTTTACTTGATGTTAACCATTCGTTTTAGTGATGGTTATAGTTTATTAGCAAACATTATTGCCAAACTTGCTAGCCAGCAGCCTAAAATTTTAAACTCAACTGACATATACGTTAAATTCTTCGGAGCTAACGTCAGCTAGCAGGCTACAAAAAAACACGTCTTTATAATCTGAACAGACGGGTTCATTTAAACATAGTTGACAAGAGCTAAATTCTGGCAGAAAGGTACGGGTTAATGTTATGGCTATAAAGTCTCCAGTCCTATTACAGTGCTAAAGTGTCAAAAATATCGTCTTTTTTTAAAGGTAGTTAAACCTAGTATAACAATTAGTTAAAAGCCGTGTAAAGTCAGGCGGTGGATGGAGCTCCAGTGGCGCAATCGGTTAGCGCGCGGTACTTATACAGCAGTACGTTGCAGAGCAATGCCGAGGTTGTGAGTTCGAGCCTCACCTGGAGCAAATATTTTGGAAGCGAACACCTGTACTAAAGACTTCTTCAGTGAATTAGCTTAAGAAGATTACAAGGCTGTAGAAACAGCAATATTACTGACATCCCATTTCCGGTAGAAAAAAAGGTAGTTTTACAGTTATCAAATGCAGTACCAAAATCTATGTAAACGATGAAGTATTGTAGTGCATTTATCAGATGATTTTATCCGGAGCGAATTATAAAAGTGATTTGCTGTTGGATCACAGAATGTATCCTAGCCAGTAAGTAGGACAGAATTCAATATACCTTTGAACTAGAATACTACTAAATAGAATAGAACAAGGCTTTTCTAAACAGTTTTCTAAAGTTGTAGATTCTCAAATTACTATAGATGCCTATGGATGCAGTGTGCCTTTTTGTTTATCAATACATTTATATATTTAACAAAACAAAGCCTTAAAGCATTTTCTTCAAAAAGGTACATATAAATATTTTCTGTAATTGACACTGATACTTATCTTTGACTACAGATGGCACTATAGCATAATTGGGGGGAAAAGGCTTTCACATCTTAATGCTATTTCCACACCCAGTTGATGGCAGTATTGTCCAAGGATTCTGGTTAGGGGTAGCATTTTTTAAACCGATACTTGTTAAACTGTAGCTTAGCAATAGCCATTTTCTCTCTCCCTCCCTTTCTCTTTTGCCACTCTTTTTCTCCATCTCACTCGTTTTATTTCAATTACCCTTTAAGCAGTATAATTAATTGCCCTGCATTGCTGTCTCTGGCATATTTCAGTTCATTACATGTCAGCATTCACCACCCATCATAACCCTTTTCTTATTGTTAGCTTTAACAATAGATAATGATGGCATGATGTTAGCTTTAACAATAAGAAATGATCTGGAAAAAAAACTAAAAGATAAAATATAAAACAAGAAATACATTGCAAGAGCAGAAAATAAATGCAATAAGTACTCACAACTCAACAGTACTTTACTTTGACAGATTGTTTATAGGTTTTATGGCCTGAATACGTTTCACATTAGCCACCCCCAACCCCACAGAGAAAGATATCCTCTGTATCTTATTAAAAAATGCAGTAAATATTCTGTTAAAATCTCAACTTTATTATTTTTCTCAGGGAATATTATGGTGATCACAATGGCCGCTGATAAGCGTCATTTCCTAGCTGATCAAAACATTTGCCATTTTTGATTAAGCCTTCTGAGAGGGTAGGTATGTCATTATGTGTCAGCTGTAATAGCTCATTTTAAAACTTTCTCATGATAGACTCTTTAAGAAATAATTAGTAATGCAGCTTTTAATGATTAGCTGATTCATGTTCGTGCTTAATAACTGTTCTGTGCTCCATAACGGAAGATGTATATGTTAACCATTCAGAGTGGTTCCAGAAATTATTTTCAGATTGTTGACGTTAGAATACAAATGTTTGTGCTTAGCTTACCCAGACCATTCTCTTCTACCAACGCTGTATATGGATGATGGACTTCATTCTAATTTTAGCCTATTTGGTAGCGTGAATATAGACACAGTGATGGTTTAAATCCAGGTGGCCTTGATGAGTGGCCAGGAGGATGGTGCAAACCTAGTGTAGGTCTGGCTGTAATGAATCAGATAAAACCAAGTTAAGACTGTACCCTGCAGACAACTGGCTAGAAGGAACACTCCAGTCTAAGCTTCTGCACTGGAAATGTATAAAACTGACTCGAATGCCCCAGAAGCTTGCAGAAGATATAAACAGCGTGACTTTCTGAGGGGGTTCGGTTCTCCTCTCAAGAGCATATTAGGCAAAGATGCAATTACCATGAGATCAGTGGAAAATAAGGTTAGTGCTGAAAAAGAATCCATCTTTCTCTCTGTCCTCTTTGAACGGGACCCACATTAACACACGCTGGATATGGTGAGATGTTCTTCATCTCACGTCTCTCACTCATAAACACATCTTCTAGAATGAGCAGAGGGAGCAGTGGTCACAAACACCGTTTCCAAGAGTCTTTATTTTGGCTAATAGCATGGTTAGAAGCCAGGGAAAGTGTGTGAAGCTATTTGTGAGACTAAACATGTAGCACTTCGGTTTCTTTTACTCTTAAATAGCAAAGAAAATGGACCAGTACAACAATGATTAGCAAGAAAAGAAAGTGTACAAAAACAACTATTCATGTTACAATGAGGTATTTGTTATCCCAGGGTTTAACAATACAGTTGGAAATCATAAAGTGCTTAAAAGGCCTTTGTACCTTTGACTGCTCGGTGCACTTGTGCAGATAAGGCATTTTATTTTTCGTGACTTTAAATGTAATTTTTTGGTTCATTAAACTTATTATTCTTACATATCATCCACAATTTTTTTTACAAATAATTACCCATGTCACTTTTTAAGCGTAACTGATTTATTCAATTGTAATTATGTCATAGAAAATTTTGCAAGTAATAATAAACAGAAATGGGGTCAGTAATCAGGCCAACTGATACCCCGTCCTCTAAGCCGTGGATTTAAATGCCGTACACTTGAGGCGTGTTCTTGTGAAATGAGTGCCCTGCCTCTACAGGCCCTCTATCAACAGCAAGACAGCAGCACCCATCATTATTGCATATGCCAACTTGTCTTTGGAACACCGACAAAACCAAATACACAACCATCACTGCGATGCACATTTCTAAAATAAAATCCTGACATTTTCCAGTAGTGTTTTTCTTAAATGTACCATCTCCCCCTTTGACAGCTTTGTCATTTTCTGATCTGTATTTGTAGTTGACTTCTTTTTAAGGGACGTGTGGGCCTTTAAATGACTGTCATGATGACTGAAGAGCAGTTTTGTAGGGGTGGGGATGCTTACGTTTTGCAGCGTGAACCTTCTTTATATGAGTGGTAAGGCCTGCTGCTTTATCTTGCTCATCTGCCCAAAACAGAAGCTGCCTTCTCACCTAGAGCAAACTCTTTTTCCTGCATTAACAAAAGCTCTTTAACCCTTTAACATGCTGCTAGCATTTCAGATTTCAAGGTCAGATGAACTTTTACAGTCAGAATGAATGCTTTAGAATGAATGTACACGTATTGTGAAACAAATGTTTACCAGTTTTGTTTGTTTATTTGTAGTGTTGTATTGCACTTAACCCTGTCTTGGGTGCTTTTACCAGCAGTTCCCATAGGAATAACTAATAGTGTTTGCTCCTACAAGTCTGCAAAATACATTTCAAATGACCTGATGTGTTTTTATGAGTTGAAGTATGAAAAGTAAGCAATTAAAAAAAATCACAATTTTTAAACATGTATTTTGACTTCCCATTCGCTGGTTTATGAACACTGTACAACGTCAACCAACGGACATGTCGACTATTTACTGCAGACTTTTATGACGTCCAGCCTTATGTGTGGAAGCCATTGTGCATTGCTTGCATTTGCTGCATAACTGCCCTCAGTTTTGGGGGAAAATAAATAAATAAATAAATCGAGACAGGTGACCTGTATGTAAGCAACAGATTGAGTTGGCCTCATTGTGAGGGGTTAATATATGACTCTATAGACTATACCCTCTGGTGAGTGTCACCTCTGCACAATGAAAGACGAAGAACTGAACCATGTGATTGTGCCATTCGTATGAGCATGGATTGCCACTGCTAGGCCTGTGAGGATATGATGATTCCTTGGCACAGTGTTTATATATTTTAGCCTTTGGGCGGTTCTCATTTTGACAGAACGCATTATTGTCATTATTGTGACTGATTTTTTTCAGACTTCATTTTTGCACTAGGAACATTGATGATTTTTTTTACTTCTCTGGATGTGATGTCATCTTATTAGCATAAGAAACAACAATTCTGAGGTGTAATAATGTCAAAAATATACTTTGTGTCTTACCATATTCTAGGTCATGAATATTAAAAAAAAAAAAATCTGGTTTCCTTTCATGTGGCAGAACTGTCTCAAGTAATGTCTACTGTAACAATAGCATGTTTTTGCAATTAATTTTTGAATCAAACCATTACAAAAATGTTATTGTAAGAAGCAATCTGTCTTTTTGAACCTCTTGTAAAAAATACAAAGTCAAGAATATAACAATTACTCATCTTGTGTTTCAACCCTCCTGCCCCAGCGAACAAGAAATGATTTAATGCTTGCTCATTTATAAGCACATAAAAAAAAAACCTTTCTCAGGTTGTTGTAGTAGCCAAGATCTTTTTGTCTGGAGTGCCTTCATGCGTTTTCCGCCTGTACGTGAAGTATGTCTGGGTTTTTTGACTCACAGAAAACCACCGGAAAGAAAATTTAGAAGCTAATGCTAACTGGCAGATATACAGTGCTAATGCTAACTGGCAGACATACAGTGCTAATGCTAAGTGGCAGACATACAGTGTGGGGAGAGTGGGTTTAGCTACACAGGAGGAGGATCTTCAAAGGCTTTTGAATTCCTAAACTAAGCACTGAAATCTCTTTCAGCCTGATTAAATATAACTTTAACTGAAGGCCCCTTTGCTCATTTCCATGATACCACACATTTCTATTGCTCTGGCAAATAAACTCATCTTAGAATATAACTCAAATCCACTTCACTCACACTCCCGCAGAAGTAGATCATAATTTTATGATCATCCTGTTTACTGAAAACCTCCTAATTGTGAGACATGGCAAATGGTAATATAAGAAATGGTAATATAAACTCCTCTGTTTTGGAGACAGGTCTAGTTCAGCAGGTAGGGCTATTTAAAAATAAGTGAGGTGTGTAAGTTACCAGCATATTTCCACTGAGCCTGCAGTAGGTGAATTAGCCCTCTGAAACTGGACACATGCAACAGTTAGCTGAATAGTCAAGTCCTGCAGAACCATTCATCCTGGGTGTGGTTGGATGGAGAAATTCACTGTAATTGAGTCCTCCATTAAGTTCCCCTGAACGACTTGGAATCTTTGCTTCCATATAGATTTACAGGATCTTTTAACAATATACTTTTTCTTTGTTTCATCAGGCAGACCATGGACACTGCATGCTCTGTCCTCACTCCTCCCTTCTGTCTTCAACAATTTCAACAAGACACCACAAGACCACATCCTTTGGGCCCACTGCACCCAACCAGATACCATGAATAATGAACATGCTGAGTTTGATTTAAACATGTTTAAAGCATCAAATGGATTGGTTGTGTTCACAAGTCCAATATCTTCCTTGTAGAAGAGACTTTCATGCCAAGCACGTTAGCTTGTTAGCTTGTTAGCCAGGCAATTTTGGTGGTCTGAACCATAAAACTAAAAGACATAGTGCTCAAAATATGAAGTACCTTTTAAGTGTCTGTAGTGTTTACAGTAGGCCTTTTTTAAAAAAAAAAAAATAGAGGATTACTAAAAATTGATTGATCAGATTTGGTACAGTGGTACAGTGACACTAGCTATGAAAGCTGATGGTACATTATTTTTTTTACTTTTATATAATCCCTCTGCAATCTTCTTCCATACAAAGATGACTCATAATCGAGAGAATATGTGCCACATTCCATTCACTGCTGCTACAATGGCGTAGAATTTGTTCAGAAATAAGACATCAGGTAGTGAGATGATGCCTCAAAAGATACTGGCCCTTCCCCGCTGTTCTGCCCAGAGACTCTGGAGACAGAGCAAAAAGAACAAGCATTTTTCAGCCTGAAGAAGCATGGGGCAGACACTCCTTAAACCGTCGTACTTTCTTACTCCCTTGAGATATACGTTTTGCATATTCAAATGTTTAAGCCTTGGAATTTCTTCTTTACCGTTTGTTTTGAGTTAAAAATAAAAAACCTACCCATAGATAATTGGCTGTTTTCAATAATGCATCTCAGTGCTGCTGATTGGTTGGTAGTGTCTTATTTCAGTACATGCCTGCCAATGAAACACAGGTGAACTATTTCCAAACTTTAACCCTTGCATAATGTCTAGAATTAATCAGCCAAATTTTTACAATTGTTTTAGTCCAATACTTTAGTGAGTGTCCATTTGTACCCATAAGTCATACATAATGTGTTCACCATATTGAATTATTAACATCAAGCTGAAGGGGAAAAAGGCATGAATGGCCTATTCAGTTGGTTTCTGCCTCTGCTTTGCAGGGCCATACATCGACTATGCAGTTTTGACAGCGGGAAAAGCTGGCCCCCTCTAGACCCTTCTCTCTGTGCCAGGCTCTGATCCCTCCAAAGCGAGGCAGCTGACATCATTCCTTCCAGACGCTGGGGCTTGTTATTGCTGCCATTCCAGGACTTGGTGCCGGAGCTGAGCAAACATTTCAGAGGACTTCACAGGGGCTCTGTCATTCCAGCAACAGAGCAGAGCAGTGGGCAGCACGCTAGCATGCTCCAGGGTGGGTGGCTCCAGGACTTTAATTACATAGCATGGAAATCAGCTGTATTAGCACCCCCACTGAAGCTATCATTTATAGGCCTAGAAGCTTATGAGTTGTAAAGATGCTCAAGTTTGGGAGACTGTTGAAACGGCATTTCTTCTGTTTATATGACTTAAACACGCAAAGAGCCGGCAAATGTTTGTTCAGGTGCTGTTTGGCCTGTTCTTGCGATGAAAGAGATATATGGAGATGCAGTGTACCGTAAAGCAGGCCTTTCTAATGTCACTAATCTAAATTCATTCAGCATACCTCTTGAGCTTAAACTGTAAGAGCACAAGAGCACACAGACAAATCACATATGGTAACTTGAATCAGAAGATGTAGGTCTTCTGGTGGAATGATCGCGGAGAAGAAATGACTGCAAACCAGTGTAACGTGTGCACATTGCCCAGTGACGCAAGCAAGATGTGCTCCCATCTCCTAAAACCTTAGCCCAGCCTCGTCTCTAACGTTCTGTGTACTCAGTAATCATGGCCAAGATTAACAGGGAGCTTTATAGGGGCTTCTCAGACTCCAGCCCCCTCCACACATTCCTTTGTTCATGTGCACACTTAGCCGTCTCCGCTAATACAGCGCCAGGCCCTGCGTCACCACTCCATCTCCGCCTTCCCAGGAGCAGCCACGGCAACTGCCTTTGAACCCTAGGACTCACCCGTATCCTGTGCCTGTTTCCATGGCATTAAGAGTTCAAGGTGTTCAAGACTTCCTATTGTTCCTATTGTGCTGCAGGTTTAGTGTGAAGTTTCGTACCACTGTATGGTTCGGACAGCGTTTGATCTGGCCTAATCCTGACAAAGCAGAGCAAACTGGACAGATGTTCTCTTCTAATGAACACAGACACAGTCTTGTTCTCTATGCTCACATCTTCTATATAAATCTAATCATTTTACAAGATGTCATTTACTCTAATGTATACATGTTTCAGTGCATAATGGTTTACTCACAGCACACTTAAGTATTATCTCACTTACATCTTATATTGTTGTCATATTTGAATTACTTACCTTTTAGCTAATCTTTATTTCTCAAGAAGAAGGATCCAATCAGAATGTAGTTTTAGGATTAGTCTTCATGACTTGACTCAGTAAAGCTTGTTTTATGTCCACTAAGTTGTGTCTGCAGGTTTGTACTGATGTCTGTGTCCATCTCAGTAGGTTCACAGGAAAGGCCATGTGTTCATGTGGAGTGGGTGTGTTATGCTGCTCAGTTGAAGGGGCTACCGTGGGTCTCACTTCAAGATGTCATAGACCTCATAGAACTGTGGTGGTGCATCGCAAAAGGGACCTGGCAACATTTGACAGGTGTACTATAGAAAAACGTGCTTAAAGAAATGAAAGCTGTTCTGTAGTAGAAGATACCCACAGTTCAATATGAAACTGCAGCCTGAAACATTCCTGTGAGATTCTAGCTACATTTACACAGCTAACAGTTTCTCACACTCAAGTCTGTTTTATAATTTAGCAGTAAGCAAACAACAACCAAAAATGAGTTTCTGAATTACTGGAATGTTATGCCAGTAATTTTTATCAATGTTTAGAATGACAGCAACAACTATAAGAAACTAGCAGACTTTTAATTGCATGTAAAAATATGCACTTAATACACATTTGGAGTATTTAACAATTTGCCTTTGATTTGATGCCTTTTATACCACCCCTTGCCCCAGGACTTGAAATTTTTGACACTAATTACATAACTGATGTCTTGCCATAGAACTGTATTAACTGTGCATTGCAGCTGTGCACTGTGGTTGATTCAGTTCCATCACTGAGGATGCCAAGGGTCCCCTGTGATTTTAGCTAGACCCATGTTTGCAGTAATAGTCTGCTGACATGTTCTGAAGTGTAAAAAAAGATGCTTCCAAAATGTTAAAATAATAAAATGTTTTATAAAAACAACAACAACAACAACAAAACAATAAACAAATGCCATCTGAATTAGTGCTTGAATTAAAGCTCTCATTATTGTGTTCTGATGCTCTTTATATGTTTTAAGTGCTGTTCCACTCCTTTCAGTAAATAGCCCATATCTGGCAACTGCTTTGCCCCTAAGTTTCTTTCCCTAACAGTTTCCTGTTATATGACTCACTGTTTTCTTCACTTTGCAAAGCGTAGCTGCAGTGGACTGTGGGAAGTGCATGGATCCAATCCCCTGGTCCCTTTATGCATTCTGCCTATGGCTGAAACGGAGAGGTAACGTAACCCCAAACACAGCGGCCAGTTTTGATTTATGCAAGCGGGCCCACATTTGATATTCATTTCCGCAACTGTGGCCAGCTACAAAAACAGCCACAAATAGAAGCATACTTGCACTGGAACATTGCTGCGCTGTGTGCGTGAGTTTGTCCTATTTTAGCAGTGTTTCTCCTTTTTAATGTTTCGTTTAATACTCAGCAGATGGTTGCGCTTTGACAGATGTAAATGTCTGTAATTATTAAAAACACCTTTTAGCTATGGAGTACCAACAGACTTGTTTTATATAATAAGAGTTGTGGGTTTTGCATGAGAGAAAGTGATCCAGAAAGTTCTTGAAAACAAGCAAATCATCTACAGAGTTTAGAGTTTCCCCAGATGAGGAGCTTAAGGAAAGAGGGCCTGATCCTTTGCATGGAAGAAATGAAGGAATGAAGATGAAATTTTGAATTGTTTAAGGTGGTCACTGTTAAATCAACTCAGTGTTGAGGTTTGGAGAAAACGCCCCACAGAGTAGAGAGGAAAAGGGAGACACCATTATCAGCAGCCTTACTGTAAATGTTTGGACAAATCTGGCCCCTTGTCATTGCTATAGGTGTTCATTTATCAGGTCTATAATACTTTGAGGTTCTGCCTGTGCTATTAGCCTCTGAAGTCCCTTTCCCCACTGTGTTCAATCTCAAAAGTTTTCATTGGGCTCAACCACAACTTTAAAATGCTTTAACAGTATCATAAAATCTTCTGGCAGAATGAGTCGTTCTATAAAGAGCAGTGTGTGAACCTGTGTGTACGTGAAGATACATGGAGGGGTGATGAGGTTGTCAGACTGGATCTGATTACTGTTCGGAATGGCTGGGAGGGTTTTTGCGGTGGAATGCTTTCTCAATCGCGCATTCCAGTGTCAAAACGAAGTACAGCTGCTCTGGGTTCTAGGGTAGGCTGAGAGAGAGGGAGTGAAAGAAACAGAGAGGAAGAGAGAGAAAGAGAGAGGGAGAAACAGAGAGCAAATGTGCCTAAGGGAAATGTACTGTGTCTAGACTGGTCACAGGATGGGCCTTTCTAGTCTGCGCTCTCACTATTGTTGTAAGTTTGTACCTTTCAAATAATGACCTGCAGGCTTCATCCTGTTTTAGCAAAGACGTAATAGCACATCTCTGTTTCATGTTGCTATCTGCCTAAGTAAGATATTTACATAAGCATAGTTTGAACACATGCTGCATGGTTTAAAAATCTTACTTTGCTAACACACCTCCAAGAGCATGGTAATGCATACTGTAAAAACAGTGAATAATTAATATCCAACGCGTAGCCTTCAAGCACTGTAACTGCGGGCTTTTCAACAGTGTGGCAGGCTTGGTGTGCAGCACATAGCTATGAGTCTGCCAGCTTGCCACCAGGAAATTGCCCACAATTGTAAAGTTCTGCCTTTTAAGCACAAACAGCTGTGAGCCAGCCTCGTTCCCTGCTCTCCCAGCCTCTCTGTTCGTCGGCCGGCCGTGGAAAATTCCGTTCCCGTCGAGCAAGCGAGCTCCTTATCGTTTCCCCCATCTGTCTCAGCCCACGCCTTAGCCAGGCTCAGCTCAACACCTTGCTCCTGTTCACATGAACACAGTTACACACACACACACACACACACACACACACACACATACATACGTATAAACATGCTCCCACACTGCCACCGCCCGCCCCACCCC
>JAOYMR010000008.1:11735488-11745879 GCA_025802075.1 Tenebrosternarchus preto | reverse complement strand
GTGAAAGCTCGACGGCCCCTGGAGAGAGGCAGACCTGCTCCATGCCTGAGTGAAAGCTCGACGGCCCCTGGAGAGAGGCAGACCTGCTCCATGCCTGAGTGAAAGCTCGACGGCCCCTGGAGAGAGCCAGACCTGCTCCATGCAGCCCTGCAGACGACCCAGAAACCTGTTCCTGCACTCGGGAAAGCCATGCCTGCCTCGCAGCTCTGGATTAGCTTCTCCCATAATATCTAGCATGTGACTATAACGTAAGCATTTTTAAATCATTTTATCCTCTGACTGTGCAGAATGATTCATTGACAGAAATGTTGGAAGTTTTGTTTTGAAATTATGCTTTACTTATGTTAGTTAGAAACAGTAAAAACATTAGAATGAATGCTTACTCCCATAATTCAAACAGTTTAACTATTGAAACGAATAAAAATAGAATTGAAAAAGTCACATTATATGGCAGTTACCTGAATCAGCACTGCCTACAGCAGCCAGAGGAAACTAATTTAAATGAAAATAAAGTTTGAATATGATCACAACAAAACCTTAAATCTTACATTTGTGAAAGATTGTAAACGTTTTATTTTTGCCAAGTGCACAAGTTAAGTTTGACAGTTACAGTATTTCTGTCTGTGAAGAAAATGCATCTTAGTCATAACCTTCCCAACAAAGTGTCAGATTCACTGCTGTATCACTGCCAGATGAGTGCTTGGATTCTGGGCAACACACAGTTTCTGTAAATGAGGTATTCATTTCCACTGTGAGACACTCATGAAAGCCATGCAAGCATGCTCTGAGTACTTCATTAAAGTCCAAAGCGGCTTCAGAAGAAGGAAGCGGAGAACAGAGAGGAGCCTCGTGCAAAAATAAGTTCAAGTCTTTTAGTTTTTTTTTTTTTTTTTTTGATATATTTTTTTATTTCCTTTTCTTTCCTTCCCAGAGTGCAAGACTACATCCAAGATCCCCTCAGAGTCTTCAAAATAAGGCCAGTAAAGCATGATATAACCCAGACAGACTTCAATAACTATCACAGTCCCTTTGACCAAAGTCCAGGTACTTCCTCATTCTAACACGATATTTTTGCTGAGGCATATTTTTAAATTCTCACTCTTGCTGTCAGTACAGAGTCATAAAAGCTTACTTATCAGATGGGAATTAGATTAAATGGAAAACCATTTACCTAGAGCCCTACACATACTGTTCTATAGACCCAACACTAAAAATAAACAAATAAACAAACCAAACAAAGCCTTAACAGCTTCAACAAACTTGACCAAGATGCCCTACAGGCCGAAGGGTTTGAGGGGTTAAAACATGACTCCAGGAAAAGATGTGTGTGACTGGTGCTGACTGATAAAGAAAACTGAGTGGGAGCATACCTGCACCAGATAACAGATGGATTACAGTCACTCTAGCTGCCATGCACGGGTGGAGTTCCACCAGACCTCAACCTCCACCCTTTTACATTTTGCCTTTAGATGATTCACTCTACAGCTTTCCTCATTGGTTTGGCTTCTTGCGTTTAAATTTCACCTCAGAATGATTTGTTCCAGTGTTGTATGAAAACAGTGTAATACCACTTCAGTAACACGTCTGATATTCAGTGGCAGTGCATCAATATCATACGAAGACTGATTCTTGGCATTCAGTTATCGAGCTCAATATTGGATGTATTTTTATATCTGGTAATATAACCTCTGATGACATGACTCAGAAATGCCTCAGTTAAAAGCCTGTTGAGTGTTAATAAATAATTCTAAGTACCCATGGATTAATAAAGGGTGACCATGGGATTGAACATAAAGAATTGAACATGAAGAATTGACCATAAAGAATTGACCATAAAGAATTGAACATAAAGAATTGACCATAAAGAACTGAACATAAAGAACTGAACATAAAGAACTGAACATAAAGAATTGATCATAAAGAACTGAACATAAAGAATTGACCATAAAGAATTGAACATAAAGAGGTGCAGAAGAGCACACACACATGTGCAACATGTACATTCAGATTCACAAACGCATTCTCACAGTTGGCTATGCAACTATCCTATAAGATCAGAGAAAAGAGACAGGTCTTGAGGCAAAGCAACAGTAGAAGGGATTTCACTCACACACACACACACACACAGGCGAACATGCACATGCACACACACGAACCCCTTGCTGAACACACTATTAGCTGAAAAGCCTCAAAGCTCTTCCAACACGGCAGGACACTAACTGGCCTCAGAAAAGACAGCAATTACAATCAGACAGGAATTATGGATGAGAACAGACGAAACAGAGCGAAATAAATGGGAAAGAGAATGTGGGAGTCAGAGCAGTGCTACAGAAACGAACAGCTTCTACTGAAATGAAGAAGTAAAGCACGTCAAATCAAATTCCCTAAAAGAACATCAAATCAAACACCCGAAATTCTCTTGAATTTTGAAGAGGAAATATATTTATATATAAACACTAACATCATTTGCTAGAAACTGTGTTTATCATTATTTTCCAGTGGAACGTTACACAAGGCCAACTTAAAAAAAACTTAATAACTGAAAATGAAATCTTTTTTACGCAGTTGGATTATGCCTCAGATTGCTCGTTTATATTTGCCATTTGCCATGTTCGTGGGGAAGAATATTCCCATACACTTCACTGTGGCCCCCCCAGGGCTGGCTTCTGTAAGGGGGGGGGAGAGATCGCACGATTTCGCTTCAGCAGACCAAACCAGTCTGACCCCTACCCCATCTTACCCTCATAATTAGTGTCAGATTCTATCCTTCCATGACTGCATCCCTCCTTCATCTCCACAAGAATGTTTGTTTATCTCAGGGGCCCGGGCCCTTCCACCCTCAGAAACCAGCAGCAAACTGTCTGTTTGATATCCAGGGCTCGAAGCACTTCTGCTGCCATGTGATCCCATGTGACGGCAGGTCGTGTGTGTGTGTGTGTGTGTGTGTGTGTGTGTGTGTGTGCGCGCGCGTCTGTACGTGTATGTCCCTGTGTCGAGTGAAATGTGTGAATTCTTGCACTGCTGCTAGAAGGTCCGCGTGTTTCAGGGGACTCTTGTTCTCAGAGACAGCTGCCCTCATTCATACTCTACCTGCGTGTTGTTTTTATGAATTATGTGAATGGCATGTATATGAAGTGCAGGGCAAACATGGTGAGATGTATGAACACTGATGTACATAAGCAGAAAACACCCACGCAAACACGCACTGTAAACAAATGCTGCACACACACAGCTCTCTCTCTCTCTCTCTCTCTCTCTCTCTCCTTCCATCAGCCCACACGTGGCTTTCCTCTCACCGCAGTGGCAAGATGGATCTGGGGGGGCGTTTCAGAAAAAAAAAAAAAAAACATTCACATGCCAGGTTTTGTGAAAATTTCTCAGCAGTCTGAGGCCAGCGAGGTGAAAAGGACGCAGTTCCGTGCATCCCAGAGAAGCCCAGCGCTACACACTCCATCTGTTTGTTTACTTAAAATCCCAACAAAGCTAGGCCTTAACATGCCCCACTCCCTGACGTATGGTAAATAAAATCAGCAGATCATCCCTCTACTGCTCTTAAACAGTATATGGCTTTATGGCTTTATGTTCAAACCAGTGCTTGCTATTAGGAGATGCTGATTTACTAAAATAGTGCATGTTGGTTTTAGGGCATTTGTAAATAGCACATGTTTACTGAATGTTTCCCTATTCGGTGTGGAGAAAGATCGCACGTTTAAAATAGAGGGTCATGTGTGTGTGTGTGTGTGTGTGTGTGTGTGTGCGCGCGTGTGCGCTTGTGTGTGTGAATGTGTGTGAGTGTGTGTGGTTTTGTGTTTGTGTGTGTGTGTGTGTGTGTGTGTGTGTGGTTGTGTGTGCTGGCATGTGTGGGTGTGTAGATGTGTATGCCTGTGTACATGAGTTTATCTGAAGGGAGTGGTGTGATGGAGCACGGGTGGAGGGAGGCTGGGCATAAATAAACCCAGTTACTCCTCCGCATCGATTCAGATCCAAGTGGGAGCCAGGATCCAGGCACCGCCTGTGGCCTTCATCTTATATATTTGCTTCATTCTTTCTCTCAGCACGGCGTCTCCCTTTCCACTTCATACAGCCCAACGCCGGCCCCCGTGCTGCACTCCTACGAGCCGTAAAGCGCTGGCGCGGATCACATGACTTTGGCGGTGTGTTGCGGAGAGCGGTTTGCTGGCCTCCCCACTGCCCCGCTCCTGGCCCCGTGCTTTCATCAGGACCGCCCCGAAACCGCCCCGCGAGACCCCGCTCCCGACCTGCGGCTTCGGGCCAGGACGGCGAGGCCAGAGAGGGGTCGCCCGGGCGGGGAGGTGGAGAAGCCGAAGGGTGGGGGATGGAGAGGGCGTCCGGAGGCCGGGAGGAGGAGAAACATGTGAGAAGGGGAGAAGATAAATAAATCCATGTCCTCGTTTCTTCTCTGCACACACTGATTGGGCCTGTTACACACTTCTGTCCTTTCTCCTTAATTAAGATAGAGAAACGAGGGGTCGTTATTGGGATCGTGTGTAAGAGGGTGCTTATCCGGGGCCGGAGGCCCGGAGGCTGGCACGTGAGTCGGCTTCGGCTGCTGGTGCCAGAGAGCAGCAGTCAGGAGGGCGGCAGGCTGAGCAGGGCTGGGTGCAGGGTCTTTATTCTCGAACCCAGCTCCTCGTGACCACAGCCCTGGCCCTGTCAATGTTCTGCCAGTAAATGTTCTGCCCGCTAATAAACTGATGTTGCTAATACCACTGGAAGTCCAGCCAGACACTTCAGTTCAGTCCAACTCTTTCGCGTGTGAGCTTATGTGCTGTGATTTTACATTTGCATAGTTTGTGGGAACCTTTGTGTATAGGGGCCCATTTGTGTGGACTGAATAACAATTGTTGTGGAACAACAAATCTGTGTTGTAAAAGAAAGCAGTGGTTGAAGGTCTTTTCTCTCTCTCACACATACACATTAATTCTACCAACGCTCTTCTTTTGCATTAGGAATGATGTGGGATTCTTGCTTCTTTATTTAACTGTAGCAACCTTCATTTTATTGAGCTCTTCCACAAAGTTTGTGTTTTTTGAAGCTGTCACTTAGCAACCCGGAATAAAGGCTGCTGATGAAATCCACTTTTAAAGTATCTTAAAGTAAAATTATTATTACATCAAACATAATTGCTATTCATTTGTATGCTTGGTATCACTCATCTGTGCTGATGTTGAAGTGGGGGCTTCTCTTTTAATATCCTTCTAGAGGCAAAATTAGCAACACATTAATATGTCCAAACAAGAGCTGTTCAGCTTAAACAAGTGTCCAATTCCAAGATATCATTTACAACTCGATTATGTGCTCAATCCCCACATGACAGTTGCTCATTTGAATGAGCCGTAATGGCCGCTGCCCACTAGGCTTAGACTAAACAGCAGGCCTGCTGAAGCGTTGAAAGCCCGGCTGGTGAGAAGCTGGTTCTCACAGTCCGCGTATGGGCAGGACCACGAGTGCACAGCTGCCTGCTGGGTAAGCCCTGTGATCCCCTTAGCTAATCCTCCAGTAATGACTCCTCTATTGCCCAGCAACACAGCGGAGGCCCTTGAGCCGTTGGCCCTCCCCATGGGCCCCCGAATGCCCCCTGAAACATCCTGGAACGCTGGCGGGAGCTGGCCAGGATGTGAGCAGGTGATAAAGGCTCGGCCCTCCGACAGCCGAGCCCAGCTGTAAAAGTGAGTGATCACCAAGTTACACGGGGATTCTGGGAGGAAGAGTGGGACTCGCTGTGTCAAATTCCCCCCATCGGTCGAGACAAACGTTTTAAAAAGGAATCGGTAAAGCCTTTGTTTGAACTAATTCTATTTGCTGCTCGTTCTGATTTTTTTGGATTCCTTTCACCTTTCTCTAAGCAAAATTTGTTAATCCCAGTTGGTGAAACATGATGATAAAAGTTTCACTTGTTTGTGTACTTGGAACATAAACATAAACACACCAGAGATGTGTAAATGTGGTTGGATATGCCATTAAGTGAAGATTACTGTGTTCATTCTAGTGTGTGCGAATTGGAGCTGAGCTGCATAGTCCAAAGCCCTTTTCTCTGGTGTTCCAGAAACCTCACCGCTGCCGCTGTCACTCTGTGGTCCTGAAATCCTCATTGTGGCTTTGATGTTACTACGGAAAGTAAGACCTAGTCTGTGGGTCTTCGCTTCAATATCTTGAGTTTCAGGCTCTTGGCAGAAAAGAAAACCAGGAAAGGGGAGTTGAACCAAAAGAGGACCAGTTCTGCTTACATTTTCTCACAAACTTCAAGGAGTTATAATTTCCTTACATCTACCGCAAGTAAACTGCGAGGAGTTAAAACATGTCCTTGGTCGAGTGAAGCGTCTGATCTCTGATTGCTCCTGATCCAAGAACCCCCTCCCCCCCACTTTCCTGCTCAACAGCGCCAGTGTACAGCATAGGCTATGCTCTTCTCAGCAGTTCTCTTCCAGCTCACTGACTGGAGCGTCTGGTCAACCCAGCATCTGTCTCAGCTCATCAAAGCCAGCAGTGGAAAGAGTGAGAATGTACAGATGAGTTTCGCTATGAGAGAGGGACGTTCTGGGGGATGGCTTTTTCCACACCACACCTCAGCCTCTCTAACCCTCAGCACAACCAGAGGCAGCACATGCCTCTCCCTTCCCAGAGCTTCCCGTCTGAGCATAATCTCTGGGATCAGGGGATAAACCTCGCACTTCGTTTCCCACCTAAGGAGAGACCGAGGTGGGTGGGTTGGGGGATGTGGGGAGGGGGGTATTGGTTGGAAGCAGGTTGAGAGAGAAGGCAATAAAACCAGAGACGGACACGGTAGGAATCTATCTGCACGGTCCTGTAGGAATTAGGCGACTGGGCAGTCTATAATTGCATCTGTAACTAATGTGATTATGACTTGCTGTTATGTTTCTCGGTTTGGCCGCTGATGTGCTCCGGCGGTGCGCAGACATGCCGGGAACGCGGCCGCGCTAATCTCGCAGGCATCCGGACGTGCCCTCGGCTACGCGGGCCAGCTGCTGTGTCGGAAGGTTTGCTGGTCATAAGCCTTCCGCAGGGCCTCCTAGAGAGAAGCAGAGTCTCTCTCTCTTCCTCTCTCACCCCCCTTCTTTACAAACACTAAAGTCTTTTTTTTTTTACTTTCTGTCTCTTGGTTCAGTACAGTGGGTCCCTCTGTAAGCTGCTGACATATTACAAAGAACAGTACAATCAGCTGACCGTGTGAAGGGTGTCACATGTACACCTGCACGTCTATCCAACCAGGAAGTTCATACAGCTATGTTGTCAAGCGGTTCCAGATTATTAAACGTCTTCCTGTTCAGGCGATGTATGCTGCTCTTTTATTGTTCTTTATGCACTGAGGTCTGTTTTCTTCTCTTCACAGAAGACAAAATAACCATGCAGAATCACAGATGGATGTTGCAAACTATAATTAAGGGGGTTATTTGAGATGGTGGATCAACAAGTGCCAAACCCAACTATCTGTCAGTAATCGTACTCCATCCTAGGTTACGGCAAGAGGAGACGATCGGTTCAGATTTGTTTTTCGTTCTTTATCTGTGCTAATTTAGGGGTTTAGAAATATGATGGTCACATGACCATTTCCTCAAATGACCATGTCAGTGTATGAATGCCGTCCAAATTGGAACTGAAACGTTTTGTTAAGACATCTGTGTTTGTTGTTTAGATACATATCAGACATGGGAATGCCATTCCTCTTTGGCTTTGTTAGCCAAAGAAACAAAGTTCTATGGTCATTAGTGGATGTGGATTTAAGGAACGAACTACAAAGGTCTTGAGAAAACTAACTTTACATGGAAAAGAAAAGAAAAGAGAAGAGAAGAGAAGAATAAAGAGGAGAAGAGGGTTACGTGGTTTAACTGGATGACAGACTCTGTCACTTCAGTCTCGTGACCCTTCACTGACAGGCCTCATGCTGATGTCACCCTAGGTAGGGGCCGAGTTAAATGGACTTGAACCCAGGAAACTGTCACCACCCGAGTCGACAAAGCTCATGCAACTCTAACACATCCTATTTGAGGCAATCAAGTAAAATAAACAGCGATGTGAATTCCACCAGCGAGCGGTCTTATATAATGGTGAGATTGCTACACAGATGAATTGCTCTTGGACTCATGTTGATTCCCAAGGCTTGTGTTTATTTTCACTACACTTAGAATAACGCAGTTCTGGAATCTGATCCAAGCAGACATGGGGCTGAAGGACAGGGGAAGGGGACAAATGAGAAGGGGACTTTCGGAGACGTCGGAGTACGTCCAATATTCCACAGCTATCCAACCCTCCCCCCCCCCTTTCCCCGATGTACCGGTCAACGTGCAGCCTCTGTGGTGTCCCTGCGACGGAACATCACGGTTTCTCACGAGGGCCTTCACCCGTCGATCTCCAGCTGCTAAGCTTTGGCTCTGTCTGAACGTGGAGCTCCCCTCGCGCTGCAGTAGGATGCAGATCTGATATCCGTCTGTGCGGTTAGAACGGTGCAGTGAGCGGTTCTAGTCCTCATACACAATCTCCTATCACACCTGCGGGCGTGTGACTCGAAAAGCCTCGCCTTCTGTCTTCCACGCCGTTGTTTTTGGAACGAGCCCTGATTGCGCTCGTGTTCCAACATGACCTGCACGACAAGACCTTTTCGAGTAAAGTTTGTCCTTCTGCATGTCTGCATAACCTTCTGCCCACAACAACTGAACAGAGATGCAGACATTCTTGCCCGACACATAATGCTATCGGCACCGTCATTGACATCTGAGGCAAATGTAAACAGAATTTATCTGCACCAACCCCCACCTGTAGGTGCACGGGTGCTGTCGGCATTTTTTTCCCCCTTTCGTTCTCTTTTATGGGTCAGGAAACATGGAGACTTCCCCCAAAGCCCCTGGTTCTCTTTCATCTACTGTACTGAAGAAACATTGACTTTGGCAGGGTGTTGAGTGCTCAGAATAGCCGGAAGATGATCTTTTTCTAAACTCAATAGGGAAATAGACTAAACCCCCTCAGTCTCGCGTTCTGTATTTATGATGGAATAAGGGCCACAGAATTATGTTCTATCTGGCAATTATAGCCAGCATTCAGATCCAACGTCACCAAACACCTAATAGCCATGTTTCCACTGTCAGATCGCCAAGACATTTAGGCCAGATAGATTATTCACAAAGCTTTCTGTTACAAGCTGTCCATTAGGCCAGCACTGTTCCGCTGTCTGACCCTGTTCTCCATTTGACCTGGAAGCACAAAGATGTGGGCGTAAACAGTGCACACCACCATCCTTGCTGAGCATGGATTTTGAACCGTGGCAAGAAGTTGGAGTACACAGGTTGTGGACCAACATGGAGGCCAAACCTTGCACACAGACGGCTGAGAGACCCGCTGCAGGAGACGTGTTACTGAGTGGATGTCAGATCTCTTTTACAAATTGCTTTTGGATGGAAAACAACAAACAAATTGTATCTCATGGCTACAAAAATCAAGACACAGTATATGAAAGAGTGAGAGCGATACCTAATAATTAATCCACCTGATAATAACAGACCACATCCAGTTTACGAGCCATGAATGCCTCAAATTCGTATGAGAGGAAAGTTAGTATATAGTGAACTCTAAAAATATACAACTGTTCCACCCTTCTCGTTTATGACCTGACTGATAATGGCAAACTCACAGGTCATGCAGTGAGACCTTCCTCTCTGATATAACTGTAAACTTCCCGCACGGTTCCACGGATAGGATGTTAATATTATGAGAGATAAACCGGCCTGCTTCCCATTGCCTGGTCACTACCCCCTGTGGTCTTTCCTCTGCCCCGGCCCTCTGGCCCCAGGCTTCCCCACACAAGCTCCCCAGCCGGGCCGCCACAGGATGGGGAAGTGTGCGTGGCTTGAGCGATGTCTGCGCCCCGCTTCGATCCCCACTCTCCCCTCACGCCGACGGCTGGGAGGTTCCCGCGGGACCTCGCGCTCTCTGTCGTCCTGCCCACGCCATGTGTTTCCTGTTATTGCTCAATGGGTCCTGCTCCTCCCTGCTTTCCTGAGAGCGGCCCATGGCCTTTTGTCTGCTGCCGTATTGGGAGGCGTTTAAATTTAGGCGCGTTTGATAGAGGCTGCGCACGGCGGCCGGGGGGGGACCATGCCATCGAGGCTCAAACAGCGAGGGCCCTTAAGGCACCTGCCTCTGGGGCCCTGAGCACCCGGACGGGCCCCAAAGGAGCAGAGGAGAGAATGGACCAGTGGCCTTGACAATTCTGAAGTTCAGACCCGACTGACATAGATGTGAAGGTGTGTTCGCGTTTTCGGACACGTTTGTCTGTGTGCATTTGTGTGTGTGTGTGTGTGTGTGTGTGTGAGAGAGAGAGAGAGAGAGAGAGAGAGAGAGAGAGAGAGAGAGAGAGA
>JAOYMR010000008.1:11713439-11730504 GCA_025802075.1 Tenebrosternarchus preto | reverse complement strand
CCCCCCCCCCCCCCCCCCCCCCCCCGCGGGGTCACGTGGGAGGAATTCATGAGCAAGTGAATGGACAAAAGCGTGTGTCTGTGTAAAGAGCGTATGGGCGCGCGCTCCACATGCATTTGGGAGGAATGTACTGTATGTACGGTATTTGTGCTCACTGGTATAGAATTTGCAATGGAGACTGTGAAACTATAGACATGAGCACTATAATAGCAGTAGAATCAGTAGTGTTAAGCTTCAGGAGATTTTGTCTGGGTGGGTTCGTCTGTCCTTGGCTTAGGATTCCAGTCGCCTCATACTGATACTGTGTGTATAAGAGGACAGGATGACGATGGTGTGCTTGGTTTGGTTAGCTGCATGTGTGTGTGTGTGTGTGTGAGTGTGTGTGTGGGTGCATCCCGACCGTGCCAGCTCCTGCTCCGCTCCATTTCCTGTTCATACCCAGCCGCAACGAGGAACACATGGGAGCTGTTTGGAGAACGTCCTGACGAGCTGAACAGCGGTGCCCTGCCTCGCCCTCTCCCTCGCTTTTTCATTCAAACTGTTGGAGCAGAACACGCAAAGCCAGTCAACCTCAAAATTTCCATTCGGGGAGGAAAAAACAAAACAAATAGATTAAGGGGGAAGAAAAGACTGCCGAGCGCAGGCCCCAACGTTCGCGAGCCGCTGGCCGAAGCTGCCTGGCCGATCGTGTTTTGCTTGGCGAGCCTCGAAGTGCCCAATCTGGAGGCAGAAAGGAAGAAACAAGCAGTGATCTGGTGTGCCTGCCAGTCATGTGCGTTTGAACCTTAAGAGATGTTTCACATGGTTGTAATTTTCATATTAGAGCAATGGGGAGTTGTATCAGAGTTGGAGACACATGATTGCGTAGCCAGCGTGCTAGTGTGGCGTGCTAGTGTGCTAACGTGGAACGGCTCAGCGGTGTGTGTGTGTGTGTGTGTGTGTGTGTGTGTGTGTGTGTGTGCGTGTGTGTGTGTGTGTGGGCTGGTGTTTTGAAGTTTGTTTGATCAGTGAAGGATTCTTTGTACTTTCCCAGCACCAAACTGGCTCAAATTTTGTAATTTTACTGCAAATTACTAATAGATCAAACCTTGATTTTATTATCAGATATAGTACATTTAATTGAAATGAACACCAATGTGCAAACTTTTGACAGAAGTGTATCTCATGGTATACTGAAAATACAGATTAACCTGCTTTTCTCATCTAAAGCAATAATACCAGAACTGGTACACTGTGGTTAGTAAAAAGAGTTTTACCGAAAACTCATATGCATTTTGTTTCAATTGTCAAATTGCACCAGAAGCAAGCAATCGTTGCAACTTGATTTGCAATAAAAAAAAAAGACCTAAAGACCTAAATATGGAAGCACACAATAAACACCAGAGAATGTATAGCAGTATGAGGCCTGTGCACTAAGAACGTTTGTTTCTGGACTGTTTTGTTCTGCATTCTGACCGTGCTCACATGGCTATCGATACTGGAGTTGATGTAAAGCGTGTGGCTTTTGAGATAAATCAACCCTCCTTTACCTTCTGCTCCTCCACAACATTTCCCCAGGGCGGCTTTGCGCTTGTTGTGGAGAGCAAAGGCCTCTGATTTGGCCTCGATTTCCACGGCGACCTCTCTGATATGTTGATGCATTATCGATCTTGTGTGGCGGCCTCCCATTAATTTCTCAGCACTTGGTCTTCATTTGGGTCTTCTGGGCTTCCGTTGAATGGGTGGTCTACAGAAAAATCAGTGAATGCATCCATACTGCCGAACCTACAATTTCAAAAGGCCTGGCAAATTAAGCACGGCCCTCAGACCTAAAGGCCACTCATTGAGCTAACTAACGACAAGGCTCCACCACAGTTGTATGTGTGCTGCACCTAAAACATATCAGGATTGTGGGTTCCTTTCAAGACCTTTTTCCGCTCACTTTGAAGTTTCTCCTTCTTCTTTACTATATTTCTGAGTGAAAAATCTGCTTCAAAGGCAGATTTTCTCTTACGTTCCTGTGAACGCTCGGCTGAGAAACTTGATGTAATAAAGAAAGCAAATTCACCTCAGGCTACAGGGGTTGTTCTTTAAAAGGATTCTGCTGTATATGTATCAGCAAGGTGATTATAAAAGTGTTTACTTTTGAGAAATCTGGACTTGTGAAACCATGCCCATGAAGGATGTTTGAAATGTATTACAGAAACAATCACCACATTGAAAGAATAACATACCCAAAGCAAATAAAGAATACTGTGTGTGAGTGTGTGGGTGTGTGTGCACACTTACATGCAGACACATGTGAATGTCTGTGTGTAAAACTGTGATACTCTCCACCCTTTAGTGAAAAGTCTTTCCCTAATTAAAATGCGCTCTGCTCTCAGGATGTTCCCGTAACCTGCAAACGGATGCTAGCTGCTGAGCTCCTGCATGCGGCTTGGCTGCTCCTGTGCCTTGGAGGAGCAGCTATTTGAGAAGCAGAAGACCATGCCAGAGGGTGGATTAGGCAAAATGGTGCACGTCAGTAAGCTTGACAGGTAAGGGTGTAGGTGGAGACGATGGGGTGATTGCGTGTGTGTGTGTGTGTGTGTGTGTGTGTACACTGATGGGGAAGAGCTGGTAAAAGTTGTGAACTCATGGTCACTCAATGCATAGCAAGGACCTCTGTTTTGTGTGTTTATTTTTAAATATGCGAAAGAGAGAATGACAGACTGAAACACAGAAAAGGAGAAGAAAATAGCAGATGGTCTCCAGTCCTCATTGATCTGACAAACGGATCTTCTGGAGCCCTGGGAGACAGGAGTGGGACAAGGAGATGTAGACAGAGAATTCTGTTAGAACCAAGTTGATTAGGTCATGCAGTAAGATTGAATAAGATTTAACATTTTTGAGATACAAGTTTTATCACATGCAGCTGCTTCACACTCCTAAAGTGATCTTATTCACATCCTGTCCAGTCCTTCTAGGGTTTATTCACTGATACACTGCTTCACAGTAATTCTGAGAAAAACAGCCTTATGGCTTTATGCAGCAGTGTTTTATAGTTCCTACTGACTTAGGCATCCTGTCCTAACTAGATCCCAGACAAGTCTTGGCCTAAAAAGCTTTTCAGTTGAAAAAGAGCAATGAGAGTAATGTAATCTAAACCAAACTTGGACATAATCTGGACCTGGAAATGTATGTACAATGATTGCTTAGGTGCTTTGTACTATATACAGGTGTGTGTGTGTGTGTGTGTGTGTGTGTGTGTGTGTGTGTGTGTGTGTGTGATCCTCCCCTGTCATTATCCCCTTGAGTTGTGACCTACTGCTGGAGTGAGTACATCCACCTCATGCAGAGAAAACTGACAGGTGGTGGTGTGGAAGTTGGAGGGGGTGGAGGGGGCGGGGCCGTCGACTGACAGCAAGATCAGGTAACTACTCATTAGAGGTGGGGCATACACAAGCAGTCACACACACACACGTGTTTCTTTCATGCATGGCATAAACAAATGGTTGAACTAGTTGCTCCTCTTCCTTGTTGGTCGTATGCATAGCATTCAACTGTCTGTGAACACTTTATTGCTAATACTTTGGATGAAAACCGATCTTTATTAGAAGCATCAACTTTGTATACATATTACTAGTCACATTTTAGATATATTTATCTTCTCAGTCAACTGCAAAAGAGATTAAATATTCCATGTGGAAAATTACAGACTGAAGCCTGTGATTCAAATTTTTTTTCAGAAATCCTCTACCTCATATATTAATAATAATTTCCTGACCTCCTGACCACTGGTGTGTGTGTGGGTGGGGGGGGGGGGTTTAAATTAATTGGGTAGCAGACTCCTCTCTCATCACAACATTAACATTGTATTGGCAGAGATTTTACAGGTAAATCTGTAATTCCATGTCTGCTGGATTGAGAGACCTCTGCCACCCCAAAAAATCCACCAGCCGGCAGTGGTACTGAAATCAGAACCAGACCAGTGATGAAGGGCTGAAGGACAGCTACTCCAAACTGGTGCATAGCAACACATGAACTATTGTAATGTTGGTCTCAATAAAGCAGGATTTCTAATAAAATGTCTGGTGAGAATAGACATAGTATGAACCCACTAATAAACTATTCTTCAAGTGAGAGAAAATCACATTCATTTTCTGAGGGCTTGATGACACCATAGACCAAAGTGTGGAGGCTGGCACTTTTCTCCAGGCTGATGGAGAGGCTCCACCCTGAGCCTCGCTTCTGTGCGCCTCTCTGCTAACGGACACTGAGTGTCAATATTTACCCCTGGTCTTTGCCAGTCTTTTAACTCAGTTAGCAGCTTTAGGTCCATCCCAGCTCTCTGACCAAAGATGCTTTTAATGCTGTGTGTGCATGTGCGTCCGTGTGTGTGTGTGTGTGTGTGTGTGTGTGTGTGTGTGTGTGTAAGACTCAACAGGTCTACTGAGGGGGTAAGTGAGAGGGGGCAGGGTAAACTTAGGGAATTGTACAGAGGAGAGTTTGGAATGGGGTGTTAAATGTTCAAACCATTTCTCATGTGCTGGAACCCTTCACTTGACTGTGTGAACCAACGTGTAGCACACAAACACATGTCAATAAACAACTTAATATTCTGCACTTTTTAATGGGCCAAAGTGATGTTGGTTTAAATATAGAAGTTAGCTAACAAGTTTCTTATTGCGTGGCCCTGCACCCTAGTCCCAACCCCCGGCCTTGGCCCAGTGTAAACACAGCCTTTCAGAAAATTTGTTTTTGTAAAATTAGATGTCCAACCACATCCTTCGTGATTTAATCTTAGGCATGACACTGGGTGGCTGTACAAACAAACTCAGTGGGTTCATTTAAGACAGATCTCTCTCTCTCTCTCTCTCTCTCTCTCTCTCTCTCTCTCTCTCTTTCTCTCTTTTTCTCTCTCTCTCTCTGATTCACTCAACTTCAAACACAATAAACTGCTTTGCAGTGATTTTTAACTCTGCCTTGTTTAAAAAAAAGAAAGAAAGTTTTACATTTCAGCTTGCTAGTGAAGGTTTTCTCTCTCAGATGTTCAGGACAGAGCCTTTCTGATCCCTCTTGCCCTACTGTTACACACCTTTCTCCCCCCGGTTGGTACGGTGGAGCACTGTTCCTCTATGTTCTTTGGTTTGTGTTCCTCTGTATCTAGTCCATTACTCACAGAGAGCTTGTCTGTACTGTAAGTATTGGTCAGGAAGTGATGATGTGCCACAGGTCTGGGCCAGTCATTCCCTAGAAATAAACTTTGAGCCATTATATCACTGTTCATGGCAAAATTAGTATCTCTCCAGATAAAACTGAGCATTACCTCATAAGTATTTTTGGATAATGTAATCTAACCGGCTGAATGCGGTCAAGTTCCACTGTGAGTATAAAGCACATGTAAAAACAACATTCACTAACTATGATGCTGTTAAAAAGGACAAGTGTGGGCTGTAGATAGATTTGGTATTGAAGGATAACTCTGGTCAGAAGTTCCTTGTGTTTCTGGCTAACAGTATGTGAGAGGGATTGCTGTGAACTACCTTGTGTAATGAAGACTCTAGGTCATGATTGTCTAGGTCTGATTGTCTCTAGGTCATGAAAGGACAGGGATATTTTGTGATTCATTTTGTGATTTTGGTTTTTTTGTTTGTTTGTTTGTTTGTTTGTTTGTTTGATGAATCACACCTGAGGTCTGAATCAGTTTCACTGAGGTCTTTAGCACATGAGTTAGCTTTCAAAATTCTGTTCCCTGTGCTGTGATGTATTAGCCTACGGTTTTCAAAAAACTATTAATAGAATTAATTAGGACAAAAATATTTTCATTATTACCTAATGAGTCATAGACTTTGCTTCATTCATTCAGGTCACATTACATAATTATGAAGATCTCATTCTCCTTCTCTAATTCTGCAGCTTCTAACGAACACTTCACCTATCAAAGTGTACGTGTACAGAATCCCATTCAAATATGTTCACACCCTTCGTGTCTACATCTGACTCACTGTGAGGTGTTTTGAAAGGAAATAGTGTGGGATAAAACCCTGGATTTTCCGTTCTGTGAATCCATCAATGGGTGCAGAGGAAGCTTTCAAAAAGTGCTTACGATCAGTCAACAAACAGTATGTTGCCTAACCGCTGAAAGACAAAGCTGGCAAACGTCTTGTTCGGTTATCAGGCCAGACCACGATGGGTAATGGGTTAGCCTCTCAGGCTGCTAATCCTCCCGGCTCTTTTCAGCTTTTTCTTCATCAGCTCTGGGAAGCATAACGGAAAAATCGTGAAGCTAAAGTGTAATGTGACTCGACTAATGTGGCGCGGGTGGGGGGAGGGTGGGGGTAGGGTGGGGGGAGGGTGGCGTTGGTGAGTTAGGTGAGCCGCAAAGGTGACGTCGGCGAGTTTCGGCATGTGACGGGCCTGCCAGACCTCACTCACTCACAAACCGTTCCCAGAGGACGAGAGACGCACAGCAGGGTCTCGCCCGCCTGCCCGCCCGAGTGGAACGACCGGGGTGGTTTTGGCACCAGTCTGATTCTCGCAGTTTATCCTGCCCAGTGTGTGAAGTAATGACCTTTCGGCCTGTGACGTGCGAGTGTCTGTGTGAGCGTCTCTGCGTATGTGTGTGTGTGTGTGTGTGTGTGTGTGTGTGAGAGAGAGAGAGAAGACTTCCCTGTCTGGTTTTGACAGCGTTTTCTTTGGCAGAGCAGTGCTACTGGTTAACACGAGCTGGCATGGCGTGCACTATCATCTGCTGGGAACCAGCCGAGCAGAAGAAGCCGAAGGATGTGAGGCCTGTTTCTCTCTCTTCTCTTTTATGAGTTGCTTTTCCCACTCCTGTTTTTTGGCGTCAGCACCCGAGTCCATTTGGAACACAGTGTAGTGCCACCACAGAGAGGTCGCATAACACCTGCTCCATGAAATGGGTCTAAATTTGTATCAATGCATCTCTTTGTGCCGAACTATGTGTTTGTATGTGTGCATGGGTGTGTGTAGGTGAGCTCACTCACTTGTGTGAGCATTTCTGTTTCTATTTGAGTGTATTTGAGCGTGCGCGTGTGCGTTGGTGTGTGCATTTGGGAACTCACTTATTTGAGTGAGCTTTGTTGTTTGAGCCAGGATTCATGTGTGTACACACGGTGAACAAGTCTTCTCTGCTTTTAGCCAGCAGACGTCAAAGGAAAAGGATGATCAGTAGGAGATCCTAACCTCAAATCCTGCCTAATCCAGCCTAGCAGAGCACACACACACACACAGCACTCCCTCTCATTCTTCATGCAAAGTGTACTCATACCTGTGTGTGGGAACAGCAAAGGGGACAGGATCTTAGCGTTAGCAGGCCACGCTAATCCCCAGGCAGGCAGAGACATACGAGGGGATGCTGCTGGCTCAGCCTCAGCTTCACCACAGATCTCAAGGAGCTATTTGTATTTTGAGGGTCGCCCTCTGGCCCTGTTCAGCTCACTCTCCGGCTTTTCACAAGACCTTCGTACCTGCTTTTGGGATGGATGGTTCCCATCTTTGAGGGAATGTGGCACTGAGGGCTTTGTGAATGGACCGACTGTTGTAAAGGTTTAGGGAAAGCGTTTCTTTTTCAGACTCGCACGCTCACATACGCATGTACACAGCTTCGAAATGGATCATTTGAACGTAACACTTCAGTGGTCTAAAACAGCTACACACTGCCACCACGACCGCCACCACACACTCCTAAAAATAGCCAACCTCTACAGACCACCAGTGTGCTCTGAAATTTCTGCTTTGTGTGTTTTACTATCCTTTTCCAAGACATCAAGGGAGAATAAAACATGCAATTAAAATTCCATTTGCAGTCAATTTGGTACTCGAAGTTTCCATGCATGAACCATTGCAATGCAATGCACTGCTTGATATCTGCTCGATATTCTGATTAGTTTCACACACAATAAACTTGGCGGAGACGCTAATACCCTTCCAGTACCTTTCTGATCCCCGACGCCGGCAGGAGACTTCTGAGTTTGGAACTCCATGGGGACTTTTCTCTTCTCTGTTGTCGTTCTTTAACTTTTCGTGAACCCTTCAATTACTGGCAATGGCCAATGAAACCACAATATATTCCTTCCACTTATTGACATATTTATGCTTGCTAATACACATATTGTTTAGTCTACACACATGAAAGCACAGCTTTGGTCAGTTGTGTCTGTGTACTTCATCTCAGCTCTGTTAACCTGAGCACATGCTCTCAACTGCATACCTGTGCCCTGCAGGAACGTGAGACCCTCCCAAAAAGTCCCGGATGTGTTTCGTCACAGTCCTCTGAGGTCACCGAACCCGGGCGTTTGTCAGAGGGACTCGGGGCATGGCTGTTAAAGCGGTCCAAAGCATGGCGCGTGATGATATCCATACTGCCGGAGACGCAGCTCCACCCTGCAGCCCTACCCTGCAGCTCCACAACAACGTCCCGACCCCACCGTGCACTCAGGACAGAGGGCCTCGCGCCGGTCACCTCGCCACAGACCCCGAACAGCACCACCAAATGGTTCACAGATGTCAGTTGGCTAATAAATTCTTCGCTAAGTCAGCGAGTGTCAGGGGGCCCAGAAAGAAAGCCGTAGGGGACTGTTCCTTGTTGTTTTCAGCAGCGTGTTTTTTTTATTCAAGGTTGTCTTGTTTCATAGGCTTTACATAAGAAGCTGGGCTCCATGACCACAGTATATTTTACTTACTGGTGAAGAGATTTAGCGTGGAGCTTCCTCTCACGTGCCCTCTCAGTCTCACGCGTTGTGAAGGAGCACACTCTATCCTTCTCTCTCTTCTTCTGTTTTCTTTCTTTCCTCTTTCTCTAGGGTATTGGAATGTATTATACACCCACTCTTTAAGTCCTTCCTTCTCTCTCAAAAAATAAAAGGAAATAAACCAGCCAACTCCCAAGGCTCCTAAACACTAATATAGCATGACCACATCTCCATATCTGTAACTAATAAAGCAAATCTTCTGTTTATTTTTCCATCAGTCCCCCACGACCAAAAGCACTTTCCTTCTTTTATTATGAAGCACATGCACCCCCTATATCATCTATATCAGATGGAAGACTTTCAGTCCTGCAGTGCTGAGTAATTCAATTAACAGATGCTTTATCACTGGCTATGTTGTGCTATCGGGAATGCAAGCAGTCCTCCAGTGTGTGGTTAAATAGGTCAAAACTCACAAGGCAGGAGAGTGAGTGAACACTGACCCTTTCCTTCAGCTCGAACCTTTATCGCCAGAGCGGTCTGGAACACCTGGATTTCCTCACATTTAAACCCCCCCCATTGATACTCACACACACACACACACACACACACACACACACACACACACACACACACTTATGTAAAGCCAGCCTGAGAGGAGAAAAGCTTTGGTGACATTAAACATCAGCGCTACAGAACACTCTGAGTAAACAAGAGGAGAAGCATTGCCTTTAAACACACCCCCTCCCACACCCACCCACACAGACATACACACACACAGAGTGCACTTACCCTTACAGCCAGGATCAACAGTGTTTACTGGGGGCCAGGGGTCAAAAAGCGAGAGAAAGATGGGTGGAGTTATATAGGGGTTAGAAGATGGTGGGGATCACTCTGGCAGAGTTGAAGGAAAAGAGCAAAGTGTGATTGTTGCTCCTCTATACTTTATGTATACCTAGAGGTTACCAGTGATGGCTGCCCTCACAAACAAATAATATTCATTTAACTGATTTCTGCTAGCTTTACTGAAACAGCAACCACTAATAAATAGCATTTCACATTGTCATTCCCGATGAATCCCCCATGCTAACTACGCTCAGTACTGCCATGCTCAGTACTGCCATGCTCAGTACCACCATGCTAACTACGCTCAGTACTGCCATGCTCAGTACCACCATGCTAACTACGCTCAATACTGCCACGCTCAGTACCACCATGCTAACTACGCTCAGTACTGCCACGCTCAGTACCACCATGCTAACTACACTCAGTACTGCCACGCTCAGTACCACCATGCTAACTACGCTCAGTACTGCCACGTTCAGTACCGTCATGCTAACTATGCTTAGCACAGGCATACTAACCACACTCATTACGGCCATGCCAGCCACGTTCAGTACCGTCATGCTAACCACATTCAGTACCCCAATGCTAACCTGCTCACTGCCCCATTGCTGCAGGATGACTCAGTAACTCCAGGCCTGAAGGAAATGAATGTCTCCCCATTCAGTGCTAATCACTCAGATGGATGGAATGTTCCAGATTTCAGTTGCATCAGGTCACCTGTTAGCACTTGCTGGAGGTGATGTGAGAAGCTGCTGAGCAGATAGCAGTCTGCTGGTTCTGCTGATTACATTTGTCACTGCTTTACTCTCATCTTGTAGACAAAAGCTATAGACACATAATAGGTAAACGATACACTTAGTTAACTAGCAGCTAAATATAGATCTGTTCCACATGCATATTTATGGTATTTATGCTATTTATGCTCTTTTAATATCTGGCAAAAATGGAGTGTTTTCCTGCACATTCTCATAGTTTCATAAGTTATTTTTTTTGCTTCAGAATGATATTTGTTTGTGTGTGTGTGTGTGTGTGTGTGTGTGTGTGTGCACGTGCACTTGTGTGCATGTGTTGGCCTGTGAGAATACAATAGGTGTGTGTTCACCCTCCTCGATAGCATCAGCCAGTCACAGATGCTTTTCTCTGACCCGATGCTCTGGGTTTGGCTGAGAGAAAGACACAGGAAATTGCGCTGGAAATTTGAGCTTTATGACACACGGCCAGATGAAAGTAGCAGGCAAAAATCACACAAACCTGAGCAGTTATTGGATAAAAATCCACACAGTGATACACCACACTGATCTCAACATTCCCTTATTCCCCAGCCCCACAATCATGATATTAGCTCATAAATCTCAGGTCTTTAGGGGAACTATGGAGGTCTGTTTTGATTTCCACTTTTCACCCAATAAGGCCTGTTCTGTCGCCCTGCGATTCATTGATTCAATGATTTGATGAGAAAACTATACCAAACACAATTACATCATCTATGCGTTCTTCACAAACAGAACATTTTGCTCCAGCACAATTATTAGTGCAAAAACTCACACAAGGATATATTTTCCTGGCACATACTCACCTAGACAAAAATACATACCTATCTAACAAAGACTTCTCGAAGAGTTCAACGTAGGCTTGGACTTTTGGGTCCGGTTATGTTGTTGGATTTTTGTCGGATGCAGCTTCAAATTTCTTGCTCCAAATTGCACTCTGATTGACACAAACACTCAGAAACCAGATCAGATATGTCTGATAAGCTTAGAGAAACTGGTGTCCTGTTACCAGGCAATGCTGGAACTGAGTTACAGAGTCATCTTCATCCAGTTTAGTTTAGTCTCACTGGCTATTTTGTTCTCTTGTTTCTAGTTTTCACATGCATGCTTGTTTGGAGTATCTTCCTCTTTCTGTGTTGTTTGGGAACCACAGGGTTAACAGTAATTTGCGGGCCTTATACAGAGCCTCTTTGTTTATAAGGGCAAGGAAACATATTTTTTTAAGATACAAGATGAAAGACGTAAATCAAGTCAACGGTCGAATAAGCTTCAAAAATATTTTCAGTGTGCTGCACTGTGCTCCACTTCAAACAAAAGGGTCCGAGATCTTACTAAGAGGTAAAGCTATAGAAGATTGTGGATTGTGGATGTTCCGGTTTATACATTAATGAGTGGTGTGTGTATGAACATATTCTAGGACTGATCAACATCAGCAAGCCTCTTGTTGGCTAGATGTTTTTTCACACACGTTCAGCCAGCAAACACAGTCACGCAATGTAGATGAGAGAGACTGCCCAACCAGCCAAGATTTGCTGTTTACAGACAAAGCCTTCAGAAAACTTTGTCATATGTGTGTAATTTAGCCTCTGTTTCTCTGTGTGTGTGTGTGTGTGTGTGTGTGTGTGTGTGTGTGTGTGTATTTGCGTGTGCTTGTATGTGTGTTTTGGCATGTGTAAAAGAGTAACTGTGAAGCTTTTTTGGTCGGTCATTTCTGGAATGTAGAAATCACAAGCGCAATAAAGTCAGCAGCATACAGCTTGTTGTTTGACAGGTTACTGACTTCTACATGCTTCCTTGAGTTTAGGCAGGGGGGGCAGGGCACTAGCTAACAACACATGCCAATGTGCCTCTCATAGAAACACAGGACATTTTACTCATAGCTCCATCAAGACAAAGTAAAAGTGGATCAGGAAGACAAAAAAACGTATTGAGCAATGGATGTAACCTTCTCTGTGCTTCAGCCTGAAACAAATGAGACAAAATGTTCTGTGACAGCTTTGAATGCCCATTCAGACACGTTCTTCATTCACTGATGTGGTGTTTCTACTGTCTTTTTTAAGTGTGTAAATTGTATGTTTATTGTTTATTATTTATTCACAAATAAGGCTGTTACATTTATAAACTGTATACAGGCTTGTACAGCGTGTGGGTTTTGGTTATACAGGACGTTGTCCCTCGTAGGTGTCCAGCAGTAGCCTGGCAGCATAGAGGGATCCAGTCTCTTTGATACAGCCTTTCTATACTATACATAATGACATATGAGCACACTGGAACAAAAACACTATGGGTGGAAGAGAAATTCAAAACACGTATTTGGATTCAGCTTGCAAAAATACACAATAAGCAGGTTTTTTTGTTTTTTTTGCAGGTATTTTTTGAGGTTATAATAACACAATGAAACCCCCTTTTCTGCAAGATCAACGACCACAAGTCAGACAAGTGTGGGTCCAACAAACCGCCGACAACGAGAGGTCAGTGAGCGCCTGCTTCGCTTCGGACGCACGCCAGGTATTTTAACCTCTAAGCCGATCTGAGGTCTCGGGAAGTGTTTTCGACGCACAGCGACATGCACGTCCCGCCGCGGCCACGAGGCCGTCTTCCTGTAGGGCTTGTACCTCAGGGCACGAGAAATGGGAAGAGGCGGTGGATTTCGACGAGAGACACATCCACGTCCAACGGCAGATCAGCGAGCCCTACGGTCTTCAGACGTTCAGGAAATTGCTCCATTCTCTGGCAGGGACCAACAAACTGTTTGTAGTGTCCTTGCTCATGGACGCTGAGAAAATAATACAAATTGCACACACACAGACACACATAAACTACCATGAAAGAACTAGGAAAGATGTGGTTGTTGTAGATGTGTGTGTATTTTTAGAGGGGCCTCTCTTATTGTTCTTGACTGCAGTATGACTCTCAAGGACTGAAGGTTAAACTCTGTATGAAAGCGTACCTATTTCCTGTTTACAATAACACAAATACAAAATGAATCCTTGTGTGTGTGTGTGTGTGTGTGTGTGTGTGTGCAATGTGTATACATTATTGCAAGGTTTGAATAATGTTTTAGTTATTTGATTCATGTTTATGTAAACAGATATTGTGTGTGTACAGACATCTGCATGAGATGGTAGAGCTACCTTTAATATCTTTTTAACAGATAAAGTGCAGCAGAAGGGAACACACAGAGCATGTGCTAGCATGTGTGAGTGTGCACATCGTGGCACTTCTTTCACCTAACGCTGTCATTGACAGGAGAGATGAAAATGATAACATTTGATTTTAGAGATGTAAACAGATAAAACAAGCTGTTTCTGCATGTGGGAAAATCACACTTTGGAGAGTGTTTGAGATGATCCACCCCAGCTGTGTCTGTTTGTCTGTGTGTGTGTGTGAATGTGTGTTAGGCAGGATGTGAATGTGACACTGTCCAGGCCTACCATACAATTCACTCTGTGAAGCCCAGAGCTGTTCCTTACTTTTTGGATTACCCAAGTCTCTCCTGGGAGTCTTGTCTTGAGTTATGTCAACCCTCTGTTTAGAGCAGAGAACAGAGCGAGTGGGAGGAGGGCTGAAGGAAAAGAGAAGGCAGTAGAGTATAATGTGGTCAATACAGAGGTAATGACACCTGTGGGATGATCCACTATAACTTCCTCGTTCAGCCTCACATAAGACAGAGACGTTTGCTTCACTCTCCAAGGTCGCACTTACATCAACCGGCATTGCGTGTTCCAATTCCAGATCATCTGTAATTTATTCTTCGGCTAATCAGAAGAAGCTTCCAGTAACGAGCTTCCCACTGCAGCAGCAACGGAACAGACCAAGCGGACGTGATGCTGAAGTGTTAAAGTCAAGGAGGAATAACGGACATTCCTCAACATCACGCCCACGCACAGCTTTGCGAGCGCTCCGGCAGCATGAGCCGACGAGCAATTCGTCACCCCGGGAGCCTTCCGTGGAGCTGATGCCAGCGATGGCTTTAGCACGTTGAGGGTGAGCCGGCCTGTGGGAGAGATCCACACCCTCGCTCCCCATCGCACAGCACACCATGGCTATGTAACAAGCACCAGAACTCCGCACTGTTGCCAGCTGTTCTTTCGGTTAGGCTCCAGCTGACTGTAATAAACCTGTAATATCCTTACAAAGACGGAGAGCCACTCTTCCATCCCATCTACAAGGGCATGGTCTCCAGACGCCTCATCAGCCAGGAGGCCACTGAATTAAAGTCGACTTCATTTCGTCCTGGTACACAATGCCATTTCTATGCAACTGTCCATCTGGAAGAGTTTTAAGTGTCTTTGAATACTTCTGGGGGGAAAAGAAAATAGAAAGTGCTCCTCCCAGGCTGCCGTGAATGGAATAGGATGTAGCAATCAGTACATATGTGTGCGTGTGTACATGCGTGTCAGTATCTCTTAGCATAACACACTTAACCAGAATGGATCTGTAGCAAAACAAAATGACGGCAGTAATCTACCTAAAGAGGCTTCAGGGTGAAAAAGCATGTGCTTTGAGAAGAAGAAAAAAAATGTCTGCTATGGAAAAGTCATGAGAGTTCATTCAGATCAGGCAGGAGAATGAGCTGGAGTGTGCAGCGCAGTCACAGGCGTGATTGGAGCCGTCCAACCTCTGCCATGTTTATAGTTCTGTTAGACTAAAACACAATTCATCACGATTTTTCACCACGCCTATACTGCATAGCCTGGCCAAGATCCCTGCACAGACTTGCTCTGATCAGCCACACACACACGCACACACACACATATTCTTTCACTTTCCACCAGAATGACCCAGGGGATTTTCAATTACTTTTCACATGACTGTATGATTGAAGTTTGCCTTACGTACCGCCACAACGCCAGTCACTCGCACACACACTCTCTCTCTCTCTCTCTCTCACATACACACACACACACACACACAAACATTGTACTTAAATGCAAATAAACTGACACCTTAACCTTCTAAGCCTTTATCTGGCACCCTGGAGTCCACTCATTTTCTCCAGCAGCTGGATGAGCTTCAGTTTAGTTCTTCAGATTACACAGAGACTCAAACACGGCCATATTTCCCATCTCAAACACGTGCTGACATCAGGATAAAGTAATTGCTAAGTCAACAGCTGAAAATATTAGAGGTACATGACATTACTCACTAAAAAAAAAGCAACACTGTTTCTCATGCTGAAAGGTCTGTTTTTTTCCAGTGTACTGCCAGCTTAATTAAACATGAGCTGTGTGGTTTAATGTTCCTTATGCTTGCACCAGACAGCCCATTTTCATTAATTCCCCTTAGGAAAATAGGTTATACCAGTTCATACACTTTAAGAGGTGATATTCTGTTGTTTTTGTACACCTATTTCATTATCTGTTCATTTCCTGAGGCTTTTCCTGCCTTGGGCAAAGCTTTACTGTAGGTGTGATGGGAGTTTTCAACCATCCACACCCACAACCACTTCACCAACTATCCAAAATGTAAAAATGCACTTCAGAGATTGCTTTCGAGTTCTGGTAATATCCATACTACTTCACGAGTGGTGTGTGTGGTCCTTCCATGTTCTAGAACGTTCCTCCACGGCTTCCGATCCCCCACGGTTCTGCTGAGTCGTTCTCAGAGGTCCTCCATCCAGGCTTGGCCCTAAAGGAACAGGCAGCGTTATTCTCCATCGCTGTACGACACGCACTTTGAAAAGTTGGACGATGCGCGGAGAGACAGGCGAAGGTCCAGCGTTGCAAATCAATGAGCCATTATGAAGAACAGAAGTGATTGCTAGAACTGCCATAACTGTAAAAAGAGAGAGAGAGAGAGAGGTTGGGAATGAAAAGGCATGGAAAATTGGAATTGGCCTGTGCGCTGGGTGTGGGTAATAGGACCAGTGTAGTTGACCGGGGGGGTGGTTGGTGCTGGAGTGATCCCTGGTGCATTTTCATAATGGACTGTGTTCTCATAGCACTAACTGTGTCATTACTAAAGGGAACACGCTTGGTTGATTCAAGCTGTCTGGCGCTACCCACAATGCTTAGCGCACATGACAATGACGGGACAGACTCTGGACACCCCGCCCCCACCCTTGGACTCCTGAATTAAACAGCACTGGGACACAGAGCAGCAGGACTGGAAGAGACATCACTTCCCATGAAGTTTCCACACCAGTTTTAATTCAGTCCAGCACAGATTTCACAGAGTCGACTTCTGCTCCAACTATAACATATCACCCCTCGTTGTGCGAAGCTACAGTATATCATTGTGTCAGTGGCACTACAGTTATAACCATGTTTTGCTCTGGCACCAAAGGGCTATGCACTGAATCTGAAAGAATCCACAACTGAAACAAAGATGTCCTCACACTTGTTGACTGGACACTTGGCACTTGAAAGGGAAGAAGAGGATTTTAGGTAGGGGAGTGCGGTACTCTCTCTCTTTTTCTCTCTTTCTCTCCCTCTTTCTCTCTCTTTCATGAGTTTTTTTTTTTTGCCCATCTCTTCCTTCTGTACGGATGGAAAGCCAGGCCTTTGGGTTGCACAGTGCAGCTGGTTATGTTTAACCATGGTGAGTCATGTTCAGACCAAGGGATTTGTGCAAGCATGTGTATATATGTATGAGTGTGTGTGTGTGTGTGTGTGTGTGTGTGCATGTGCGTGTGTGCTGGTGTACCGGTGTGTGTGTGTGTGTGTGTGTGTGTGCGTGTGTGTGTGTGTGTGTGCATGTGCGTGTGTGCTGGTGTACCGGTGTGTGTGTGTGTGTGGTGTGCGTGTGTGTGTGTGCGTGTGTGTGTGTGTGTGT
>JAOYMR010000008.1:11674447-11692020 GCA_025802075.1 Tenebrosternarchus preto | reverse complement strand
GGTTTTGTTCTAGTCTATTGTTTTGCTCCAGTGATGTTAGCCTGGTCTCCCCAGCAGTGTTGTGTATGAGAGAGAGACAGATAGAGAGAGAGAGGGAGAGAGAGAGAGAGAGAGAGAGAGGGAGAGAGAGAGAGAGAGAGAGAGAGAGAGAGAGAGGAGGGGGAACATATGCTGTTGTCCATCTCATTTTTAATCCCTGCATTTTTTCCTCCTCTCTTTCCCATGTTCCCAGTGTTAATTGATAAAAACAGGGAAGGCAATCGAGCCCCTGTGACTAATCATTCCCAGTTCACCCATGTGTGTATATATGTGTGTATGTGTGTGTGTGTGTGCGTGAGCTCGTACGGTTGTGTCCTGAAAAAGTCTAGATTTGTTAAGTCTGTTCTGCATCCTGTGTCCTCTCCAGTTTGGCCGCGCTGTGTTATGATGTGAGACACAGAGAACTTACATAACGGTCCCTCTGAGGGCTCCGGTCCCTGCATAAGGAAAAACACACTCAGAACACACGACTATCATCCCCCAACACCACAGCCTAACCCACTTTATTGTTTTTCCATCACGCCGTTCATTTTGAACCATTTTTTTTTACAGCATACAAATTGTCTAATAAGCCATTTTGCCAGTGATGCAAATAGAAGCAGTGGTCACCTCATCTGACCTGGTGCAGAGACATCTGTCACATCCACGTGTCCGATCTCTGCCTGGTCTAGTGCGGGTCCAGCCCGGCTCTGCGTAGCTCGTACAGGTCCAGACAGCTAAGCTCCCCTGCAGCAAGCTATGCTGAAGCAGGTGGAGAGGGTGGGACGTTATAAACCGGTGAACAGTGCAATCATAAGAAGAGCACAATAAACCGAGTCCCATAAGTCCCGTAAGCCTGTAAAGACAGGAAATGGGAGCTTTAAATGTACATGTTAAGTGTCACTTGAACGAACTCACACATGCGGGATTAAGGGAGACTTTGGGGATCTTTTTGCCCAACAACGGTCAAGATTTTTCACCATTTTCCTCAATCGGACCGGTTGATATTCATATCGATTGGAAGCTAAAACACCCAGACAAACGAGGCTTTCACTCACTCTTCAAGGAAATTCCCCATGTTATTTGCTTCGTATGGTTCAAGTTACTCAAGTACGGTAATGAATGGGGGAGAAACCCAGGGTGCTACCGTTACGATGACCATTAACTCAAGTCATTCCAGCACAGCAGTGAGCTGGAGGAATTCCCCCTGTCTATGACTGTGCTGGCAGACTCATTCAGACTGAATGGGACCTTTGTTGCCCTCTTGCCTCCACTGCCCCCCACCCCCACCCCCCTTGAGCCCCTTGTTTGGGCGGGGAGAGGAGCCATTCCACTCCGAGGCCATCCCCAGCATTCTGTATTCTCCCTGCTTTTCATATGGTAAAGGCTGCTAATGGCTTTACCAACCTCCTCCTCTCTCCTGGCCTTGCTTAGTAACCTCCTGGCAACCACCGCTGCCCTGGTAACCACTTCTGCTCTGCTGAAGCTGCCCTGGGGATTGCCTTTGACTGCGCAAGGGCCCAGATGAGGGTCCATTCCAAATCCACAGTGTACAGACACAAGTGCTAGGGATATGAATGACAGAAATACACCCACGCACACACACACACACACACACAAACACACACACAATGACATACTGAACACTCACAACAGACAGCCACAAAGTGAATATATCACTTTATTTTTTGATTACATGGAATTTCCTGAATGTTTTTTACTTTAACTTGAAACACATACACACTCTGTAACCCACACAGATACACACATTCTAATCCACACAGATACACACACTGTAACCTGCATAGATACACACATTGTAACCCACTTAGATACACACAGTCAGACTTCACAAAGCACTAGCAATACCTGGCATTGCTAGTAACATTCGCACATATGCACACACACACACACACACACACACACACACACACACACACACACACACACACACACACACACACACACACACACACATACATACATACACTCACAGCATTGGCTAAATTAAGACTGCCTTTTATTCAAGGTCTTATTTGCATGTGAATCCATGTTTTGTAGCCGTTTCTATTGGTGCCGGTGAGGTGCTGAGCTGTGCTCAGTGCTCCCAGTGTGGAGGGGGTGGATCAGACTGGCCTGATCCCCAGTGCACAGGGATGGCTCTCTCCAGCCATGAATATGGATGAGCTGGGCTCAGAGCAGCTTTCTCACAGTTGGGGAAAGTAAACTGGAGAGAAAAAGAGAGAAAGAAAGAGAGAGAGGGAGAGAGAGAGGGAGAGAAAGAAAGTGAGAGAATGAGTGGCTTCATGTGGAAATGTGCTCTTTTCAGTAGGGGCCCCACTCGAGTAAAGGTTCAGCCACCCTGCAGGATGACAAGATTTAGGGATTAGGCCCAGCTCACGGCTTTGTCTTTTCATGCAATGAAGAGCTGATGTACATGAGGATCGATCTCGCATTGCACGTGACCTGTGATGTGCACGGAGGAAGAGGAAGAGGAAGAGGGAGAGTGTCAGCATGGCAGAAGAGCACCTAGCAGGAGGCTCTACATTTAATCACGGGGTTCCTGACTGGGGCATGCTGTAAAGTGATATCTCCTGAATCTCCATAATTAGCCTCATATGATCGAGTGGTGCTGCTTAGCTTTTTAATCTTACAGCATATTCTTACGTGCCTGCTATGGTTTATTCATTAGCTACATGGAAATTGAATGGTTTGTAGTTACAAGAGTGAGGAGTGGCCTCAGTCGGGTCCTGTTGTCGGGATTTTGGAATGCAGGGCATTAATGCAACATCAGTATTAGACCCTTCTAACACACATGACCACTGAAGCATAAGCATATGCTAATTCCACAAAAGCCACTTCATTTTGCAGAGTAGATCATCAGTAATGAATGCACACTATTCATTTACTCTTTTCATCGGAGTCCTACAAAACCGAGTTCGTTCTTTTCTGACGGCGTTACTGTGCAAATTCGAGCTTCCGTTACAATACCTGGGCACAGCACGGCACAAATGTAGCGGAATACTTAGTCCATAATCCCTTTAGGAAGAGAGGAGTCTTGCATGCTGGAAAAGGAGGGAATGGGAAAGCATGGATGGGTGATTCCTGGTTAAGGACACAGAATATAACAGCCTACAGAAGTATGTGGAAGAACCAAGACCTTAAAGAGATCATGTGACTAGGCATTTAATTATATGGCAGGGTAGTATAACCAGGGTAGTATAATCAGGGTAGTATAATCAGGCATTATCTCACTCTGGAGGGTAAGAGTCAGAGTGAGATAACTCAGAGATTACCTGTAACTGGTTGAGTCCTGGTTCCTCTGATCTGTGCTGTGTGAGATGTTGTTGGATGGATGGATGGATGGATGGATGGCTGGATGATGGAGATGAGTCAGGATGAAAGAGAGGTAGGAAGAGGGTGCTTATGGGCAGTGGTTGGATGACTCTGAGTATGGAGATTAGGAAGGGTGTGTGGAGTTAGTCTCTCAGGGATTAGTCATGAATTCTCTCTACTGATTTCATTATTTATTTTCCATAAACCTTTATTCAGGCTTAGTCACAATCCCCCTGACTCATGTGTGTGTCACAGCCAACAGTTCCACTATAGCTAGGATAACAGCATATACACACACACGCTCACACACGTGTGCCTGCACACCCACACGAAAACACACACTCCAGCTGACACACACAGTCACACACAGTGCCACTTTGCCAAAACTGTATATCTTACTAACACACTGTTTTTCCAAGTCCTCTGCACACATACCTCAAAATTCCAGAGAACACTTTTCCACATGGACTTGCACACACACACACACACACACACACACACACACACACAGTTGGGTGTCTCATTATGTTGTGTGCATGGCTTGTGCTGAGGAATGCTGGGAAACAGAAGCTCACCCTTTTGCACTCAAATGCCTCCGACTACGTTGCCTGTGGACGCCGCGCGGCCGATATACCCTCCCTCAGGATGCTCAACTGCCAATCCTGGCACGATCACGATAAACACTTCGCTTATCCACCCCAATCCCGGTTGTCATGGCGATGCGGTTTCCCGTGTGCCTCGTCGCTCGGGCCGCCGCGAACCGGGACGCTCCGTCGGCACGGCGACAACCCAGTGCCCACAGCAAACACCGCATCCCCAGTGATCCTTCTGCTGCCGGGCAGCCCCGGAGGCAGAGGCTCGGGGCCGTGGTGGATGACGAGTCAAGTGGTTTGGGTTAAATCGAGACCCACGAGTTCCCATCCCCTGAACCTCAGCACGCTATACTCTAATGGCTGGCTGCGGTGGACTGACCCGGTTCTGGCTTGCAGGCTAGCGGGCCACAGCGAGTCTCACTAACCACGTTCCCATGGCCCCGCGAACATGGTCCCCATCATTATACTTTAATATCCTATAATATATCCCCTCCTTATCCCCTCAAAGAGGCTGAGGCAGGGGGATTCTGTCCCTGCCGCAAATAACAGAGGACAACTAATATCAACACCCCCATCCTGACCCCCTCCCATGCCCCCACCCACCCTGAGTGGTGCATAGCTGCCTGACTGCTCACATTCATTCCAGCCCGCTAAACACAGACTACCCAGAAACGCCATCAAACCAGCATCCTAGCGGGGGATATGGTACACTGCTACTTCCCCTGTAACGAGTCCCGAACAATTGCAGTTGGGTTTTGAGGCTCTCTCACCCAACTACGCTGCTCCGGGACACGCGGGACACGCGGGACGAGTGTGATGTCATATACAAGAGGCCTGGTTGCTGTTAAGAGATGGTTGTTTTGTAGATCTCACAGTTCGGATTTGTGTGTGTGTGCAGCATCCCACACTGGTGTATAAGGGGTTGGGGGGGGGGGTTAATATGTTAGTTAAAGTTGAGGGATGGAAGGTTTGCAGCATTAGTATTGCCATCTGGTATAGGGTAGAGTCCACCGTTACCGTGTGAACGAGGCTGTAGATCCATGCTCAGAGTCCTGATATCTCTATTCTGTGTGAGCTCGCTGGAAAAAAATATGTTTGGGTCCGTGACTATCTCACTTGGTTTTCTAGTGAGCGTATGTGTGTGAGAAAGTGTGTGTGTGTGTGTGTGTGTGGCGGCAGCAGCAAAGATAGCTTGAACGTATCAAGTATCGCCGAGAGAAGAGCTCCATTCACAGAGACCAATGATAAGATGATGAATCCAGTCTCTGTTCAGCGTGCGTGTGTGTGCGCGCGCACATGTGTGTGTGCGCACGCACAAGTGTGTGTGTGTGTGTGTGTGCGTGTGTGCGCGTGTGCCTGACATGGAGAGACCGTCCCTCCCTTGTCCCTCTCCTCTGTTGAGTGTGAGAAAGCAGGGGGCGATCCGGGTGTGTGTGTGCATGTGTGTGTGCGTGTGTGTGTAGGGGGGGGTCTGGCTTTCGCATCCATCCCAAGGCCGACACGTCTTAATGACCTGGATTAGCACTGAAGAGGGGAGGAGCGCGCAGGCGAGAGCGTGTGTGAGAGAGGAGGAGACATCAGAGAGATCTCCGGTCCTTTGACAGCCATCAGAAAACAGTCCGCATTTGATTCACATTTCACCCAGAGTGTTTGATGTGCCCAGAGTGAAGCCCTTTTCACTGATGCAGCACATTTAAAAAGCTCTTTTCAGCACCAAACAGTCCTTATGAGAGACATCACTGTTCAACTGTGGTATATATAAAAAAAACAACCTCACAAATTGTGTCTCTCTCTCTTTATCACACACACACACACACACACACACACACGCACACACACACACACTAAATGCCCATGCCCAATCCACTATAAGCTTATTACCCCGCATGCAAGTCGTTCATCTATAATGCCAATGCATTGCAGCTTGTGAATGAGAAGTTTGGGATGGAACTGATCATTCAGTCTGACCACAAAACATGGGGAAGTAGGAGTTATACAAACCTTGCTAAATTAAGTTGGGCCTCTTCAGGTGAACTTTGACCCCAGACAGCGAGACTCCTCTGTATTAGGATGAGCATTGACCTCTGAGAGCAAGACCTCGTCTTATCCACGTTCACCTCTGACCCCGTGTGCCAGCATCATATGAGACTCGAGGACATGTAGGGTTGGTCAGGTGTGCGTCTCTTGTCTCTCATATACATTTACTCCCTGTTGATTAAAATACCAACCCTGGAGAACAGTTGTGGTAAAGAGGAAGGTAAAATTGCTGCTGAAATCTTTTCCTAAAACAATCTCGTTTATGCCAGAAACTGACTGACAAAATACATTCTCATTTCGTCAGAAGGCCATGCCAAGTAGAGGGAAAAAACAACCAGGCTAAGAGATGTGTTGATTACACTGCGCTGTCCTAGTATCAGTGATTAGGTAAACCTCTGGGCTGCATCTAAGGATTGTTAATGTATAATGCTGTGTCATGGGACCCCAATTAAGCTACATTACCAGCCTTTAGGGCTGAGGTTAAAGAGACACTGTTACTAAACGCTCATGTACTTACACTGATTACCGCATGCGGAGCACTTATGCAACACACAAACACACACACACACACACACACACACGCACATTAGGGAGTGCAAGCAGCTATGAACTCGCTGAGATCACCACAGACCAATCAGAGCAGGCGGTAGGTGGCTTTAGGGCTCCCTTAGGGAGGATCGATGGGGCCTGTCTTAACCTGATCTGACTCTGCATATCAACAGAGCAAAGGTTTCCCTCTACTTTCATATTTGGACCCTTATGCCTGCCAGGACTATGTCATGTCACATCACAGACTTACCATACACAAGAACATTTAATACACTTTATTACTCCCCAACTTTAAGCTGTACACTGACCCAAGTTTGGCATTGATGTGTCCTATTCAGCCCCCCACCATCTGTGACCTTCTATGAGTTCTTCCATGTTTCTCTTTTCACATCTTAATGGCCCTGCTCAGTAGGTTGATTACAGGCTCATTGTTGGCTCCAGCTTCCAGAAAGATCCTCTAGGGGACACAAGGGCATCCGTGTTCTGAAGTACCTCCGGACCCCAACACAGTCTGTCTGTTACTGCTGTGCAGATGTCCAGAGGGTGACATCAGTGTAACCGCACCCCATTCCCCTACATAAAACAGTCCTGTCGGCCCACTCCGAAATTCCCCAAGGCGAGCTCCACTGTGCGGACAAGGAGCAGAACATTTTTAGCTCACTGCCCAAAGTGCGATGACTTCATCACCACTCAAGTGCCACAGCAGTACTGCAGCACTTCATATGATAAAATGATTTGGAAGATGGCACGAAGAGCATTAACCGTTTCACAGAGAGTCTCGTGGTTCTTGAGTCTTTCTTGGGTGGATTTATTCGAACTCCAGTTCTAATTTACTCCATTGTTGAGGATGCAGTTTATTAGTTCATCTTTCTTGCTCCTCATCTCCAGCTGACCTCCATGTCAGTCTCTCGCAGTCCGATGGCCTTTGTCCCCTGCGACAGGCGCAGACAGGCAGTAACAGAACTTGGAGAAGCCTGTAGGACAGGAGTGGAGGGTTCAACTCCTCCCTGGCTGCTTTGGAATGGGCCCTCTTCCCAGTGACTAGGAATTCCCTCTTAGTGATGGTGTCCATGGTAACCTCTAACCTCTGACCTCAAGCTCTTCTTCCACCTTTAACCCCAACATGTCAGGCAATGGGGTCAAGCTGTTCTCTTGCTCACTTTCTCCACACTCTGAACTGGACTCTCTGTTTAGTCCCGATGACCGTGGCCCGGGCCCAGTGAAAGCAGGCCCGGGTTCTGTGCCCACACGCAAAGAAAGGGTTATTGTCTGCAGCGAATTTTTGAGATTCCAAAAACTAATACACTGTTACATCACATTCATACTAAAGCCAATTTAGTCTTGAGAAAATGAAGACTTTCTATTTTCTATATAGCCTTTCATGCAGTCAAATGCTACCATTAGCCTCCAGTCTTTTTGGGTCACTGGGGACTGTGTGAATATCTGTTTCATGCCTCGCCTTACAGGCTGTTGAGCTAAGCAAAGAAGTCAGAGTCAAGTTAGACTTTTTAATATTCTGTTTGAGTGACTGCAGGCAAGGGCCTTGTCATAATGCACACTGCAGCATGACTGAACCACTGGTAATTAACAAAACAGCAGAGGAGGCTTGAGTTGCCGGAGCGATCCGTCGCTTGGCTTTGATAAAGAACGTCAGTTTCTATGCTTCTATGGTCCGGTTCTGTGGTTCTGTGGTTTGGTTCTACGGTTCTGTGGTTTGGTTCTGTGGTTCAGTGGTCAGGTTTAGGTTGCTAACAGCACATTTGTTGGCAAGGGGCTGACGGATCCTTGCAGGCAGGTGCTCTTCAGTCTTTAGAGCCATCAGCGTGCAAGATGAGGTCTCTGGGGAAGGACATGCTAAGGAATGGGAACAGACCACTGCTAGCATAGGCAGGGTCCTAGCATGCATCTCCAGTCTCCAATCTGGCAACCGATTTGCAACACATCCCACTATACATAGCCAGGCCTGGCTATTTTGGGGTTTGAAGCAGAGGTTGTTATTCAGCCTTGTATCTCAGGAGTCATGGGAAGGGCAGGCTTGGGGGTGTCATGTCATGCATGTCTAGACAGCAGTAAATGCCACCAATAGCATTAGACTTGACAATGTCATGGGCTCATCAAACCTGCAACCTGTGCATGCAAAATCTCACGCTTTACACGTTTTGTGACTGCTGTTATTTTGAGCTATGACCTTTGCCTCTTGAGGAAAGAATGTGTTCAAAGATCAAAGAGTAAGTTGACTCCCAACTTAGAGAACCCTGAACTGTTGGACAGAAATATTCTTAATGATTTAACTTTTAATAAAGGGATCCCTATAAAGGGATGAACTGACTCTGGCACCTGGAATCTCTTCTAGTAGTGTACCATGAGAACAAAAAAGAACCGTGTGCTTGATATCAGTATATAATTAGATCTTTTGAAACACATGGCAGGATTGTTTTCCATTAAGAATAGACCACAGTAATCTGAAAGGCATGTTTTTCAATTCCTCGTCCTTCTGTCTTAAGTAATAACGTGTCAGATATGCAGCAAGTTTTGCATGTGTTTTCTTAACATTATATAATTTCTGAGTCAGACTGTTACATAATTTGGGCTATGCATGTTGCTTGAAAGAAACATGGACTTGAGTATCTGTTTACACACACAGACACTCTCACGAAGAGGCCCCACTAATTTCCCATGTCACCCCACTCTTGGAGCACAAACACTGACCCTCTCACTCATTAAGTCAAAGGTCAGCCTAAGAGGTCAGGGGTCAAAGTTCAGAGCAGCTCCAAAGGCTGGACAATGAGCCAGAAGCCACCTGGAGTAAATCAGGGTCTCCTTTTGCCAATCGCCCGTGACAGAGACCATTACCAGGGCCGGGTAAACAGGCCGCCGAGAACAGCGAGGGCTTGTGGGTAGCTCAGGGACATACATGACCCCTTCAGTGGCCGAAAGAGTCACAATTCACCCTGCCTAGGCGAGTTTTCCGCATGTGGGGGTGATTAATGAAGGAGTGAGGGACAGGGCTGGGGGCAGGGACCTGGAGAAAGGACCAGGAGAGGGGTCGACTCGTGAAGGGAGAGCTTTGTTTTTGTGTTCATATTTCATGGGTCAGACTGCTTGTTTGTTGGTTCAGGCCATTCGGGTGCAGTGGTGGTGCAGCAGAGGCTTTCGATGGAAAACCTTCTCCTCCAAATCCCGTTTGACAGGCCTTTTACATCGAGATGTGAGGGTAGTAATATCGAAATGATGTTTTGGATAATGAGATGTTTCGGTTATAGAATGTCCTGTATGTTTTGATGATGTCTTTATGCGTGGGTGTGTGTGTGTGTTGAAGACCCCAGTGCCACTGTGCAGGACAACACAGATGGTGTGGGAGCGTTTCTGTGTATGTGGCGGGTTTGTACAGTACATAGGGGTTTCATGACTCCTTTTGGTCACTCGCACAGGCCAAAGCTCCTATAACAGAACCACCCTGTTATTACAGTGACAGTCAGGTCCTGTTAACCACCAATCACCCGTGATAATAACAGTTTTAATAACCTCGGTTCACAGTGATATTTCACCCATGTTTTGATGAGTATGCCACTCGAGAGTTGCAACCACGGAAAAAAAGAGTCAGGGGCCGCAGGCTTAAAGCAGAATTTCAACTTTGTTCAGAGCCTCGTGTGTATTTATTTCAACCACACTGCAGAAATGTGTTTTGGTGAGATATTTGTGTTCTACACAGGCATCAGATTTCCTTCAGCAGCAGCTAGGAGGTAAACGGAATCAATAAATTAATAAATAAAATAAACTGTAATTTAGATATTAAGCACTAGATATTAAGCACTGTCTCTCCCCTCTCCCCTGATGCAAAAGCAATACCAAAGCCGGTCTTTCTGTGTATGAGAAGGATTTGTTTTTAACTTTTTTTGGATAAAAGCACTTCCAGCAGTCTCATTCAGAAAGGTCTGGGCCAAAGACTTTGTGCTAGGGAGGGCTACTACAGTCCACAATGTTTATACAAATCGCAAACGTTAAAGTGTAATATCACATAACACACAATCACAGCACAGCTTGTTAGCCTTCATTTTCCAGCTGTAACCATGTCATTATTATGTCATTATGTTGAGATGATGCTACGGTGGCATGGGTGCAGTGTGTGTGTGTGTGTGTGTGTGTGTGTGTGTGTGTGTAAGCTGGGTGACTGCTCGTGGGAGGTGAAGCAGCACCAGCCGGAGGAAGGCGACCCGCGGCCCCGGACCTCACTGGCTCTCGACTGGCCACATCAGAGCCTGAGACCTTGAGCAGGTCGGATCTCGTTAAGAAGAGCCGGACACATGTAGAGTGGAGCGGCGGTAACAGGGCAGGAGAAAAGCACCGACCATCACAACATCTTCCAACTCCCGCCTCCCTTCCCCCAACAACCCTTTCATAGCCTGCCAGCCTGTCTGGGTGAGATTACTTCCAAATGGAGCACTGGAGAGGAGCTGAGCAGAAGTGAGTATGGACACGACAAGAGCAGGCCAAGACCCTGGACCAAGGCCAGGGTCAGGCAGCAAACCGTAGCCCTGCCTGTAAACCCAATCGTTTCATTTAGTATGAACTACATGGTTTATTCAGAGTGTAGGGATGTTAAATGTGAGTCTGTCCTCTCAGCTCTACAAACCTGTGCTAGACCCTGCATCTTTTTTTTTAAATTAGGTATCTTCCTAAAAGATCCTTTCTTTGCTGAACTAAAAGAACATATTCTTAAGTGTTTCAGACCTCAGTTTATTTGATTTATGGCCACTGAAAGCTGGTGTTGTTGAGGAGTATTTAAAAAAGACCCCTAAACACATGAAAGGTTAGTTAAAAAAAAACTGCTGTGTCATTTTGTTGAAACTTCCATTTGGTGTTTTTTTCCATTTTATTTTATTCTCGTTAATGAGTTGAACCTTTAAGGGAAATGTTTCACATGCTGTAAAACACCAAGCAGCAATTTGAATGTATGAAGGCTGTTATATAAATAAAGCTATAACTGATACTGTGTGAAAGTCCAAGCCCATGTAAAATAAGTACTATATTTCAAAAATGCCTCTGCTGGGAAAATTTCCTTTAATCATCTTTCCCAGCTTATTTCTTTCTTACATAAACACTTTTTTTCACACCTGTCTCACACACTCACATCTAGAACAGGGGGACAATCCTCAGGATTAACCTTGGCAATGTGTTTCTAAATCAGTCAAGGGATGTACACACACACACACACACACACACTCATCACTCATGTCTCTCTTTCACATACATATCCACACATACATACCCATTTACGGCCCCCCAACACACATTATTGTAGTACTGTAAAGATACACAGAGGAGGAGGAGGCATCTTCAAAGCCAGGATTTTTGTTGTTGTTCCTTGAGCAGCTTTCTTTGATACTGTGTAATGTTTTCTTAAGTAACCAGGCTCAATACTCTTCTCCCTCTCTTCTGGTTTTCATGGTCTCTCTGCCTCTATTCATCCACTGGTCCACTCTGCACATCAACTCCTTCAGTGTTTTGCAAAACACACACACACACACACACACACACTGAGTTGTTCCGTGAACAGGGTGTCAGTTCTCGCTTCGCTCTAACCGCAGCATTACTCAACATGGAGAAATGTCCATACGAGCCATGTGAGGGGAGGAGATCTGGCAGTGCTCGCTAGCGCCCCCCAGGGGCCAGGCTTGCTTGTCACGTCGCCGCTGGACTCGACGCCTTCCCTATTTCATCACTCTGAACGAAACCCATGCGCTTATGCTGCTGGATCTCACACACTGATCTCTCTGCCGGGATACCCAGCACCAAAGCTGCGTGCAGAAAAACCAAAGACCCACAAGGCAGTGCAAACACACAGAAAAGTGCCACACACAAAAAAAAAAGCCTTGAGTCTCATCACTGCGCCCCTGCACACAGCTCTCTCATGGACAGAAATATCTCCCGCATGCCATTGAAAGCCACCTACACCCACATCCCCTCCACTCCCCCACCCACCTCGCAACCCAGCCAGGGGTGAATTAGCATTTTCAGGCCGCCAATTTTTACCGTCTCCCTAGCTGCACCCTCGGAGTCCGCTGGAATGCACCGGTCATTAATTCCGCGGCTCAGCCCGAAACAGGGCTCCCGCGGCCTGCCAGCATTGGGAATCGCTCCCGTCAAACCCCTCATTATCACCCTGCCCGTCGGCCTCCTCAGCTCACCCGCCACTCACACGTCCTAAATGCGCGCGTTCATTTGCATGCTGGGGGCCCCTGAGCTGGACCCTGCTGGGTATCATGGGGTCAGGGGAGGGGGGGGGGGAGAAAACGGGCTGCTTTTGTGCGTTCTTTTTAGAAATGCAAAACAGGATCGCATCGAAGGACACCCCCCCTCATCCCTTCTACCGCAACTCACACTCACACACACACACACACACACACAGGCCTGTCAGTCCTTCCCAGCCTGGACAGTACTAAGAAAAAAAAATAACACAACCACAACCACCACCACCCATTTTAAATGTTGAGGCTGATCCAATGTCAAAACCTGCGCCAAGTGTGTGCCAGTGTAGTGCCAGTCAGTGCCCTCCTACCCCCCGCTGAGCCGTTGCACTGACCTCTCTTTGAGCCCGATGAAGTCACATGGCTCGCCACTGTGCCAAAGCCAAGCCTCCATCTGCCCAGTGTCCCGCGCTGTGGGCGCTGCCCTGTGGGCACTGCCCTGCTTAACCCTTAGCAGACCACAAGCACTTTCTAACTTACATTTGCTGTTGTGGTTGGACACATTTTTTTATGTAGTTTCTTCACTGTTTTTATCAGCTTATTAATTAAGATCAGACATGCAGGCATCTGCCACCTTGGGCAAAATTTTTTTGACTATATAATTAAGTGGTTATGACATCCACTTGTATGTACATATGCTGTTCAGGACTGGCGTTAAAAGCCAGTGTGTGTGTGTTTTGGCTCAGAGAGCAGAAAGATATGAAGAACGAGAGCTGCTTCTTGTCTAGTTCTTTCTAGATTATTCTACCATGTCTCCATCCTGTTCTCCATGATAAAAGAACACACTGCTCTGCAAATATTAGTTTTGTAATTACATTTGTATCAGACATCCCGTCCACATAATTCCAAGGGCTGTGTGAGAATTTAGACCCACGTTAAAATGCAATATTTCACACTCCCTTCCCACAAACTCACCCTGCAGCACATAGGGTCAGATGCAAAACACACACACACATACACACACACACACACACACACAGTCATGTTTAGCACAGCATTTTGTTATGTTGAAAGGATTTATTTTGTACTGAACTTTTAAGCAAACAATCACAAAACTGACAAACCCAAATATGAGTCAAAGGATTTTCTGTGCATGTCTGCACATGTATCTGTGTGTGTGTGTGTGTGTGTGTGTGTGTGTGTTTGTGTGTGTGTGTGTGTTTCCTTAGTAGAGTGCTAAAAGGGTTACATGAATATTAATGCATTAATTACTGATTTTATGCCATCGTAATGCTTGCATAACTGCTGTGAATCCTGCCCTGGACAGCCCAGAGGCGAGAGGGCGTGTCAATCAGTGATGTAAAACAGAGCATTGTCATACTGACAGAGTGGCCTGGTTAATGCATCAGGCTGTTCATGGACAGATGAAAGGAAAGGAGATATAGAGCAAAAGAGAGACAAGAGAGTGAGAGACAAGGAGAAGGACAGAGGGGAGAGAGAGAGAGAGAGAGAGAGAGAGAGAGAGAGAGAGAGAGAGAGAGAGAGAGACCAAAATACTTAGAGAAAGAAACCAGGAGAGGTTATAGCTGTTCTATCTGCAGCACAGATCTGAGGCATGAAAATATTTCACAGTTGACAGGTTGTGGAGGGGTTGAAGGGAGTGGGCTGGGTGGGAGGTGGAGGGTGTCTGCGGGTGGGGTTAGGGAGGTGGAGTGTAGGGCAATGCCAAAAGAGGAGGGAGTTGGAAATTCATTATGTAATGAAACTCTCAGGGGATGGGAGGGGTGGGGGTTCTACGACGAGCAAAAAATGTTTCCTGTAAATTATAACTGATTCGTCCTTGTTTGTCTGTTATTCTGTCTTCGTCTCTCCGTCTGTCTGCCAGCTTCTGAACCACTGAAAGCCTGTAAATTTATACTGTACATGTTTCATAGTTATACATACAGTTAAACATAATATGTGTGTCATAATCCAAAGGTAAAATGTATGCCAATCTTTTCTTTAAAAGCTCAGCGTCTGTCAGTATAGATATGACTAGTTATACACAGATGTGTAATGTCCCATCACACACTTAGATCAAAACATAACCTTTGCCTGCAGCTCAGAGACAGAAAACAAACCAGAACCAACCAAGCTGTCAAATTTTATCACTGTATGCAAGATAATTGCTGTATGAACGGTGCTTACTCACTGGGACTGGCCCCAAAACCAGCTCAGGCCAACGTTTTCAGCAAAAATAGTTCTAAAATGTTAGCAGTCTTGATCTCACGAGGCTGTTAGATTTGGAGCTTGAATCACGAGAGGCAGAGGCTCCAGTAACGTTAGATGCCTTCACCGAATCACAAGCCCCATAATACAGGTATTATGTTGAAATCAGAAGCGTGTAGGTTAGAAGCGTGAGAGGTTGAGGAGTTTGCTCTCTACTCCTGTGGTACTTCCATAGTTCTGCTTTCTTACCCTTCACTAATCACTGCTCTTCACCCCCCCTTAAATTCCCTCATTATACTCTCCTGTTCCTAATCGGAAGTCTCAGAGGAGTCCTGCTTACAGAAGTGGAAGGTTCTTGAATTATGGGTCACTAGTAGCTATACATGTTGCTGGTATTACAGTGCCCAAGTAAGGTGTTTGTGTGTGTGTGGGTGTGTGTATGTGTGTGTGTGTGTGTGTGAGAGAGAGAGAGAGTGAGAGAGAGAGAGAGAGAGAGAGAGAGTGAGAGTTCTGAGTCAGAGACATTCTCTGTAGCCCATAATTAATGGACTTTGATGGAGGCTCTGGACAATACGTTCTTTTCAGGGGAGTGGGGCCCAGCTCCTCGGGGCCCAGTGTTGCCCCCACCGTAACTTCTGCCAGCTGGGCCAGAGGGGAAAACTTGGACCCAGCAGGAGCAAGAAACAACACAGAGCAAAAACTGGGGGGAGGGTAGAAGGGAGTGTCCCGCTCTCTCCAAATTGGATTAGGGGTGTTCAGAAAAGAACGGTAGAAAGAAAGAGAAGAGTGAACAAGATGAGTGGAGAGTGAATGAGGGAGGGAGGGAGGGAGGGTGGAGGGAGAGAGAGGGGTGGAGGGGCTGTGAGATGGGGCGAGACTAGGGTGGAGGGGGAGAGGAACCGAGGAGGCAGCATAAACACAACAGAACTGAAGTTATGGATTATGACTACAGTGCTTCCACAGGGTTGGATTCTTTTCCTTGTGGTAAGATGCAAAGGTGGTCAGGGATCTGTTTTACCACGCTGTGCTCTTTCAAAAGTACCACAGGGTCTGAATGATCTGAACTGTAGAAGAAGAAACAGCACTACCACACAGCGCCTATAGGAAACCCAAGCTGAATTCTTCCGGAACATTTTACTGCAATTTTGCTTATGTTTGCTTTGCTGAGGTCAAAGGTCAGCTATCATAAGAAAGCAGATATTCCCACCTGTTCATAAGACATGCCAGCTGTGCTAAGCTGTGAGACTGGAAATTGCAAGATCCAAGCAAACAAAGAGAGAGAGTGAAGCCAGAGAGAGGGAGAGAGAGAGAGAGAGAGAGAGAGAGAGAGAGAGAGAGAGAGAGAGAGAGAGAGACATAGTGTCTGACATGATCTCAATATAGTCCATGAGTATGTGGGCTTGGAGAGAAAGGAGGCAGTCATTTGTGAATAGTTGGAGCCTTTGGTTTTAAGTAAACAAAAGAAGAGAAATGTTTGAGTTTTTTATTATAAAAAAAACTTTTATAAACATGAAGAATCAGAAAAAGGGAAATACAAAAATACTTTTACTCAGCCTGTTGCAATTATGGCATCTTTTGCCCACTAGGGGTCACTGTGGTTGTCTATCTTAAAGCAGCCTGTGCTCATTCTCTGACTAACACTTACACAGTGATGTTTGTGATCCCTTGTATTCTTGACGTATGTCAGCCGGTTTGTGTGATGACAGTTTTAAGTCCCATCAGAGTCAGGACCTCCAGCACTGGGTGTAAGATAGTCCCTCCAGGTGATTCTGGCAGGAAGTCACTGAGGAGGAAGGAATCTGGAGAAATCCTCACATTTAAATCTCCATAAAATCAGTGCGTGTTTGTGTGTGTGTGTGTGTGTGTGTGTGTGTGTGTGTGTGTGTGTGTGTGCAGGACAGCAATGTTCCATCTAAGCAGGAAAAACAGAAGAGAGATACTCTACAGAAAAGTAAAACTCTCCTCAAAAGGTACAGTGAGTTATACAAAAGGTTCATTCAGTTTCACACAATTCAGTTTGTGTGTGTGGTGTGTGTGTGTGCATGTGTGTGTGTGTGTGTGGTGTGTGTGTGTGTGTGTATGTGTGTATATGTGTGGTGTGTGTGTGTGGTGTGTGTGTGGTGTATGCGTGTGTGTATGTGTGTGGTGTATGCGTGTGTGTGTGTGTGTGTGGTGTGTGTGTGTGTATGTGTGTGTGTGTGGTGTGTGTGTGTGTGTATGTGTGTGTGTGTGTATGTGTGTATGTGTGTGTGTGTGTGTGTGTGTGTGTATGTGTGGTGTGTGTGTGTGTGTGTGTGTGTGTGTGTGTGTGTGTGTGTGTGTGTGTGTATGTGTGCCCTTGACTTTGGTCCCCATGCTGCAAATGGCTGATCTATATTGTTCTAATGTAGGCATTAGACGGACACACACATACATGCACACACATATATGCACATACACTGACACACACACACACACACACACCTAACACATTCTGTTTATAGCCATAAGGGCAGATGGACAGGTGCTGAAATAGCAGATAGCACAGACTTACTGTCAGTCATCGTGACAGACAGCTCCAGTGTCTCTCTGTCTCTCTGTCTGTCTGTCTGTCTGTCTGTCTCTCTCTCTCTCTCTCTCTCTCTCTCTCTCTCTCTCTCTCTCT
>JAOYMR010000008.1:11627241-11639064 GCA_025802075.1 Tenebrosternarchus preto | reverse complement strand
CCCCCCCCCCCCCCCCCCCCCCCCCCCCCCCCCCCCCCCCCCCCCCCCCCCCCCCCCCCCCCCCCCCCCCGGGCAAAGTCTTCCACAAGCAACTTCCCAACAAATGGCAAATCGCGCAAAATGTTTTTTTAATGAACGTAAACAAGGAAACAAAATTAATGAAATAAATATCACATACAATCTCTTAAATTAAGGTTGTTGGGTTTTTTTTTGTTTTTGTTTTTTTTTTTTAAACTCATTTACAATAAAATAACAAAGTGAAGTTACAAAAGGAGACCAAACAAAAAATATATTACTGTGAAAAGAACATACACTCCACTTTAATGTAGATTAATAATGGCAATCATAATTTAAACATAATAAAAGAATATAGATCTATTGCTTCAACATACTTGATAAATACAGTATGGACACAATTACCAATGCAGCCTATACTTTCACAAGATAATAAATAAGTTAAATAGTTCATAGCAAGTTATGTACTGCTATGTAATCACTCAAAACAGCTAAAAAAATATATATATATTCAACCATCAGCAGTGATTTCCCAACAAACCGAACAAGAGTGCTTCAACTGAGCAAACTACACCAACCAACCAAACCACTGGGTGGCGCTGTGAAACTGGTTAAACTTTTGGAATGGAAGTTTCTTTTAAGCTTTCTGAAGCGCATACATAGGGCTGCAAACCGATACTGGTCAAGGCATATTCTTGGTAGGATGGAGGAAAATCTTAAACCGCTCTGTTGCACGTCCAAGAGTCTTGTGCACACAAAATGTGTCTGGAGAAAGCGATGGTCTGATATACGAAAGAGCTGCAAGAACGCAGCACAAAGTCACCGATGGAATGATGGAAATGCTCTCTGTTGATATCTACGTTCATAGCTATCAGTTCAAGCAGGAAAAAAGGAAAAAAAACAAAAAACAAACAAACAAAACCAACATGAAACTAATGCCATGTTATGGGTCTGAATCCCTCTCCCTGGATCGAGTCTTTTCAACTACACATCCATGTTGAGGCACTGTAATCATTTTAATAGCAGTTACTTTTGGAATCTCAACTCCAAGTCCATTAAAGAAGACAAAGAGGGGGAAAAACCTCCCATAGTGTACACACACACACACACACACTATAAAACTATTAATCATCAGAAATCGACAGCCTGCTGAAGATTGGCAAACGCCTCCCGGCATCCAAACTTGGCGACTCGGAGCCGCTGAGACTTCCAGAAGAGCTGAGGGACCCGCTTGCGTAGCTCTCCCGATCAGAGATGGAGTCAGGGGGGCTTGGTGGGGAGTCGAACACCGGCGACTCCGACAGACGGTGCAGGGACTGCAAGTGGCTAAGATTGTACGGCGGTGAGGGGGGCTCCACCGCGGCCTGAAAGTTTCCATAGTAAGTATTGTTGGGGTGGCCGCCGTAGCTGCCTTGCGTGTGCACAGCCAGCGGGGCGAGCAGGGCTTTCAGCTCTTGCCCGGGGAACGGGAAGGCTCCGTTCACACACGCCATGGAGTTCGGCGAAGCGTCGTCGTAGAAGCTGGCGGAACACGAGGAGCCGGAGGAGTGGGGAGGGGGCGTACGGGAGGTGGGGCTTTCGACGTGGGGGGAGTCGAGTCCGTGGTGGCTGGAAAACCCGGAGAAGCTCAGGCTGTGGTGGAGCCGGGGCCTGTCCCTGAACGCGGCCGCCTGCTGCGGCACGTCCCGCGGTGCGAAGGCACACAGGTCCCGCGGAGCTTTGGGCTCGGCCTGGATGTTGGCGTTGCTCGGTGCGGGACGCCGCTCCTCTGCGTTGTGGATGAAGTGGCAGCGTGGGCCGTAAGGACAGAAGCCGATGGTGTGGAACGTGCGGCACGGTTCCGTCTTGTACTTGGGGTGGCGAGACAGACTGCGCAGCTCGTGGTAACCGTGGGCGAACTGGCACTTCTCGCCGTACTTGCACGCACCGTTCTCCTCGAAGGGCCTGCACAGCTCCGTCTTGTACCGGGTGGAGTTGATCTGAGAGTTGGGCTTCTGTTGCAGGGCCTGCAGTTGCTGGCCGCGCTCGCCGCTCTCACTGTACGCCCGGTCGCGGAACCGGTTCTCCTTGTTCATGATGGCGGTGACTGTGCTCGTGTTCGCCAGACTTTCCTTCATGTTGCTGTAGGAGCTCGCCGGGTACTTGTTGCTGTTCGTCACAGAATCACTGCTGGTGGAGTTGCGACGGAAAAATCCTGGCGTGTATGAGCAGTTGGTGGGGATATTGGAAGGAGTTACCGGGGCCCCCACGGCTTTCTTATCCAGCATGCTGTTAAGGTGTATGGTGTTCATGTTGACGCTTTTTTCTTGCTGTGGAGGGAGCAGAGAAAGATAGAAATGCACAAGTCAGAAATGCAAACACGCGAGTTAGGAGGAGGACGCGAGTTAGGCACGGAGATTTAAAACCTACATCTTGCAGAGAGTAAAACCGTTTCAAACGAGTTAGCCAACCATCAAACTCGACATTTCGCACCAGCTAGTTTGCAGCAAAATGTGTTAGCTGGCTCACACTTAGCCAAGTTATCTGAAGTTTTTGGTGCGGTGGCGTGTTCGCCGTTACTCAAGACTTCAAAACCAGAATTTCTTTCTAGCCTTGAAGCATTACGTAGAACATTAACGAAAAGGCAATTTAATGCAAAATGATTACTACCTTGTAAAGCATGTCGAAGTCGCAGAAAGCGGACAGGATGGTCGCAGACATTTCAGTTTCTGAAGTTTTAAGCCGGAGTTGATCTTTCATTTGAGGACCTACCAAGATCCCGAAGTGCACGGGGCGGCTTTTTAGTTTGCCACGACTGGTTTGTGAAAGTTGGTCGGAGAGACGGGGTGGAAAAAAACAATCCCAGATAAAGTCTGACGCTAGAAGAAAAGCTAAAGTTGCTCGTTTTGTTTTGTTTTGTTTTTTGTTGTTGTTGTTGTTGTTGCTGGTCGTCTCCCTCCGTGAAGTGCCGAGCCAGAGTAGACCAGCAAACGCCCGCTCCTCAACATATACGATCCGGAGAGGTACGTGAGGAGGGAGGGGCTTTAAGAGTTGTAGCAAAGTTTGTCGAAGTTACCGCCCCCCTCTTTTCAAGTATCGCCGGAGAGCTGGAACTGGTTGGCCGTTTACAAAAACCCCTCCTCCGGTTCTTGGGTCTTACAGGACATTTCGGACTAGACTTCAGGAAACATGATTATGACCAAAATTCCAAAGATACGTTTTGCACATCTGTTTAAACGACAAGCTTTCCGCTGAATACACATTACAACATTCTCCAAAATACGAGTCAAGTAACGGCTACTAGATGTATAGATCTAAGTACTTGCGTTTTTCATTACAAAAATGTGCCCCGCAAATCAAGTAGCGCGGGAAGTGGGAGGAAAATCTACTTAAGTTTTCCGATTATGTGCACTAATACATGAGAGTTGCGAAAGGAGGAAAACAGACGGGGATACTCTTATGTAAATGTACACTGTAATACAAACGCAAGTTGGATCGCGGACGTTTCGTAAATCATTTAGGCCCATTTGAAAACCAGAAGCGACGTATCAAGCGCGACAGGTAGCAGTTTCTTTAACCGTTATGCAATTAAGAGAACCCGATCTGATAATGTCAGCCGTGACTCAGGAATCTGCAAATAATGTCTGGCACATCAGAAGATTCAACCCCGTAACAAGTAGTAAGCGTCTAATCCTGTTTTTTTTCTAGACAAGTTGCATTACTGTTATTGACTTTAAACACCACGTTTAAGGTGTTACAAGTTACTGGCGCAAAAAGTACAAAAATAAAACCCACTACACACAATCAGTCTTGATTCCAGAAGTTGTCGCCTTAAAAACCTATTTGTTTAGCAGCAAGAAAATTAAAATCATCTGAAGGAATGCTTCTTATAAAACGATCCAATACTGCCCCCTAAGGGTCCACAGAATTTCCATTTCAAAACAGTCTAGGGCGCCACCTAATGTCGATGTTGGCAATTTGAGCTTAAAAGTCAGGCTAATCGCAGTAGTTTGTCGTGCAAACTGTATTTTCTGCTTTCTTAATGTGTGGAAGTAAATCCAAATAAAACTCCTCTCTATTCTCTGTATGCCTGCGTTCCCTGCGCACAATAGAGGACGTCAGCCATTCACGACCTCACTGCGTAAAGGTCACTTTGACCGCGACATTGTTCTAACTCGCAACGCTGTGCGCACCTAAAACGTACAGGAGTCCGACTATTTCAAATCGTTCCAAGACATTACATCATTTTACAGTAAGAACATCACTTGTAGAGGCCCGAAGGCGACCCAGCTGTCCACATACAAACCGGCTACCAAATAGGAGGGGCGTCCTGAATCGTTGTTTTTTGAGGGAACGGTGCTAAAGACTGCATAAAATGCAAACCGCATGAGCGTGTGAAAAAAACTGTACAAACACAGTACAGAAAAATAGTTGACCTTAGTCTGGTTCAGATTTCTTGGTCAGCTCAGATTTTTGTGGCATAGCCACCAAATCTTTTCGTATTCTATAAATTTTCTCATTCTTTCCAACAAAACAAACAAAACATCGCTTCCATCTCCGCTCCTCCCCTAATGAGAGAAGAACGAGATTTATTCTCATCTTCATGTTCTTCATACGTTCTCATTCCCTCCTTGCTCTCCCAATCACACGCTCATCCAAATGTGCACACATATCACAGGCAAATAAACGCAGTAAAACATTTTATTATAATGTAAAACAGTTAGCGGTTAGCGTCATGCCTCCATAATGTCACTTAACAAAGCACGCAATCAGAGATAAAACAAAAAACCCATAATATACTAAAATAATGTTTACAGTCCTGATCTGGACTCATCCTAAAAGAGTCGGGGAGGAAATTATTAAACACAAACAATATTTAGACAGTAACATGGATGTGGATGAGAGGCAGGCTCATCCTAAACACTAACATACAGACACAGGCACTTCCAGGGAGTATAAAATACCTCAGTAAAAAAGTAAAACAAAACAAGCCTTTCCATCCAGTTCCTAAAATGTCTTTTAAAGTAAGAGAGGATGGAAGGTGCTTGGTCTTCGTCTGCGAACTGTTTAGCGTGTAAACGCTGCTATTGCACTTTGAGCAAGCGCAGCCCGCTCTTTCAGTAGGGTGAACTTCATGTGCTCTGCGGTAGCTGAGAACTGAGGCAGTGCAGGGAGGGCCTTCAGCGCCCGTTGCGCAGAGCAGACGCGCCTGTCCGCGGTGATGGACAGGTGCTTCGTCTGTGCCGGGCACAGGGCGGGCGAGCCTGGCACCGCAGAGAGGGTGAGCAGGTGCTGGTGCAAAAGGTGCGCCCACTGCAGAGGCTCCACCCAGAGGTTCAGGTGCCCCTTCTCGAAGAGGAACTCCAAATCCTGTTCAAGGTGGAAGGAGGAGCAGAGATTGGAGACGACGTCGGTGTTGTCATGGAGTAAATTTGTAAGACAAGTGCTGAGATACAGAACCATTCTAAAATTGACAGTAGCTTCACCCTAAAACATCAAGGCTGGGGAATGCTATCTGCACATGCACCAAGCTGAATCACACCTGATGCCACTCGTTTAAATCACGTGGCCTTTGAGTGACTTGGCTGAAACCAAAACCAACAGCCACGCCGGTCCATTGCGAAAAGGATTCTCCACCCATGACCTACATACTCTTCAGAAGTATAATAGCATTCCACCACAACACCCTTACCAACTCCAGCGTCTCCTCACTGTTCGGCTGCTCCTGGTCGTCGCCCAGCAGCCAACTGGTCAGGGTCATCATGCCAACGGCCACCTGGTCCCAAACCTGGAACAGCTGGCACAGAAGCCCCACCCCCATCTCCAGGGCAACAGGGGGAGAGACCGGCCCTGTGGCCACCGCTGGGGAAAGAGGCATGAGCAGAACTGCCTGTTACATCAAATCAGGAAATTAAAGTCAGTTGCTAAACTTTCTATGAACCTATTGCTTAAGTATTTTCAAAGACATCATTTGGGCCAAGGTTTTCCAATCCAGTGCTCCACATCTCTGGTGGAGCCAGATAAAGCCAGTGGAGCCAGATAAAGGCAATGATTACTGCACTCCAGTGTTTTGAGAACTGGAATACCAGCAAAATGGAAAAGGGCCAGGAGTCGTGGATCATCAGGCTGAAACATTTGAAAATGGACCCAATCCACAGAGAGCAGAGCAGAGGTGCAGGTGGACTGCAGGTTTAACTCATCGGCCACTGCTAGTCGGTCCGCCTGGGCCCTCGAGGCCCTCAGTCCGAGTGACTCTCAGACTGCGATCTGCCGAAGCATTAGATGACCAGTCAGAGTGTGCGTTTCAACAGCCATGGGGTTCAGAGGAATAAAATGACAACATCTCACTTTGACAAAGCCAACACGGACCACTTTGAGGCTGGCTTTGAAAGGAAGATGGCTCCAGGAAGGCCGGTCAAGGAACGTAAAGGGGGAGAGGTGAGAAAGGAGTAAAGATTTTTTTTTTTTTTTTTGGGGGGGGTGAGCTTTGAGGGGAGGGGACAACAATAACACCCACCCAAAGCAGTAGTCAAACCCCCATCAAGTCCGGACTTTAATGACCCCAGTTGTTCATGCTTCAAAGCTTCTCTGTGGCAACGTGAGAGAGTGAGTCACTGTGAGTTTGTTTTGCTTACTGGCTTCCCTTTGCCGTTCCCTCCCCTGAAGCCAACATCTAAATTACTCCAGCGACTTCCCCGGTCGACAGGCACCAGCAGACGCCAGTCGAAAGCCGCCCTTGCTGGAGGAGAGCAAAGTGACACCTTAACGGCCGTGACGCCCTCCCCCCGCCAAGCATTCTGGGAAAGCGCCGTGGCGCGGAGTGTGTGTATCGCCTTTCCTTCCAGAACCTGAGCGGAGGTGGGTGGGTGGGTGGGTGGGGGAGGGTTCACACTGAGAGAATGCGAAAAGCCTGTGATTGTATGCTATCGGAGGTGACTAAAGGAAGCTGGAGCTGAGTGACAGGGAGCTTTTCTCGAAGGATTGGGCTGGCACTGCCCCCGGTCCACCGCCCGCCCCTGGCGTCACGCCAGGCTTGGGCGCCCCTGCACCCGGCCGTTGAAAGCGCGAGAGAGGAAACTCTATCGGCTTTCTGTCCACTTCAGTCCTTTCTCTGGAGTTTCCCCCTCCGCTGGGGCGATTTCTCAACCTCTCCTCGACTTACGGAACGAAAGGCTGTGCGTCTCGGAGACGTTACACGTGAATGTGGAGGAAACCTGACCAATGCTCAGTTCTAAACAAGCTGCAAACCGTAAAACAAAAACACAAACAGTCCCACGAATGTCACGTGAACTTCAGGCTCACGTGAAACAGCACTTCATGTACAACATGCATCACTGAAGAATCAAACCACACCACCTGCAACCCAAACCCCAGCCTAAAAAAAACAAAACACACTTTATAATCATCTAATCATATTTTGTTAGGTTTAAATTTGACAACGAGTGTGTGTAAAGGAGGACTTGCAGGCCTCATTGTGGGAAAGTGGACAGAGGAGGAACTCACGAAGCCCGTCACCCGCCGCGATCCTGTCGAGAGGCCAGATTCTAGGAGACGCAGAGCCTCGTTCCCGTAATCGATCTACAGGAGTTGCGGGACTGGAACTAATTAACAAAAAAATAAAAGAGTAACGAGGGGCTTTGGTGTGCGGTGAGTCGGGATGTGAGGTGGTGCAGCTGGCTGAGTGTCGGGTGTCTGTGCGTGGGAGGATCGGGCAGTTAGGGCGTGCCAGGGGGGTTCTGGGCCTGTCAAGGCGCTGAAATCGGAGCCGACCGTGGCCTGGAGAGGGGCCTTGGTAGTGGATCCCAGGGTGGGAAAATGTGCACCCACATGCAAACACGCACGGCCTGCCAGACCACCTCACCGCTTAGTGGTAAACAGAGAGGAGGTCCTGTGAGGAGGAGCGCCCGCCTTCTCTCTCCCGCCGCTCCTACTGCTGTGGCACTCCTGACGGGCAAGGATCCCAGGGGCTCCAGCAAGCCCTCACTGATGGTGCCCACAGTTCCTAGCACGTTACACCAGTACAACAAAGGATGCACCGATAACATTACACAATGTACACGACATAACTTTACCTGCTGTCAGGAAACGTATAAATAACTCGCCTATGATTCTAGCATGTGTGCACACGCCCATGCCCACACACACACCCCACACACACACACACACACACACACACACACACACACACAGCTTTCTAACAGCTCAAACAGTGGTGTGTACGGCATAGGACAGGAAGTGCTGGTGTGAAACTGTGGTCCTGAGGTTAGAGAACAACACGTCGCTCCTCACAGCTCCGACTTCCTCCAGAGACGAACAGGGAGCAAGACACACACACACACACACACACACACACACATCTAGAGACGACAGAGGACCCGAACATCAGTGTTAGAAACACGCTACATAACTTCAAGCTAATTTTAGTAATGGAAGAATTTGCTTTCGTTGCCTTCACTCCAAAACGTCCACGTTTAACAGCGCCGTGTTCTCACGGCTGGGTCTGAATCAGCAGTGCTATTCCGTCTTGGAACAAATAACCAAAACAAATCCGTATGGATCAGTGAACAAATACCTTCTACCTCCTGTTAGTTAGAACAAAAATCAAAGAGAAGACAATCAGACTCTGCTATCAGAAAAGCCACTGAGAGGTGTGTGTAGGGAGGGGGGCGTGAATGGGTTTTACAGCCATTATCTGACACATTATTGCAAAAACTAAGACCTCTGCTAGAAGTTAATGCCTTCACCTGTCTAGGAAGAGCGTTACTGTATCACCCATGTGTGCAGCCCTGTCCCACACCCAACTCAGCAATGGAGGGAAATGAACCAGAAAGATAAAAGGAACTGGTGCTCTGTGTCCTGCATTCATTAAAGCCCATTAGATTCTTCCGAACACCATTTGAGATTGAATATTTGAAAGCTGTGCTGCTTCGGTCGAAGGCTTGCCAATAAAAACAACCGCTTGCATTTTGATGGATGAATGAATCACCATGAATCATTGGTGAGTGAACGAACTGTTGAAAGACAAAGTTTTAATTCAGGTTCTTTCTTGGGAATTTGCTAGAAGAACGAACCAGGTTGCAGCAGCGCTAGGAGCTACATAGACAGGATTATTAAGACACGAGCTGCTCGGTTGTTTGATGCCGTGTGTAAACTTAAAAATGTTCTCAAGATCCCAACAGGTCAGCCAAGAACAGCACAGGCTGGGGTAATGCAAGGAACACATGTTCAACCTTCTTAAAATCCACTTCTGACGTGCTGAGCTCAAATGTTGAACTTGGACGTATCGATAGGAAAACAGATTTCGTATTTACGCAGCACTGCAGTAATAATTGCGCACTCAATCTGCTGACCCAGCAATTATTCGAGCGTTTAACTAGGACCGGCAGAGGTCATGGAACAGGGGATCTGCTTCCATCCTGGGCCAGCGGTTCAAAAGTTCAAACCTGTCCTGCCTCCAAAATCGCAGCTGGCGTGTGACGTATCCACGACAGGCATTAATCGCCATTATCGTCGAGCCGGTAATTGTCATGGCGACAGCACGCGCAAACTGCCACTTTGCTCTAGGGAGCCGAAACAGAAGGAGGCTGAGGAGCCCGAGGCAGCGTAACCTTGCCTGTCCAGCCACCTTTCCGACGTGGGTAAGACAGAAGTGGCGGGACAGTCAACGGATCACAGCAGGACCCAGCGGTGCCAGATGATGGAGCAGCTCTCCTGGCATGAGCGATAAGCAAGGCTCTGCGTGCTTGAACACGCGCCTCACCCTGCAGGACCCACAGCCACACAACACCTAATCACGTTTGTACAGGGGATCCCCCCCCACGTTAAAAACCTAGTGTCGAGTGATTGGTAGAGAGCGGCTCAGGTTTCCAGCCTAATTTGCAGGAAGAGATTGTAGAAGGGAGTAAGGGGTCATTTGATTTGGTATTGCTGCAGAGGACAGGGGTCACAGTATGGTAAGGAGAGGAAGGGTCTGTGGTCAGACTATGCTGGGAGACTATACTGGGAGACTATACTAGGAGACTATACTCTTCAACATGTGTAAACAACTTTTAAAACAGTTTGTCAAATATTGGAGGGCTCCAGTGATCTCCTTAGATCTCCTCCGACCAATACACACCCACGGACCCCCGCCCACACCCTCTCACACACACGGGTGTGTGAAGTTGCTTATCAGGCCCTGGCCAGACTCGACAGTGGCCACGTGTTTTTGATGCGGCCGATGTAAAAGAGGCAGAGGTCGTTGGCGTCCTCTGCATCATCAACTCTTGGCACCTCCATTTCAAAGGTCCAGGGTCTGCTGGGCCTCCTCCTCTCCTACACACCTCTGTTCTTTCACTCAGTCAGAGGTCGTAAACGGAGACTCGTGCTGCCCCCACCCACAGCCCCCACCCACAGCCCCCACCCACAGCCCTGCACCCCATGACAGTTCGTAGCGTACCCCATGCTGGGTCAAAAGCCGACAGACTGCTGTAAAATGAAAACATGAGCGATGCTGCATGTTCCATGGGGCAGTTAAGGGTCTGGAGCATGGCTACCCGCTCCGGCCGAGCCTGTCTGTCTGCGCGTCTGTCTGCGCGTCTACCTGTGCTGAGGACGTGTGCTGGCGTGTAACAGATGAAGTCTGCAGCCTTGTCCCTCACATCCTGGTCTTCGTCCTGCAGTAGCGTGAACAGACACTGCCACAGTGCCAGGGTTTGTGTGATACCTGCGTGCACACACACACACACACACACACACACACACACTTGAAACACTTTGGATTTCCATTCTTGGACACACTCACAGAATCCCAGACGAAACACTTACCCAAAGGCAGTGCTGGAGAGGTCAGCAGAGTGGGCGTGGCCTTGACCAGCACGTCCGCAGCGGTCAGCTTGACCTCCGCCGGCTGTTCCTCGCCACAGCTCCGGCTCACCAGTGCCCCCCAGCGGGCCGCACACAGCACTGCAGTACCGCCCGGACCCTCCTGCACGCAAACGACTTTCCCGTCAGCGCCACGACAGGACGTCTCGCTGGCATGAAGCAAGACTTGGACAAACCCCCGCAAAGCAGCATGATCTGAACTTTAAAGGGGCTCGGTACCAACCATTAGTCACACAGACATTCGACTGTCACAGCAAAGGGCCAAACTACCCATCTCATCTCACACCGGGCAGCTAATCACCTAATGGCCATTCACAAACATCTCAATGTGACACAGAAGACGCAAGCAGCTCTCAATAAAGCTCTTACGAACCCGTGCTGACTAATCTTTCCTCATGTCATTCCCGAACTCAAACATAAATGCTATACAGACATGCTAGCAGAAGGTCGGCCTCCTGGGGAGCCTTCAGGGAGCTTAGCATGGTGTGTTATTGCAGACTCATGTATGCAGGCTGACTGGCTCACAATGTGCCACTCTGGATGCTGTCTTTGCTCACAATTGCAGACTTTGTCTCTCAGCATCTCTCTCTCCGCCTTTGTTTACAATTGCAGAGTCTGTTTGTGTCTCTGTCTCTCTCTCCGTCTGTCTCTCTCACCGTCTCTCTCTCTCTCTCTGTGTGGTTTTACCTGCAGCAGTTTTTCTTCTAGGTGCACCATCAGTCGAGAGGCCAAGGAGAGGGCAGCACAGTGCAGTTCCAAGCTGAAACACACACACACACACACACACACTCTCATGAAGCAAGTGCACAACAATCTTCACTGCTTTGAATATTCCCACGCATATGCAAACGTCTCCACTGTGCTGCATGCAGTGCAACGACTGGTAGCATGCATCACACACACACACACACACACACACACACACACACACACACACACACACACACACACACACACACACACACA
>JAOYMR010000008.1:11604259-11615215 GCA_025802075.1 Tenebrosternarchus preto | reverse complement strand
AATTGGTTCAACCATCAGATAACTCACGACTGAAACCACCCCCATCACCCACCAAGTACACGTAAACATGCTGCACGCGCCACTCCCTGCCCCTGAAACACACAGCCCTCGCCCGGCCTGCCAGAGCCGGGTACCAACACGCTAGGATTCCTCCGTTACACTTACTGACGCAAGTTAACTGAACCATCCGTACTTTTAAAGAGCCGTTTTTAAAAGAGGTTACTTACTCAAGTGTAACTGCAAAGTCAAAAATGTACTTTTACTCCATTCTAATCATCTGCACTGTTCTAGTTACGGGGTTTTTGTTTTGTTTTGTTTTGTTAAATCATTCGAATTCGACAGGCATTTCATTCGGCGCTCGGTGTCACCATGACCTGCCCTGTGGAGTGTGGGAGGGTTTCACATCTCCCTAAACACCACAGAAAGGCACCACTCTGCTTTAGTAAAAACTGTCCAATCGGATAACGAGCAACACAGAAACATATCGTGCGTGTTCTCGGTTCGTTTTCACTGTGGGGGATGAAGGGTACATGATAACATTTATGAAAAGCAGCAATATTTATTTATTTATTTATTTATTTAGATCAGGACTCTTAATGTGCTTTATTAAGATGAAAGCACTGTAATCTGACAAAGGATATTCAGATTTCTAGCTACGTGTACACTACATAATTAAAAATAATTATTACTATGTATTATTAATACATGTATTATTACTTAATGTTATCATTTAACCGCATAAACTTATACGCAAATTTATTACTAAAAGAGAACAACTTTGTAAAACCTTTCAGTGCACTGAATAACTGCTGACAATACACTGGACATAACATGCTCAAGAATAACCACGCATCTTAAATATGGTCAAGAATGCGGTTCCTGCCGCCCCCCCCATCCCAGTGTCAATGGACTGACTGTACTGCCAATTTCTTTGACTCTCTACAGGTGCTGCTGTTCAGCCAAGCGGTGTACATATCCTGCAAGCCGCCGGATTCGCTAACCGGTCGGCCGACTCCAACGTAAATACAGCAGAACGTAACCACGGGCGACGGGGAACGTCCCGAACGCTGTAACACGCCCCCCCACAGGTGATGCTCATTACGAAGTGATCAAATCCAGCGTGAGGCTCGTCAAACACGGGAGCTTCCAGCACCATACAAAAGCGATGTGGTGAAGAGACGGCGTTGTTACAAATAATTTAAAGAGAAATGAAAGTTTTGGACATATTGCTCTTTACATCAGTATGATGAGTAGGGAAACGTTGGTTCAGCTGAACACTGAATATACACGCAAAACTCATACATGTACATTTTAGAAGTATGTTTGTACATATTTTAAGCAATAACTTTACTTATTATAAATAAAAAATATATATTTATTGTAAAATGTCATTTCTGTCACTTAAAAAAGCATGCCTAATACAAACATCTTATAATGGATTTGAATGGGTGTAAAAAGTCCTGTAAGGTTCCACCTATTTTATATAAACAGATGTTTCTGTTTCGTACTTTGAGGTGCACATATTTTAGTACAGTTTTGTTGTCTGGTGTTAAATGAGATTTTTAACAGATAGTTTCTTATTTATTTTAAATGACCTCTTTTACATCTACTTGGGAAATTATTATTTGAAAGTAACAATGTATTTATTTGAGTAGTTTTTGGCCCATCCACCCTCCCTGGCTCAAACCAACAAAAGTGCTGCACTGATCAGGATCTAGAGGCGGGACTTGCGGCCAGGAGCCGGGCAAAGAGGCGGGGCCTGCGGCCAGGAGCCGGCCTCCGCTACCTACCTGCAGCAGGCCTCCGTGGATGCGGTTCTGCTGGCTTCCTGGGCTGGGTCGCTCAGGCAGGTCTTCCAGCAGAGTCTGGATGGTGGCGGGGACATGCGTGAGCAGGATGAACGGGACCAGGGCTCGGGCAGCCATCTCACGAGTGCGGTACACGGCAGACCCAGCACACCTGGAACACGCACGCACATGCACTCGTTTACTGGAATTACAACGGATCAGCTTGTGAATATATGGTGTTTTAGAGCCATAGAAGTTGAAAACACTCACAAACCCTTCAAACAGTGCAGAGACATTCCCCTGATATTCAAATATAATTAAAATGTAAAAAAAAAAACATTTTGATGGGTCTCTTTTTTCTACTACAAATCAAGCAAATTGCTGATAAATCACTGATGGTTGCCAAATAGTGACAAAAATCCTTCACAATGTTCAAGTCTGAGCAGTACACTATGCTTTCTGGAGAACACAAGTTTTGTACTAGAGCTGTAGAGAATCTGAAGGGGAATGAAGGAGATGAAGCACACTGGAGTCGCACAGCATGGACACCCTGGGTGCTGAAGGAAACCCTGACGGTCAGGAACCAACAGGACGTAAACAGGACAAGCCAGTCCCGATCTGAGGAGACCAGCGCGTGATCAAGAGAGGGCCCTGCACGCACACACACGGCCTCTCACCTGCTGGCCTCCAAACCAACTGTGCGCAGACAAGCTGGAAACACGCGCGCACACACACACACACACACACACACACACACAGACTTCTTTCAACCATCACAGCACAGCAACAGTCACTCTTAACAGACACGTGTCATGTCACAAGGGAGACACATGCGACAGTTGGAAAAACATATTTAAACATACACACACACACACCTCTTAACCTTTGCTAGTCATTTCTTCTTACTACACACTAATGTACACACACACACAGTAATGATCAGCAGTCTCTCCTCTTAGCCCCCTTTCTGGGTCTCATATGTTACCCATCAGCACTAATTTGTCTCATTAAAACTCTTTGTGGAGGAAATGACAGTTTGGAAGGGTGTAATTTTAGAAACACAGCCAGCCAAGGCGAGCCATCTCCAGGGGGCTCATGTGCTGTCTCAACCAGCCCCTACAGCTCAACCAACCATCTGGGTCTGATTTGGCACGGCAGTCCAGTTTCCCCCTTCGCAGGCTTCGAACAGCCCCGAGCTCCCTGCTCCACACCCGGGCCCCGAGACCAAACGCAACCCCAAAAGGGGACGGCCTGACTTGCACGGTGCCTGGGGAGAGCGGCGGAACACGTCCTGTTCCTGACCTGCTGTTCCTGGCGCAGCCGTGGGACATGGTTTTATGGAAAATGGATGGGGCCTGCTGTTTTCAGAACAGGCGCGGCACTTTAATGTCGCAGGCGAGGTTTTCATGGTGAACATGAAACAAGGACTCCCATAAAAACGTCTTGTTTACACAGTGCTGCAGATCTGCAATTCCTTCACTTACAAGTCGAAGGTGGAATTGGTTCCGCTTTTACACTGCAACCCTTAAGGGACAAAGTTTAAAAATAAAAAAAAAAATAAAAACTGTTTGAGCTCAGTATAGCTGAATCTAGCACATTGTTAGCTTTAGGAAGGCGGTGTATTGTATGGGAAGGCATTCTACAGAAACCAGACTGTCCAACAACTTGGAACCTATGTGGGAGGGGTTAGGGTTACCTAACCTAACCCATACAACCTGTTCCACCAGCATCTGCTGCTCATGTACCAATCACTGATCCTCAATCATGGAACAGAACCCCAAGTCCTAGAGCCCATCGTCTGGGCCATCTCATCTTCTGGGAGGGGGTCTCTCCGACCAGTGTCTGCCGCCCAGACATGTACACGCTCACGCCGGAGGAGGGGGTGGGCGAGGCGGGGCGCGGTTATATTTAACATCTCCTGCAGCACATGTGGGCTTCATTTGGGTGGATGTGTTCACATACCTCCGCTGACGAGAAGCAGCCAGCCCTTCCACCCCGAAGCCCTTAACCCTTACAGGGGCAGGACAACCACGCAGACCTGACGTGCCTGAGATCGACCCAGCGGTATCTTCGTTCGGTTGTACGGCATGGCGCTAACTCCAGTTTGTTATTAGCGCTGAACAATCTCCAACTACCAATTCCCTAGACACCTCCCGTCTCCGAGCCCGATCATGGATGGGGTCTCTACAGCAGTGCCTCCATGTCAATAACATATGCACATCCATCACCTCCAACTAAATGCCCAGAAAACATCAAGGTATGCAGCCATAGGTTCAAAGAACAGCCACATTCTCATAACAGGCCTTGGTATGTTTGCTGAAACACACCAGGCTATTAAACCAATTCTAGCCTGGTTACAGGACTTGAGCCTGGCCTCTTTATTCCAGTGATGCACTGGAAAACTGGGAGATTGAGTGATTGTGCATGTTAGAGAGTAAAGCTTGTCCAGTGCTCCTCTACTCCCCTATGCTCTCTTCAGTATGGCCTCCTCCTCTACTCCCCTATGCTCTCTTCAGTATGGCCTCCTCCTCTACTCCCCTATGCTCTCTTCAGTATGGCCTCCTCCTCTACTCCCCTTTACTCTCCTCCTCTACTCCATGTTATCTGCATTCCAGAACGAGTCCTTGGCCCTGATCCTCTCTCCCTCGCCTCCCTGCTCCATTCCAGGAAAACACACGTCCATGAACACATGCACACACACAGACACAGACACACAGACACAGACACACACAGACACAGCAACAGAGAAAACAGAAGCAAAAACAAACAAACTAGAAACCCCTCCCCCTCCCCCCAACACACACCCACACACACCCACACCCCCACATCCACTGCCAAGTTCCTACACACACCAACAGTGAAACCTCAGCACGAACACATGCTTCTTTGATGTCTGGGCAAATATAGAGCTCAGAATTTAACAATATGAGAGTGTTGGACGCACTGCTGATCCTTCTGCCCTGATCGATTCTCCAAACACGCGTTTGTCTGCATGTGCAAGAGAATAAGAGTGTGTGTGTGTATTCTGGATCTGAAACACTGTTAATGATACAAAACACAAAGTAACAACAAAACACTCTCAGTCAGCAGCAGACGTGGTGGTGTGGTGTTCCTCCGTGGTGGTGTGTGGTGTTCCTCCGTGGTGGTGTGTGGTGTTCCTCTGTGGTGGTGTGTGGTGTGGTGTTCCGGTCCTTATCCAGGAATACATGTACAATACCTGGTGTACTACTGGTGCTCCATAAATATACTCTCACGAGTCGTCCTATATGTGTTCCAGAAAACTGAGATTTATCACTGGATTGGTCATTTTATAATTCAGCCTGAAGTTTCTTATGCAGCATACAGCACTGATTGTGTGTTAGCTGCTCGCGTGTTAGCTGCTCGCGTGTTGGCTGCTCGCGTGTTGGCTGCTCGCGTGTTGGCTGCTCGCGTGTTGGCTGATCGCGTGTTGGCTGATCGCGTGTTGGCTGATCGCGTGTTGGCTGATCGCGTGTTGGCTGCTACACACGCATTTCGCTTAATTTGAAAATCTCACAGAAAAGTTTTATGATGGTGTATGAAAAATCAGATTTCTTATGCCTAGGAAGATGCATCATAAACATCTTCGTAAATAAAATGGAAAAATACCTTAATTTTCATCTAGCATTAATTAATTTGCATAATGCCAATTAACTGCTACATAAACAATTTGCATAAACCTAATTGGCAGCTATATAATCAAATTGCATACATGCATACTAGCAGATATTTATTCTCATTTACGGTTAGTGACACACAGTCCCCTCTCCACAGTCCCAGCAATGTTTTTCCAAACCAACACTATCCTGCCGTTAAAATCTAAACATATCTATTTCTCTACATCAGGAGGTACAGAATGTTCCAAGACATACTCCAAGGGGGTGTGTTCGAAGCTGTGTGTGTGTGTGTGTGTGTGTGCCCCAAAGCCTAAAGCTCTTTACTGGAAGCCACCATAGGTGTTCGTCGAACACGTTCCAATAATATTTGGCCTATTTCTTGGTGGACAATGCAAGAAATGTGCAAACAAGAGCCGTGGTCTGGGAACACAGTGTGACGATCCTCAGCACGGCAGCGGTGAGGAAGGCTTTCACACGGTGTCGACTGATAAACAGGTACGGAACGTGGGCTGGTGAAGGCGCTCCGCACAAGGGCCTTGTCCTTACACAGACGCACAAAGCTTCTCAATATGTGCTGCTTGTGCTCAGTTCAAATCTCATATCTCCCAAGGAGAGGAAGGAGAGTTAACAGTGTTTGGGGAGCCAGCAGCAGGCGTTCGGTATGAGGGGAGTGTGTGTGTGTGTGTGTGTGTGTGTGTGTGTGTGTGTGTGTGTGTGCTAACCTGATGATAAAGGGAACGAAAGGGGCCAAGCCCAGTGGAGAAGACGATCCATCCATTGGTGATGGGTACAGGCGGCCCAGTATTAACAACAGCAGGAAGAGACTGGGATGAAGCCTCACCTGCCCAGAGTCACTGAGAAAGAGAGAGAGAGAGTGAGAGAGAGAGTGAGAGAGAAAGAGCGAGAGAGAGAGTAAGAGCGGGAGCGAAAAAGTGAGAGAGGGAGAGTGAGAGACAGACACGGAGACAAAAACTAAACAGCAACCATGTGGATTGACTGCAGATCTATTTTCATCTCCACGCTGAAAGGCCTAGAGAGGAAGACGGTCCAGACCAGCCAGCTGCAGTAGGGAGGAGCCACCCTGGAGGGGAGGAGCCACCCTGGTGGCCTTTTACTTCCATCTCTAGATCTCTGTCCTCCTGTGCCCCCCCCCCCCCTCTCCAAGGCTCAGCAAAAAGACACATGCCAGAGCAAACATTTGAAAGAACTGGCGATGTTATACTGGAATAATCACATCATTTATTTAAACACGCACGCTTTAGTAAATCCAGATCAACTCTTTGCCATGGATCTGCTGTGTAGCGTCTCTGTAGCTGTGTAGCTTTGGGTCATCAGTGAGTACAACCCACAGCACTCCCATGATCCTCTGCAGTCACAGCCCAACAGAAGCTCCCATCCTCATATGGACAGGGGAGATGGAGAGAAACAGAAGATTTAAAAAAAAAAAAAAAAAAAAAAAAGTGCTTGGGGTGGGGTCTGGAACCGGGATCTGGAACCGGGATGAGCAGGATTAGTGAAGAGAAAAAAGCATGTCGACTGGTCCACTGCGAGGCAAACCGACCGGCACAATGCCGGGATGATAGGGGGGGGACATCATTCTTACATATCTGACAGATTGTTTGTTGTTATTTGTTTCACACGTGCTGTCTAAGCTGTCAAAGAAAAAAATATATATATATATACATGTCCCTGAAAAGAAACTGAAAGAGTGAGGAGAAGCTCACTTTTCTGAGGCACGTCAGTTGGGAGTCTTTTTCCGAGCCTACCTTTCCCACAATCCCACTGCAGCTGGTCCCATGAGTCTGGTCAAAGTAGGAGGTACAAGATCCCTAACGACTTTCGAAGCCCAGCTCATTCCTGCCTTTCCATCCCCTTTTTGTGTGCTAAATGATTTACTGGAGATATTAAATCAGAGATCCGTGGAAGGGCTCAGGCTTGGCGGGAGAAAAAGCGTAGCTCGGACCGTGGGAAAGCAGAGAGCTGCTTTCGGCCAGATCCAGACGGAGAACGCGTCTGAATAATCTGATACATATTAAGATAATATTGACTCTGGGGCCAGTTTCACAAGTTGAGCACCGTTTGGGACGCGTTTGCAGATCTGAGGAGAACCTAGATGGGGAAGATGGAGATAAGGGAGAAAGAGCTGCCTGGAGTGTGGTCTCCATCCAACCTGGCCTCCGCTCCCACACGCGGTTTCCTTATCGAAGGAACATCTGAAGCAGGAAGCTGCTCATCAGTGTGGCCTGCCATGTTTAACAGGCTTAAAGAGGCTTGATAAGGTACTTACTGAAATGAGGTTAATTTTGAAAAAGCCCCGGAGAAAACGAAGGAGGGTGAGAAGAGGATGGCTGCTTGTTTTGAACAGGGTCCGGTTTTGAACAGGGTCCGGTTTCCCCTCTGCTGACCTGAAGGGCCCTCCAAACTCTTACATAGTATCAGGACACATGGGAAGGCACAGAAAAAAAGAAAAATGATTCCATACCACACACACACACACACACACACACACTCTCACCTGTCAACTGCACTTGCTGCCTCCTCAAGCTGGCAAAGGAGGAAAGGGTAAAGGGTAGGAAAACGAGTGAAGAACTCTCGCCCTGTCATCCTGAGAGAGAGAGAGAGAGAGAGAGGGTATTCATTTCAGTTTTAATGCAGAGGTGTATTGGATATAGTGAGCATGGTGGGAAAGGGTGAGCAAATCATCTGAACAGAAGCTTCTCAGCATCAGAGAGTTCACCTCGGGTCTATAGGAAAACAGACTGGCAGCATGTCATTATGAGAAGCCAGAGAAGGAACGCACGTCTATGTTTGTGCATGTATGGATGTGGGTGTGTGTGTGTGTGTGTGTGTAATCTTTAGAGGTCTGGTTTGTAAACCACTTCCTAAAGGCCGAGTCCCTATGCAGCTCTATAAAGCTCTTATTACAGGTCGCTGGTTGCAATGGTGCTCTGCCGGAACACCCAACAAAGCTTTAAACGCTCCTTTATTCTCGAGGCTGCGCTGCTGCAATGCATGCTGGGAGTCCCGCCGGAGAACAGGCCAAGGCCACGTGTGGCTGCGTCATTGCGGTGCAAAACACATCAACTTCCTGTTTTTCGACCGAGGCGGCTTGTTGTGAGAAACCATACCAAGCGAAACCCTTCTAATAAAGTCTTGGACACCCCTTGCAACCCCACCCCCACCCATCTAGACTGGGACCAGTATAAACAGGGGACCAATTTTAGCATCAGCCAGACTTCCCAAATAAATTTGGTCCACCTTCAAACTGTAGTTGAGAGACAGAAGCACTTGTGAGCATACACACCCCTCACTAACTGTGGGACACAAACTCTAGATACTGTCAGTAGGAATGTGAAGTGTATCAGTGATCAGTGAGATCTTCTCAGAACCAATATTAAGCAAATTATGTTTTCTCTGTATATAAATAATGGCTCTGCCTTTGTAACCTTTCTCTATATACGAGCACTTTACCGTAAAAAAAAACACACAAACAAAACTGTGAATGTGAGTAACTCTCTGGTAGAGAGTGAAAAAATGCTTATCCACTAGAAAGATGTCAACATATCAGTTTGGCAATATTTTGGTTTCAACCCAAATAAACATGAATAACTTGTTTAGATGTTAAAAATGTTCCATAAAACAAAAATTAAATCTCAACACAGACATTCAAAATTAAAATCGTGTACAAAAAAATTCTTGTCTTTATGAACAGATGAAATATCAGCTATACATTAATCAAACCATTTGTTCTTTTGTATAGGGAGGGTGATTCTTTTACCAGAATTCATTCTCCATTGATATCGCACTGAAATGCATCAGTTCACCTGAACAGCTACAAGGCTCATGTGACTGAAATGATGACACACCAAAATAAATCTCATATCATTTAGGTATTAATCAGGAGACAACAATCATTTATCACCCAAATCTATTGCCACAACCCGTGGAAAACACACACACACACACACGCACGCACGCACGCACGCACGCACACCACCAATTAGCTTCGACATGATTCAACATGGTTATAGATGTGTCTGGCCAAATTCCGGGATGGTTCCAGACTGCAGTGTTTTTCTAGGTGGGCCTTTCTGGGTGTGGCAGCCAAGTCAGGGTTACTGGGGTTCAGTCCGAGGCCCCTCCCCCTTCATCGTCAGAGAGTGGGCGGGCTTCTCCAAAGTGACACATGTCACCTACACAAAACACTGGAAGGTTTTTGACAAAGCTAACCCCTCACCATTAATGCTCATGCACTCTTGTGGCTTGCGCACGTTTGACCTAACACACACACACACACACACACACACCTGCCCTTTCCATAACGTGCACCCAGGAGGCTGAGTGTTTGCACATGTCTGTATTTACACACTAGTAAAACATTTGTCATGTACTCACACATGTGCGAGCACGCGTACGTACAGACACACACACACACACACACACCCACACACACACACACCACCAATGACGCTGCCAGCCATGCATGTGCAGACATGACAGATGACACAGATTCACTGAGCTCCAAGAAACCAAACACTGGTACGTGTGCTCATGGCATCAGCTTGTGCGGGGAACTTGTCTGTAACGCATTTCACTGCATGTTATTCAGACGCCGTCCGCCGTCCTAAAACACACTCAGTAAGACAGCACATTCCTTCGGGCTGCTTCCAGCTCGTCGGCCTGAACTGCAACAGGCAGTGGAACGTCAGAGAGTGAGAAGACCAGCTTCTGAACGTGCTTTGTACAAGTCACGGGGCCAGAGGTGTATTAAAGCACTCCCCAGGGCTAACTTGGGTTAAAGGATAAGTAGTGATGGGATATCGTGCTCCGATCAAACTCTCCGATTGGATGATTTTAGCTCAGGAGAAAAGCTTTTTTGACAGGATGTCGTTTGCTCCCAAGAAAGCCGTCTGATTGGATGTTTGCTGCCTCCAATCATGCACAGCACTGAACTGAAGACTTAAGGCCCTTTCGGAGACACTGTGACTAAAACGGTCTAATCACCAACTCACAAACATCCGCTAACCAAAACTGAACCGAGAGTCAAGCAAAATCAAACATAGCCTACAGGAGAAGGACTGATGGTTGTGAACTTCATACTTCTGAGGTAATAGAAAACATCCAACTTACCGCCATCCACCTCGTCTGCTCAGGACAGTGAAGGGAGTAAACACACAAACATGCTGTTTTACACAAACAGGGTAAACAAATTCCAAACAAATGTAACAAAAAGCCCACTTTCCTGTTGGCATAATCGAACAGCCTCTCTGCAGGGTGTGTGTGTGTGTGTGTGTGTTGGTGTGTGTGTGTTGAACATGTCACAAAGCCCCTCTGCTTCAGCAAAGTTTGACCCTTGGAGCGCTGGAGGGCAGTGAGCTGCAGTAAACCAGCAAGTCCCACCACACTCCGAGTCCGTCAGAGTGCATATATACTTCAGGCAGAAAACACCAGCAAGCAATCATCACACACACACACACACACACACACACACACACACACACACACACACACACACACACACACACACACACACA
>JAOYMR010000008.1:11580081-11590561 GCA_025802075.1 Tenebrosternarchus preto | reverse complement strand
CCCCCCCCCCCCCCCCCCCCCCCCCCCCCCCCCCCCCCCCCCCCCCCCCCCCCAGCCGGGCAGAAGCAAACAAACAAACGTGAGATTGCAAAGCTGTGAAAGAGCAAACCTTCACCTGGTACATGTGGAGAACGTGCTGGTCTCTCTCTTTTTGCTGCTGGTCTCTCTCCTGGGCCAGTCTCCTCTGGAGCGATTGGGCACCATCTTTCACCCTGCACAGCAGCTGGGAAAACAGCACAGCAGGGGGAGTAGTAAGCATCTGGAAGAGACGGCGAGGTCGCCGTGGAAACCGAGGAGGACGGGCACGTGCTTCCGACCTTCTTCAGCAGGCTGACGGTCTGCTGCCTGACTCCGGGTGACTGGCTGTTGAGGCCAGTTGGCAGGAAGTGACGAATCAGCTCCAGCTCCTGGGTGGAGAGCTCCTCCGTGCTCCGACGGCTCTCACACACCAGGCCGAGCGCATCCATGCGCACCTAACCGCACAAGCGTACAGATTTACAACCAATGCACATGCTCCAGATCAAGACTAATTCAAAACAGGTTCTAAAAGTTCTGTAATAATCCATGCACCTAATCGGTATGTGTCTGTGGGATGAGCAAGTTCTCAACTCCAGTACTGAGGACTCACTGTCATTTACAGTTTTAAGGTTTCCCTGCCTCTGCATTATTCGACTCAGTTTTTAACTTAGTTGATCTGGAAGTAGGGGAATAACAGTTGGTGGTGGAGGGTGTTTGTCTCACCTGGTCGTGCTTGTGTACTAGAGCTTGGCGAAGGAGAGAGAGAGGCACCAGTCCCCCCCAGAGCTGCTCGAGTTCAGGCTGGAGGACCCCCTGAGCCCTGGCTGCACGTAGACATGTCACCAGGGCACCCAGAGCCCCTCTCCCCCCTGCAGAGCCTAGACCCCCACAGGCCAGCATGAGACAAGCACAAACAACTCGGATTGGTTAGAGAGTCTAGGCGTTTATAGGTGCTTAAGGATCTTTGTTGTAGCCGATCGATCAGTAATTAGCTCCACTCACCCTCGGAGCTGGACAGCAAGGCCTGGACCATGTACCCTAAACTAGAAGGGCTACACCGCAGCAGCCTGGGTAGGAAGTAGTCCAGGACGTACGTGGTCTGATCCAGACGGGCAGTGCACAGCACCTCCAGGAGAGGCGTTACCCAGGTGCCGCGCCAAGCGTCCAGCCCAGCGGGCACGTGCCCGTCCCCGGGCTGGGCGTGCAGCTGGGTCTTGTGGCTGACGAACAGCCTTTCCAGCAGCTCTGCGGCATACGGTGCCAGGCTCTGATCCCCCATGAGACCCAGCAGTCTGGAGGGCAGGCCAGCGTCGAGCTGGAGAAGATACTGGGCACCGACGTGCTCGGCGAGGCATGCTAGCGAGCTGTACTTGCCCTTTACGTGCCATTCCAGAGCCAGCAGGCTCTGGGTGAGCTGGGCGATGTAAGGGTCCCTGGCAGGATCTCCGGCGGGGTCACCGACGCAGCGCTGGTGCATCAGGAGGAGGTCACGGAATAGGGCACGCGTCTGGTGGCGGACACCGTCCATCGGGTGCTCCCAGTGGGCGTAGACGTGGTGGAGGAGGCGGGCGTGGAGCGAGCAACCCCCATGGAGCGAGGTGCACAGGATGGGCTTGGGGATGCCTGTCTGGAGGCAGTCAAGAACTGCAGTGGCCCACAGGGCGAGGACCCGGGCCACCACCATAGCCGTGCTGGACTCCCTCACACTGCACACACACACATGAACACAAAGCTGAATTCCTGAGAAAATGTGCTCATGTATCATTGTGGCTCACATTGTTAATTAAGCAGGATTGAGAGGATCAGGGTATTACACACACTGAAAACCATGGAAACAAGAATCATACAAGAATCTCCAGAATCATACAGAACCTTCCCACACAACAGGAAATCAAAAAACAACAGTAAACAACAGTAAAAAAAAACAAAAACAAAAAAACAACATATTTTAAATCTTTCTTTGAACCATGTAAACAAGAAAGACCAGCAAGGTGAACCACAGAAGTTCACCAGACATCTTGCCAAGCTCCTTTGGGATGATCTTGACTGGCCAACGAACAAAAGCACATCCTACTGGTCAAAAACTACTTAGAAAGGCTTTAAACACTACAGTGGCAATAAACCTACCGACACTTCAAGTGTTGTCTTTTTCATTCAAGAACCTCTAAACATTAAAATCACAGCACCTTAAAGGTGTTTGTTCTAATGTTAATAATGGATTCATTTACACACACACACACACACACACACACACACACACTTCAGTGCATGTCACCTTGCATCCAGAGACAGGATCACATCAGGTATGAGGAGCAGCAGTTTCTCAGCCTCTGAGCCCAGCGCCCCTCCTCTCCAGCTAAACATGGCCAGAGCCCCATGGCTCAGATAAAGAGCCACTGCTGCTGGCCTGCTGCTCTCGTACAGGCCTACACAGCTCTCATTTAGCCACTTGGGGGCACTGTTGCCTTCTGGCCCTGAGCACTGCAACAGCCCTGCTACCTACAACGTACATAAAAACCACCAGCATTATGCAAAAGTACCAAGACATATCTAAAGCCGTGTTATTTGTTATATTTTTTATTCTTTTACTGTTTTTTTGTGGCATGTAAGCGTGGGTATGGGGGATGACAAATGCACATACGAAAAACATTACTCACCATGACAGCAGTATCGTCTCCGTTTCCGATGACGGATCTTATTAGTAATACTACAGCCATCCCAGCTGTGCTCTGCACTGCCTGGACAAACTCCTCTGGACAGATGGAGAAAGAAAGAGAGAGAGTGAGAGAGAGAGAGAGAGAGAGAAAGAGAGAACACAAATGGGATTTTGAAATAAAGTGATATACGAGTTTGAGGTTCCCTAGAATGATGCTGCACTCTCTAGGGTCTCTGAGCAAGTTTCCTTCATCTTAGACCATCAGACTACTGGGACCTCTGACCCACCATGAGTCAGGATGTGCGTATAGCACTGCAGAGTTCCACTAATTGCTTGCTGTAAAGTGCTGTTGCTTGCCGTCTCCAGCAGGGCGGCACTGATCGGCTCCTGAGATCTCTGAACCACCAGCAATGAAGTTTTGACCACGGCCAGGCAAGACTGCATGAGCTGGGCCTGGGCTACGTGCCGACCAGCCAGACCCCTACAAGCAGAAAGCAAAAGAAACATGCAGACCGCATTCATCATCATCAGTCCTTACACCAGCCACGTGGACTCATGATACATCAGGACTGAAGCTGTATTCACATGTTTACCTGTTTAGCTCTATATATTCCCCAACAGCCTTTTGGAAGAACTGGAGGACTATACAGACATAAGAAAATCATGATAAAATCCTACATAATGTGCAGGAGCAAGTTAAAACGAAGATGATCGCAAGAGATTTATTTAGACGGCGTACTGTGGAGGAACACTAACCTTCTGTTAGCAAGTGATGAATACACTTCTCTCCTGAAACACAGAGAATAGCGTGGTTGGGGGAAAAATGCATCACTTCGGTTAATACAGCTGAGAAATGGACTTTGGCGTACCGATGGGAAAAGCATCCAGACAGGAAGCGATGCAGTCAGTGAGATGGGAATAACCCTCGGGGCCCTGAGAGGACAGGGAGGAAGACAGGCACACAGACAGACGGCACACGGCCTTCTCCTCCAGCCAGTCTGGAACATCACCCAGGGCCCTGCAGACATGGAGAAAAGGGAGACAGGACAGGTCTGGTGTCAGTGGGGGAGTGTGAAGACGTAGGATAAGGGAAGGTGGAGGATGCTTACCTGGTGATGGCCCTCTTCAGTGGGTTCTTCGACTGCAGCGTGGTGTGTGTGATGGCCAGAGCGTCCAGGCAGGCCAGAAGTAAGGTACCCCCGGCGCATTTATCTTCTCTCAAATGCTCCAAGATAGAACCAACCTACACACTCACCACACAGACCCACTCATTAACACACCAACTTTGTCATTTTTCCCCTTCAAACAAAAAAATGAACACAGTAAGGTTAACCATTAGATGTTGGCTTGTCCTACTTCTCATGTTCCCAGCTCTCATGGAACATTCTATTGGCTTCTGAAGTATTTTTTGTGCAGGGAACAGTAAAACAAAACATCTAACAAGCTTTTCCTGTAGTTTGGGTAACTTCCTGAATCAGGCCAAATTTTATTCTATTTATGAGCCATGCACATCTAAATAAAGTGATGCCCCAGTGAACAATTTGTCTGCTGTCTTGATGAATTAAATCAATTAATAAAACCACTATACACTGTTGCTTACAGGCTCTTGTCCAGAAGCTGCCAAACAAAGTCTAGAGACATCAGCTGTACACGTACTGAATGAGGGCAAGTCTAGAGACATCAGCAAGTCTAGAGACATCAGGTGTACACGTACTGAATCAGGGCAAGTCAAGACGGCTGCTGATGTTGGGTAAGTGACTGCATAAATTGGGGAGGAAGACATTTCTTCTTGCCAATCTTAAGAGTTTTGTCAGATAGCATAATAACATAGCACTACATTTTTAAATTCCATGTACTGTGTTAATCCATTTTAAAACTGCCTGGTTTTCAATCCACCCGGTTTTGCAAGATGTGGATAACATCCAACAGCTGGTGTAAACAGTGCATAATAATCTAAAAAAAAAAAAAAAAAAAAAAAAAACCCAGAGCAACAGAGAGGAGTTTGGCCATACCCAACACTAATCTACTACTCTGTGCCTTAAACAGATGTAAATTGAGGCTTCATTTTCAACTTGAACATCCTTAGAAACTAAAGGTATGGCCATAAGCCAATAGTTACTAGGCATCTTAATCAAAAACCTTTTATCTTTTGCTGCCATCACACACCTTTGACATCAACTGGATCTGCTGAACCGGATCAGCGGAAGCCAAACAGTCTTTCAGCATCTGCGCAAGCTGCCTGGAACAGTCATCTCCGTCGACAGAGAGGGAAGCTAGCGAGACAGGCGTGCAAACAGTGAGAATGTTGTGTACTGTTGTAACCACAATTTAACCGTTACCACCGGTTACTCACCCGTGAGGCTCTCCAGTTTGGCGCTGTCCAACGCCAAGGCTTCCACTTTCGGGGCTTTCTTCTTCACCACCATGACCAGCTCTGCATCACAACAGCGTCAAGTGAACCGTAAGCGTTAAAGCTTCCACATACCACTTCAGAGTAGAAAAAATATATGTGGGGAGAGTTCAACATTTAGGCGAGGATGAAAGACCACAGAAGTGACGCATCTCCGCCGAAATATTTGAGCGTTCATTCAGCTTGGGACGAAACATAACTAGAGATGGCAAATTGATGAAATAAAAGGAAGGATGCTGCGAAATTTACCATGTTGACATTCAATAGTCAGAAGGAACTTTAGATAACAAATCGTGTTAGAAGGCGTTTACAAATAACCAAACACTACAAGTTTCTCCAACTACAAGTTTAACCTCAAGATGGTTTAGCTATAGCCAACCTAGCTAGCTGGCTATTAGGGGCCGCTATCTGCAAGCTGGTCAAAGTGAGCTGTCATGGTAATGCTAATGTATTTTCCCCTCATCTGCATATGAGCTTGCAATAAGTTCTCTATAAAAATCATAAAATCATAGTCATAATAACTGCAGACACTGACCACGTTTAAAAACAGAATTTAGCAAACAGCGAGCTGTATTTCTGCAACACTTACCACCATAACACACGTGTGACACGTAAATTCCGGAATCGTCAAATAAGACCGCCCCAAACTACTTCGATTGGTCAAACTGAATAGACTCAAAATGTTTATTGGCCAAAAAGCGTGTCAGTTAAATTTGACGTTCCTGGGCGCTAAAATCTGCATAGCCGCACCTACGATGTATCCGATAGGGCCAAATTGTGCCTCACACGCCTCTTGACCAACCCACTCGCAGGGCCACGGTGAAAGTTTCAGTGCACATAAAATCTTTTGACGTTTTCATTACTTTATCGGGTTAATAAAACAGCAAGGACGAAGAATTACTATGGAGTGAAATCGGTGACATCAGTCGCGCCTTCTTTCAGGGTAAGAATTTTCCACTATAACCGTAAAGACACATTACTCTATTTTGCTTTTTGAATAGGGACGTGGGACGAGGGAAATCTAACTCAGAATTAAGGTTTTTTTTGTATATTAACATACATATGATTAATACTGTAGCATTACTAAACTACAATGCTGTAGCTAACAAATGTGATCTTACACGACTTGTCATTTCTTATTTAAAGATGATGAAAGATTATTAAAAAATATTGTAGACTTTTTAAGGCATACAATTAATGTTTTCAGTACTATAATTGACATGGTTGGTTGACATTTCTTAGGTTAAATACAAAGTCGTCAGGAGGAAATCTGAGCAAACACTTTCCTGTCGAATTGCTGCGAAAACATAATGTGTTTTCAGGACACAACAATATTATTTAACTCTGAATGTAAATACAGGAATATGGACTATTCAACCATAAACCGTATTGGTGACAATGTAATAACTAGTAAGACCCAGCAGGAAGTACCAATATGGAAGTGGATTTAATTCCTTCCCTCTCCCTAGAGAGAAAAGAGCCTTGCGTTATTTCCTCATTAATAGAATAACATAACAGTCCATAATACACACGTCACATGGACATCATGAATCCTTGTCTTTTCCCCTCCATACCAGCCAGTAGTTTCCATCTCTTTGCCTTCCTGTCGTTTGTTAAGCACGACCTGGCTTTGTCTGTTTGTCACATTGATCACATTAGACATTACACTTTACATTTTAATACTCTATAATACTCTCTAATGCTCTATTTCAAGACTGGAGAATATATACAAGCTATATTTAGTCTGCACAGTATTGTTCAGTATGAGACTGAGGCAAATCATCACCCTTAAAAATGCCGACATAGCCACACGTAGTTTTTGTTTTGTTTTGTTTTGTTTTGTTTTTCTTTTTTTTTTGCACCATCACAGTATCCCTTCAACCATATCCCTAGAACTGTATGTATTCCTTTGAGTGTTTATCAGTTCAGTGAAGCATGCGCTGTTCATTTAAACTGAGCCTCAAAGTCTCACTTATTTACCACAACACCCCAAGGAAAACATTTAATTGGGTTTTACACATGTTTCAGCTTTTCAGCCTTCTCTGTGTTCACTCCAAGACTAATTATTATTATGGTAAAAGTCCTACAACCCCTTCCTCCTCCCCTGCATTTCTCTTTATCACTCTTTTTTTATGCCATCCCTCTTTCACTCTCACTCTCCCTTCTTCACCTCCACCACACTCTTTTCTTCCATCTGCAACACCTTTACTCCACATATGTTTTTCATAACTGAGCTCTGTAGAGTGGAAACGTTTGACGGTTGATTCACGTCACCTGGGTTGCTTTTTTCGCGGTGGTCAGTTTGTCCGTTCCCAACCCTGGAACACTTGCTGCCTTTCACAAGGAAAAAGCTGCTTTCACATAACCGGTCCTCTGTCTTCACTAATACTGCCCTGAATTTGCTTTGACTTTCATACTTAACTGTTTCCCCTTGTTTGTAAGTTGGCGCAACTCTCGGAAATAACCGTCCGTGGGCTGCACACGTTCACTCTGAAATGCTTCTTATTTGAATGCAGCAGTTCACTGTGCTGCTTCTTACTGGTGTGTGTGTGTGTGTGTGTGTGTGTGTGTGTGTGTGTGTGTGTGTGTGTGTGTGTGTGTGGCCCAGGACTGTGGGGCTCTGGTGAACGACAGCATGGCAGAGAAAGACGAGGGTTCGGCGGGCGACTGGAAGGAGAAGTACATGGCTCTGGAAGCCCTGCTCTTTAAGTTCCGTGGACAGATGAGCGTGATCCGGGAACTCACTGCTGAAAAGGTTAGCAGGCAGCGTCATTATCAAGGCCCGTATCAACTCTCTGATCTCTCTTTTGTCTTTTTCTCTGAGACTCTCCCCCACTTGAGTGTGATTAACCGGTTAGTCGGGGGTCATTAAAAGTCGTTTTATTTAACCTCAGTGCTGAGTAAGGGAAAAACTACAAGTTCCATCTCTTAGTAAACTAATTACAGGGCAGGAATGTGGTTTTACTGTATCTGTCCTCCCAAAATGTCGAGCTGGCTGCTTCCCTTGTCTTCGTTTTCAGTCCTGAATAGGCAGTCTCACCATCCATTAACATCTGCTTGAATTTATATCAGTCAAATAGTGAAAGCACATAGTCAAACACATGCCTTTTTTTAGTAAATCCAAACAGCAACTTACTAAAGCATTTACCATGTTTGGTGTGTTACAGCCAACTGTGTGTATTTGTGTGTGTGTGTGTGTGTGTGTGTGTGTGTGTTTGCACGTCATGGCCTACTTTTTTGGTCTCCTGGGAGAGCTGATTAATATAAGAGGTCAATATAAACAGACACCAGGACCACAGGGCTCCAGAATGTTGCATTATGGGATAGCACAAACTTTATGGAAGTGCATGTTGTTGAGACAGGTTTATGTAATTCTCTTACAGTTTACGTTTGTATTTATAGCATTTAACAGATGTGCCAAGAGCAATTTACAAAAGCTTCTGTAAACGTACTAGATATTTAAAAAAGCTTCTGTAGACGTACTAGATATTTACAAAAACTTCTGTAGATGCTTCAGCGATGACTGAAACAAATCTCTGCCCCAAGCTGTTCTTCATATTCACCTGCTTGTCCAGTCATGTGCCGGCCACAAGGAGGTATGGACGGGAAGTTGAAGTTTTAACGGACCGACCCGGTGCGGCTCGGTGCTGCTCGGTGCTTGGCCTATGCTGAACTATCATTGTGACCACGTTAGGACCAGGCATAAATGTGGTCGGATCTTAAAACCATTTTTCACAGCTAGCATCATTACAGCCTGGAAAGCTGGCAAATTACAGTAGAATCCAGTTTGATTAAGGACGTTTGATTATTATAAAACATAATGCACAAGTGGAAACAAGTGTTTCTTTTCAAAATCGGATAATTACGTTTTAATAATAGGTGTAATTGGGCTCTTCACATAATTTTTTTCTGCACTGGTATAACCTCTGAAATGATGGAGTTACAAGAGAGTAACTCCACCCCTCACACTCTCAGCAGTAAGCCTAATGAGCCAGTGGGAGTTAGTCTAACCTTTGACCTTTTTACATTGAGACACACACATTCAGTTAGTGCTCTTGTTATTGTTAGTTGTGCTGGCCATGGCTTTCCTGATTGCTTACGGTTACACATTCACGACCAGACCTTCTAGCTCATTTCTATACGCAGAACGCAGTCTACCCCAACCTCGTCTGCTTTTCGTCTGGACGTGCGCACTGGGAACAGCCTGGCAAAACAAAAAACTGCTTCCAGTCAGGTCCTGGATCAGTTTGGGCTCAAGGGCCATAATGGTGGAGATTAGCACTGGGTTTTAGGGGCGTACGTAAATGGCCGACCGGTCCTCCACGATCCAGAAGACGGTGGAGAAAATCAGTGAATCAGAGGGGGAGGAGCGAAGGCGAGGAGTCGGGGACTGGGGAAGAGAAAGTGACAAAGAGAAACACAGAAGGGGATGAAGAGGATGAAACGACTGTGAAGTGAAAACGAGGGAGTGGAAGAGTGGAAGGAAGGAGGAGCAGATCAAAAAAGAAACCATTCTGTAATTACTGAAATGTCCCAGGGAGGAAATGCCTGGGTTTGTAAACATAGAGTGTGTTATACGGGAAGTCAACATGCTGCTTTCACACACACACACACACACACACACACACACACACACTTTTCAGAGTGGAAGGAGAGATATGTGTCATAATCCTCACCTTCAGTATGCTGTTTCTCGCCCGTTGTGCTTTTGGCTGGGTGTGAATGATGTTTACTCACTGCACCATGTTCCTGTTGTTCCTGAGCTTATGTAGGTACTCCTGTAGATGTTCCTGTAGATGTTTCTGTAGATGTTCCTGTTGTTCCTGAGCTTATGTAGGTACTCCTGTAGATGCTGAAACTCAGAATGGCCTAAACTTGAATGTTTAACACCAGTCTGTGACTATCCCAACATTGATCCCAACACCACATTAATGACAAGCATTCATCATGAGCCACTGTAAGTTAGTAGGCAAGCAGTGGTGTATTTGCTTATTGCAGAGGTAAGCCAGACATGTATGTACACACACACACACACACACACACACACACACACACACACACACACACACAATCCCACCATGACTCCACTGAGATCACTGTGCAAAGGGGGAATCTGTTGTATGTTAGTGCTTGCTCCTCTTCCTGGCTGGCACACCCAGATTGATTCCACATTTTGTGTGGGTGGCAGCCACAGAGAACCAGGGCCAAGTGACCATAAGGCCGTCTGAAGACACAAACAAGCACCACACACTTTCTACGGCAGTCACTGCGCTGTCCTCCTGAAAACGCCACACTTTGGGCACGCACCGTGGCACAGATGTCTCCTACTGTTTCCACACCTCCCACGCACGTGACGTATTTTGCAAAACATACACGCCAACCCGCAGGCCTCGGCC
>JAOYMR010000008.1:11554267-11577768 GCA_025802075.1 Tenebrosternarchus preto | reverse complement strand
TCACCTTCTCAAATGACTACTACGCAATTTCTAGCGGGAGTTCTATATTAGTCAACAGTTTAAAGTAGACGAGAATCACGGAAGAGTGCGTTTAATCAGTAATACTCCAACAGAGCGAAACAGGTTCGGTTTGAAGGACTTTGTTCTCACAGTTGCCCAAACATTCTATGCATATCTGGGATGTTTACACTGGACAAGCTTTCCAATTTAGCAATAGGGTTGGGCATTTTGTACCAGAGGACCTCCTTGTACTCCTCAGCAATGCTGAACTTCTAGGAAAGGGAGGTGTTGTTTACATGGACTAGCTCTACATATGCATGAAGTTGTTAGTCACTTTGCACAGAGAACATACAGGAGCTTCTTGGTGGCCATATTGGCCGGCAATGTAGGGGACCAGGGTTCTGAAACTCTTTGGCAGTTAGTGGGTTAAAACATATCAGAGTGTGGTGCTGTAATATACTGTAATATTAAAGTAAGCCTCTTCTGGCTCACCCGACCGCTGTAGCATCTCACAGTGTAAAATCACTAACCCTATCGAATGAACTGTATGAGCAGGGATATGGAAGCTATGTTTGACTGCCTTTACGTGGTGATGTGGGGAGGGGGCTGGTTAGAGACTCGAAGGACAGTTAAACACTCGAAGGACAGTTAAACACTCGAAGGACAGTTAGACACTCGAAGGACAGTTAAACACTCGAAGGACAGTTAGACACTCGAAGGACAGTTAGACACTCGAAGGACAGTTAAACACTCGGAGGACAGTTAAACACTCGAAGGACAGTTAAACACTCGAAGGACAGTTAGACACTCGAAGGACAGTTAAACACTCGGAGGACAGTTAAACACTCGGAGGACAGTTAGACACTCGAAGGACAGTTAAACACTCGAAGGACAGTTAAACACTCGAAGGACAGACACTCGAAGGACTCAAAAGCTCAGTGTCTTCTGTAACTACAGGTTGTGCACCTTTGACCTCCTTTTTATGTTTATGAGTTAGAACTCAGTGACTTCAAAAGCACCGTCCAAAGCATTCGACTCTGATAGTTTTCCCCCAGTTTTGAGCCACGGAATGTGTGAAATGGGGTGGGGGGGTTAGAGTGAGAATGTGCCATACAAGAGGCATATTGTTGAGTTCAACTGGAAATCTGTTTGGTGCAGATTTGGTATAGTAGTTCTAAATGCTGTGCAAATTTTGCTTGGAAACAGTCAATAAACAGTCAAGTAAATAAACCACAATACTGCCTTCTTTTTTTTAATGAAAATCACAATGTTTGTTAAATCATGGGACAATCTGTTTTCTTCTGTTACCTGCCACTCTTACTGGCAAGATGTACATTACCGTAGTTATAGAATCATTTGTGTGTGAGAAAGAGAGAGAACTTTTAAAAATAGTTTTTAATACTGACTGGCAGTTTTTAGAATTCAATATTTAGAATATTTCCAATATTATTGTTTCATAATAAAGATTAATATGCAAGAAAATAATGTGGTAGATTACAACAAATTATACTGGTGCAGATAAAATCATCAAAAGTTGTTTTGAATAGTTTTTTAGTTCTTTTTTCCCTTTTTTCTAGTTTTACCTAGTCATTGTTATCATACCTTTCATTCCCTGGCTGACACATGACAGGTGTTATGGTGAAGCAGTGGTAGTGAAACATCAAAAGAAGTACTGGAGGAGGAAAAAGTGCAAAAGCGTATAATATTGTGAGAATGTAGTACTGGAACATCTATCTGGACTATTCTGGAAAAAGAGTAGCATTCACATAACCCTGTCCGTAAAGCTGCTCAAATACCTGCTGTTTTTTTCCTTTATTTTTCATCATAGTCAGTCCTGGTGTGATGGTCTTCATAAATGGAACTCAGTATTATTTTGAAAACGTTTTAACATGCGGTCGTCTCTTTTTTTGGACACTTGTAAAAGCCTTTGAAGCATCTCTCTTTCTAGCTCCTTCTCTCACTGTTTTTTTCTCTATTAACCCCTCTCTCTCTCTCTCTCTCTCTCTCTCTCTTCCTCTCATCTCTCTCTCAATTACTCACATGTTGTATTTGCTATGTTGCCTTGCAGATGCAGCACTTGGAGAAGCAGGTTCTGGAAGCAGAGCGTCATGCCTTTGAGGCTAACCAACAAGTAAACGCTCACACCGTCTGCACAGGTCTTGAGTGGCACAGATACCTTGGTTGTGTGTTTGAGTGTCTGCACCAGGTTTAGGGTTTTGGCAGGTTATGGTCAGCACAGGTGCATCCAGGTCCATGTGTGTGTGTATGTATGTGTCTTTAAGGTGCAGTGGATGGAGGAACATCTGAAGGGAGCCGATGTTCAGTCAGGGGACTCTGACCTGAAGCTCCTCAGGCGCTGTCAGGGCCTGCAGGCTGCCTTACAAGAGAAAGATGCGCTCATCACCTCGCTGGAACAGCAGCTAGAGGAGCAGGTCAATACCTTACCCAGCCACCAGAGGGCAGACAGCACCTTTTACAATCATACAGTGCAAAACTCAATTCATCCTTCGCTTCAGTGTTTTCAAAAACCTCAGATTAATCATGGGAAGTTGCTCAGTCTTAGTAAATTGATATTTATAAATGAGACCTTCTGGAGACTCAGGACTGCCTCACTCTCACAGAAACAGAGCCGGATCCAAGATGCCAAGACAGTAGAGGAGAAAGCGGCCAAAATCAAGGAGTGGGTGATGAAGAAGCTGAAGGAGGTCTGTGTTCCTGTAGATGTCCTACGTTTGTGCTTCTGTCTCTGCATAAATCTGCCTTTTCAACATTGTCCCTCATGTCCTCCTGGATTCAGTTTGAAGCTGAAAACGCCTCCCTGAGGGATTCAAACAAGCAGCAGGAGTCTCAGATCCTCGACCTGAAAAGACAAATTAAGGGTACGGTTACATAAGCGTGCATGTTCACCAGACAGCTCGGCTTTGCTTCACTGCAGTGCTTATTCGGCAGCCTCGTTCTGAATCGCCGGTGCCTGATTGGCTGTGATGTTATTTGTGGGCATGGCGCCCCTCAGCCCTCCAACAGGTGGCAGGGAAAGTGGGCTCATCTCCGACCACACCAGGACAGTCGCAGCGCCTCAGCGTCCTCACCTATGGCTGTGTCCAGGTACGGGTGAAGAACCCCCAGCTGCTGACTGGCTGGGCTCCAGCGCAGAGGAGCGTCACACACGCAGACTGCAGGAAACCCTCCGCTGGTCAGAGAACTTGTTTTGTACATGATTTTTTAATTAAGTATTTATATTCAGAAGGACGTGTAATACATGCAGTGCCAAAAAATGCATCTCCATATACAACCATATATAAAAAGTTTTATATAAAAATATTCTGTGACAGAAATTAATAACTGAAAATGCAGTTTGCAGAAGAATTCAGTGCTCATGCTGTGGAGGCTCCAAGTTTACACAGAGGACACAGTTGGCTTACAATTAGCTTCTGTCTGTGAATCATTAAAAAAGTTCACCTTTTCTGGGTAAATGACCCTCGTGATTCACATACCACTGATCAGACTGAAGAAAACATGAAAATAAGATTCAAAAGCCATTCTAAGGAAATAAAAGATGTCTAGAAAAGTCTAGAAATCATATCCAAGTGTTTGGATATCCCAGTGTGCATTGCTGGCTCTCCTGTGAGGAAATGTAAGCTGGATCACATCATCCAGGCTCTGCCTTCGACAAAGCCTTCCTTCAAACCTCAGCGTCTGAACAAGAAGGGGGCTTGTGAGGGGAGCCACAGAGAGGCCAGTGATAACTGAAGGAGCTCCAGGAGCACCTTCACTCCAGATGTCACTCCCAACAATAACTCTACATACAAGTGACTGGTACGGGAGGGTGGCTAGAAAGTAACCAATACATTCTAGAGTTTGCCAGAAAGCATTAGTGTGTCCCACCTAAAATGGTGGGTTATGGCTTTGTCAGATTAGACAAAAACCAAACACTATGGTATATACCTAGCACTCCTCATTCTTCAACATACACCGTCCCAGCAGCATATCTAGTTAAAACTGAAGAACCAGTGGCTCTGGTTAAAAGCTAGCGCTTTTAAGATTCGTCCCCTTTCAGCAGGATTCTGATCTCAAAGGTAGGGCCAAACCAACACATGATTAAACAACAAAAGGTGAACAAAATTCACAGTCCAGATCTCACTCCAGTGAAGAAAGTGTGGCACTGTTTTAAAATTATAGCATTAGTGGGGAAAATGTCTCCCAAGCAGAGTGCAAAACTGGTCAAAATGTGTCCTAACAGATTTAATTACCCCAACAGATTTAATGCTGTTATTGCAGCAAAGGTTGGCTCTAGTGTGCACCAGCGTTTGGAGGCTGATCACACATGCATGCAGCATTTTTCAGTTTTATATATTTTATTTATATATTTTTAAAAGATCTTCTGACATGTAATGAATTTTGAGTTTGAGCTACTTTTAGAGTAGACAGGTTTGCAACAAAAAACATTGCCTGGAACAGGTAGAACTACGTGAGTGTCATTTTTAATCCAGTCTGATGACTTTTAAGGGGGTTGAATGCTTTTGCAAGGCACTGTATAAGCACATGTATTATCGTCTGTGCAAACACACAGCCGCCCCCTGCATAAACTTTATGACAATGGTAAGAGAAACAAGTCAAGGTGAAGTCATCCTGGGTGCTTTTAAAACAACACTGTCAGGACAATGCAGCTTCAGAAATAAATTCTTTCCTGGAGATTGTATGAGAAGGGCATATTTAAAACCCTAAAACTCCTGAAGATATCCAAAGGCCACGGCGTTTTTTATTAGTAGTCACTGAAACTTAAGTTTTCTAAAATATAAAATGGCCCTTTCAGTCAGAAAAACGTCAATTAAAGGTTGTGGTCACCACCAGACATTCAAATGTTTTTCTGTTATGCTCACATAGCTTCTTGTCAATAGCCTCTAATACATGTCTGTGTTTGGAATTCAAACAACTTAACCTCAAAATAATACCAAACCAAGCACTATGGCAAAATAATTCCAGCCGTCTTAAGATGGCAGCCCCTGTGATGATAAAGCCTTCGGCCTGTACAGCAAAGTTTGTTCTGTTTTACAAATAAGCCCTTATTACAAATAATACATACTTAATATCGAAGTCAATGTTAGAGCTGTTATGCAAATGTAAAACCCGTGATGGCAGTTACTGTGTCACATGTAGTGCATCACAAACTGTTTATACTCAGGTGTGTACGTATACACCCAAGATGAGTAGGGGAAAAGCTTCTGTCTTGTTTCTTTGCAGACCGCAGCATTAATCTCCAGAGCCCGGAGAGTCCCACTTCTAAAATGAGTAGGACGGAGGAGGAAAGGGAGGTGGAGGCGTTGGACGCGTTATCTCGAGGCGTCTCCTCTGTCCTGTCTGACGCCGCGGCTGAGGGTGAAGCGAGTGGAGGTCCCGAACTCAGTCGCCCCACCAGCGAAGCCTACCTCACCGCTTCCGACGACAGCAGCTCGCTCTTCGACTACGACATGCAGAGGGCGGAGGGCCCTGCCTTCTGCCTCCTAGGCCCCGACGACACAGGCAGGACCAAAGGTCACGACAAGGCCGACCTCGAGGGCGGCTTGTCGGATGAGCTGAACAGACGCTTCCAGTCACACGGCCTCAGTTCTTCGCCCTTCTCCGGTGAGGTCAACGCGCCCAGCCGCGTCCTGATCTCAGCACTCACCCCAAAACGCCCCACGCCCTGCCAGGAGGACACGCCCGCCTCGCCCAAACAGCCCCGCCTACGCATCCCTAACACCTTCAGTGTTAGCACAGCACTAGCCAAAAAGCACCTGAGCCAGCCTGCGCTGAACAGTGAAGCAGCTCACGGGCGAAACCGCAACGCCATCAGTATGCTCCGCCCACTCAGGCCCCAGGAGACCGACCTGGATCAGGAACCGGAGATGGAGACTGGTGAGGGTGTGCCGCCCACAGGGCCAGCAGATAGCTCAGAAGAACGAGGGAAGACCTCCCATGTTTCAGAAGAACGAGGGAAGACCTCTCATGTTTCAGAAGAACGGGAGAAGACCCCTGAAGTTTCCTCAGCCGTGCCAGGCAACAAGCCACCCACACCACCACTGCACCGGTTCCCCTCCTGGGTGAGCACCACCTCATCTCCACCTCAGCGTGTCAGTGGAACGAATCTTTAAAGCACATACACCATTTGTTTCTAAACAGCTCGGACATGCAGATCTGCTCTGTTGAAGATTAGAATCACTTTCAGGTTCTGGATTATTTTTCCTGTCCACACCCAGAGTGCAGAGTTAGACTCTCCTAGTTAGTGTCTCCGCATGAGACACCCGCTGCAGCAGTAACATGACTGTTTTGTTGTTCATGCGTGTGTACAGGCAGAGTAGAGGTTTGTTCGTGATACTTCTGAGCATCGATATGGGAGCTCGCATGCTTGCTTCATCTGTTTTTGCATTCAGTGATTTGTTTTGTACTCAGGAGAGCAGAATATATGCAGTGGCCAAATCTGGAATTCGGCTGTCAGAAACATCATGTGCAGAAGTACCAAACAAAGGTGAGGTGACCAGTGGAAATGGGATTGGTGTTTATCTCTACTGTGGAATAGGCTTTCATCTCAACTCGCTCTATATCTCCTCTCGCAGGCCACAGTAGGCCTGTGCCTGTGTGCTTCCAGTGTAGGCAGGTTTTGATACTTATCTGTGTAGTACTCTGGAGAAAAAACTCCAGTAGGGCGCAACACTGTTCTTTCTGTGTGTGTGTGTGTGTGTGTGCTCATACTGATTATGTGCTCTTTATCTAGACTCAACCCTCCCGTCCTCAGATCCTGTCTTTATGTTCTACACATCTCTCATCTACAGGAACATGACTACACCGGTCTACACTATATTCAAAGGGGTAAGCGGGACTTAGACGATGGTTGGTGTTATCATGCAGTTGCCTGGGAAATAAGGGTGGGTTCTTTACTGCTTTCCTGCAGAGGGCGACGTTGATGAGCAGTGATCAGTTTTCCGAGGACTCGTCCAGCTCGGAGGAGGAGGAGAGCTCTGAGGATGGTCAGTCAAACTCCGGCGAGGAAGAGAGCGACTCGCACGCCTCAGGCAAAGGAAGTAGCCATGGTAGCCCCGCCTCTCTCAGGAGAGGTATGCACACGCATGGCCTGTGGACTCCTGCTTTCCTCCCGCCCCCAGGCTCACAGCACACACCTACACACTTGCACACAATCCCTTCACCAAACACCTTTGTTCCTCTCGCATTCCTCGGACCAGCTGTGTCCCTGTCTTCTATGGCATCCGAGAGTGACTATGCCATCCCTCCTGACGCCTACTCCACCGATACCGAATGCTCCGAGTCGGAGAACAGGCTGCCGAAGACCTGCTCGTCAAACGACGGCGGCAAGAGTGTAGGAGACGCACGCATACGCGCACACACAGGGTCATGGGTCATACAGCAGCTTGCATTTAGCCAATCCCACTAAAAAACATTGTGGTGGCCCAGGAACCGATGGAGAAGTCCGGCTACCTGCTTAAGATGGTCAAGACCTGGAAGAAGGCCTGGAAGCGCCGCTGGTTTGTCCTGAAAGATGGAGAGCTGTTGTACTACAAGTCACCGGTCAGTGCCTCTCACACAGGGGCAATTACAGTGGACCCCTCACTGGGCTGAAAAGAGGGCAAAGAAACCCCAGACATTTTTGGGATGATTGAAGTTCCTTTTCCACAGAGTGATGTCATCCGCAAACCTCAAGGTCAGATTGAGCTCAGTGCTTCGAGCACCATTTCCCGTGGAGAGGGCAAACAAATCCTTCAGGTACTTTTGAGTGAGTGTGTGTGTGTGTGTGTGTGTGTGTGTGTGTGTGTATCTGATCATTTGTGTGTACTTTTGTTCTTGGTTCTCAAACACTGAACCATAGTGTATGGGTGTGTGTATGTGTGCATGTGTGTGTGTGTGTGTGTGTGTGTGTGTGTGTGCATGTTCTTGACTTCCTCAGGTGGTGACAGGAAAGCGTGTGTATAATCTGAAGGCAGATTCTCCCAACCTGCTGGAGGAGTGGCTGAGAGTCCTGCAGTGTGTGCTCAGGGTCAAAGCAGCCAGTCCCCTCTTCACCCAGCCTGGTGTCCGACCTACCATTAAGGGACATTTGACAAAGGTTCATCAGTTAGCACGCCTCACTGTCACACAGTGATGCTATTGTTGTTGTGTTAGCTCTGAACTCCAGCATACTGGGTGTGAAATAAAACAGTTACTGCAAGTAGAAACTTTTAGCTTTACTTTCTGGGCACTTATAAGTGTCTGAGGTAAACACTTTCATGAAGGAATTACGAAATCCAGTTTGAGGGTACCAAATCACAGATGTGTCATTGTTGATTCATACACACAAGCTGTCAAAGTGATTCTAGATATGACACTTCGGGACCAAGGACGTGTTCGTGTGAGCAGGCCATTCTGAATCTTCCGTCCAAAGCAGGAGGAGAGTCATTAGCGTTTAGCCCATTGTTAAAAAGGAAAACTGCAGCTTACAAATACCAACAACCTGCTAGGTTCCAGAAGACCACATTAAGAACGATTTCAATTATTTTAAAAACACTATTGATTTAATAGAACAAGAGTTCTATTCAGGATGTTGCTATTTGTAAAAGAATACCAGAAAGGAAAATACATCATATCTGAGCTTTGCCTGATAGGGTTCCCAAAATATGAATATACGAATGTGGTTAGCCTCAATAAGAGCCTCAGTATAAAATGAGTATAGACAAAGATATAGATGGAACAAGCAAAACATGGAGAGGAAGGCATGCTCAAGACCTGAAGGACACTGTCCTGTTTGAAATATGATCTCATGGGTGTGTGATGCTGTCAGTGAAACTGACTTGACTTGCCAACAGCAACAAACGGATATAAGACATAAATGTCATCCGCAGCAGTAAGGCGCACTCTGAAGCATGTTTAAAAAAAGGATCTTAACAACCACAATGAGGGATGGAAGCTGCTTCAGCTTGAAGCAGGACAGTCCTGAAATATGTTGCTAAACCACTGTGTGGCAAGTTTTGTTCCAGTCGAAGTGATGGATTGTTCTCGACTGGCAATGTCACTCACCAGACTTCAGTGTGCTTCACTCAGCACTTCCAGTATGTTCCAGAAGCTTCAGGGTTTTCATTTTGGTCAAATGCTTCGGCATTTTTGGACCTCCATGACTGGGACCTCCAAAAAAAATGACCTCCCCTAGACTTTTACATGATGTGATTCTGCAAGATGCAACCATCAGCCTTTGGACTGTTAATTCCATATTATGTTGCTCCATAGAGGGAACAAATATTTTCCTCAGGCGCTGTGCTCTCCGCTCATCATAGTTTATGTATTCAGCTCCAGGGAAAAGCACGTCTCCCTGCGGCCGAACACTTGAGCCCTCGTTCTTCAGGTTATTTGTAAGAGAGTCAGTAAGAAGCATGTTCCTTTGTCAGTAACATTTGGTGTGTTGAGAAGGCACTAGATGGTACTATTTGTCCACCTCCACACACTTCAGCCCATATCTTTGACTGCAAGGGACAGAGATGATGTACAGAAACACAGCACCACCCACGACATGGAGTCAAGCACAGAGCTGTGGAATAATACGTCAGATTTTATGATTTACAAGCTTTCTGTTCATTAGGTCAAAAGATAAAATGGAATTAATAATCCAAAAACTTTAGACTTTTTAAAAAGTGTTTTGTGAATTATTCTTGTAATACAAAAACCAGACGTTTTACAAAAAGCATCCTTAAATGAGAGAATTATGAGAGAATTTGTTTAACAAGCAGAAAATAAAAACAAATGATTTCTAAAATTAATTTTTATAAGGTTTTTTTGTTTGGTATTCTATTAAATAGGGTTGTAAACACAATAAGACTGATCTTCCCATGCAGTTTAGTAATGGAACGTTATTGTGTTAAACATGTTAAACAATGGAACGTGTGATGTTAAACATGTTAAACAATGGAACGTGTGATGTTAAACATGTTAAACAATGGAACGTGTGATGTGTTAAACAATGGAACGTGTAATGTTAAACAACATCTCCTAACAGTCACTTCCCCAGTGGTTCAGCACTGCTGAGAAATACCCACTTCCTATGCTTTTGTCTAATCGGCAGGCGCCAAACATCCCAGAATGGTTTGGCCTCAGTGAAAGCAAAGCTCTTAATTCCAAACCTGTGGCACTTTGATGTAATATGCTGGTTATAAACACTGATAAGAGCCACCTGAAGTCATCTGTTTGAACATTTTGCCAAAAATAGTACTGCAGAAATGGAACAACAATTCTTATACCAGTTAAAGATACCTTGTGAATGCACTTCATGTTCAGTGAGGTGTTTTGTTCACCTGGCAGGTATAGGAAGTTTAGTATTTGTAATTTGATACATTCTGAGGATGGTAGTCCTCTTTAGATGCCAGTGTATTTGTTTATAGTGGATAAATCTTCTTAAAGAACATTATGGTCTTAAAAGCAACCGTGTTTTATACCATATAATGGAATTATGGGTTTAATTGTAGTCTTTAACATATAGAATGACAATGTGTGTGAAAGGTTGGCTTTATTTAAACATGTATTCAAAAATGCCAACTAATAATGAATGGAAACTTTTGCAGCTTGAGGCTAGCATTTTTCTTGTTTAGTGCTAAGCATTCCTTCAAGGGATTACTGTATTATTACTGTATATTATTACTGTATTAATAAATTATCACAATAATTTTTGTCTGACTCTCTCAGGTAAAGCATGGGTATTCTAAGCGTGTGTGGTGTGCGGTCATTGGGAAAACGTTGTACTACTTCAGATCTCAGGAGGACAAGGTGAGGTCTTTTCCTGCAGCACTGACACCTTCAGTTTGGATTTAGTGTGTGTTTGAAGGCTTACTGAGGCCTACAAGGCATGAATACACAAATAGTACAAGCCAGTGTTTACTGTTTTACTGTGTATTCATTAAAGCAGTTCAAGATGCCTGTATGCTTCATGATCAGTGAGGCGTTTTCTTCTCTTCCGGATGTAGAGAGCTTAGTATTTGAATTCCATACATTCTGAGGACGGCCGTCCTCGAATAAACATCTTAACATGTGTGCGGGTATGATAGGGGCTGTTGTGTGTTTGTCTGGATGTGTATGTACACTCATGTGCTTCTTCCTGCAGTTCCCCTTGGGTCAGATCAGGCTATGGGAGGCACACGTGGAGGAAGTGGATCGGTCATGTGATGCAGATGAGAGCAGTAACAGCAGACAGTCTGCTCTCTCCACCATCTCTATACAGACCCTGAACCAGACCCCCACTTACCTTCTCCCAGACACACAGCATGAGAAGGTCAGGGCCAACTTGCTCTTCCTGTTTGTTATTCTGGTACCGTCATTCTGGTTGTGACCGAATATGAACTTTTATTATCCATGCAAATGCTTGAGGCAGAGGTGTTTGTTCCTGATGATGAAATGGCAGTTAATACTAGGAAAACGAGTCGGTTGATTTTGTATTGGCCTTGGTATTTTTTTTTTTTACCAGCTTCCGTGTGTGTCCTGTAGGAAGCGTGGCTGTACCACCTGTGTGTGGCAGCAGGCACTCGCGTCGGGCAGGTCGGGACTGAGTTCGAGCAGCTGGTTGGCAAACTGCTGAGTGTGGACGGGGACCCAGGTAGTGTCTGAGTTTACTATTCCAATTACATCAGAGCGGTGACGGGCTCCTTAACTTCTTTATGGAGATCAAGTCCTACAAGTATTTCCAGGCTGTTTAATTAACCGGTCCCAGTTTCCGAGACTTTCACATCATGTGAGGAGGAAGTATGTATAAGGGAGGGTCTAACTGGTTGGCCTTTGATGAGGTTTTCCTTGCCCTGCTCAGGCTCCGAAGTATGGAGGGATCCTGTGCTTTGCTTCAGTAAGGAAGGTCTAACATCCCCTCTCACAACACTGCCCTCCCTGGCCCTCCAGACTGAAGCCATTAAGCTGTTTAAGGTCAGAACAATGTCTCCCATCCTATTTTTCTGGGCTCATTATTAACTCCCCACACACAGAAATGTTTATTTATTAGAAATGCTTTGGAGGGTTGGCCCATTCGTTACCATGGGTAATGTTTGTTAGCCATTCTAAGCATTGGTGGATTGTTTTTTTGGCCATAGGACCAATGTTGGCTATTGTCTGCCTGTCTGTCTGCCTGTCGGTTTGTTTGTCCTGGGTTGAGAGAGTTGGGCAGTCCACTCCCAATGCAGGAGTGACAATGATGTGTGTAAAAACCACAGCAATGCACTAATGCTTTGCCAATACTAACAGTGTGGCACCCACAACTTACCACCATGTCAGTGTCAGAACCAAAAAAAACTAAACAAAACAAAATAAATGTTTAACAAATATCTAAAAATAAATGACTAAATACTAATGAAAAATATTTGATTAAATTGCATGTAATAATTCAACTGTAGCAAAATACATTGAGAATGTATTTATACATTTATAAATACATTCTCCAGAGGAGAATTTTTATAGGTAATGTTTGAGTCTGAAGAAGTTTACTGTAAAAGGTCCTGCTGATACTGAGGGTTAGAAAGCTTATGGCTGTCATGACTCCATGGTTCTGGTTCTGGTTCTGATCAGATGTTTTGTCAGTTCTGCACTGATTCTATACTAGTTGCAGTCACAATGAAAGAAAACATCAGAAAAAAACAGGCTTAAAATTGGAAGTGATATATCAGCAGCTTTCTCAAACTCAAACTTATAAAGTATCTTTTCTCAAACACAAGGTCGCTGTACACAGTATTGCAGAAACACATCACAAATACTGACCTTCTCATGCATTCTGGCTGTATCCATCTATCCCAAATCCAACAAATCCAACTATATCCAAATAACGTTGATATTCACTGAGGTAATATAATCATAAAATAATATTTACAGAAAAAAGATAGTTACAAGATGCTAAAGGTAAAAGAGAGGCAACTGTGTTCCAGTCTTTTTGAAATATTTATAATTTACTCAATTTACAAGCCTCCTCTGAAATGGGGGTTAAATGAAGTACTGAAAACAAGCTGGTAGAGTCCAATATTGTAATATTTTTCCAATAATGCAATAACACCCAGAAATAACCCAATATACACTTAACTTGGTCAAAAATTTAATAAAACCTGAAGTAATAACTTTATAAGAATTAAATGGGTGACCATTCACATAATACCATTTATACCAATAATGTAATCAATTATGCTTATTACATTATGGGGAATTTGTTACATTTTCAGATTGAAATTTATTACATGTTCAGATGTTCACATTTGTAATACATTCTAATTACAGTAATAATTGTAATTACATTATTGGTAATGTACTGTTCTTATGAGTAATTATATGAATGCGTGTTTTCACTTACACACACATCTGAAGTACTGCATGTTCTTAACTTCTACCGTTTTATAGTCACTATTTTATATACGTTTTATATTCAGACTATTTCTGAAAGCAGATGGTATGAAGGTGGAGCTTGACATTGTGGGTTAAAAAAAAAAGAGTGAAATCAAAGGTGCAGCTCACTGTGTGATTCATCTAATCACGTTAGTTAGATTTGTGAATCTAAAGCTTGGGGCTGGATCAAATCAGCCCATTTTAGCCAATTTTGATATTTCTTATGAACTTTAGGTGGTGCTGTATGTTCTCAGTCCCACAGAAGTAAATGAGATCATGTGGATGGCAAAAATATGGTGGTTTTATTCTCTGAAAGATGGAGGTCTTGGGCTCACTAGCCCATTTATACCAGTTGCCCCTACCAAAACCTAATCCTAACCCCCACCCTGACCCTAATCCTGACCCTAACCTTAACCAAAACCTAATCCTAACCCCCACCCTGACCCTAATCCTGACCCTAACCTTAACCACAGCCTAATCCTAACCCCCACCCTGACCCTAATGCACAGACGGATGCACTTTTTGCTGTTTTGATGGAAATGCACTCTGTGTTCAGGAGAACAGGTTTCAACACACAGAAGTTTTTCCCATGGATGCATGATACTTTACCTCAGCTCCAACTGGGTGACCCTCATATGTATTTGAATGGTACCAGTGTCCACCACCTCAGAAGAAAGGAGATGGCTGTCCTATTGTTTAATCAACTTTTTAATCAAATATCCTCTGTATCCAATTGTGTAGTGTTCTGTAACCTTAACTGGAGGTCACACTGCATGAAGAGCGTCCCTGAATTCTTCTAATTAACTGTACCTGCTTCAAAATCACCTCTTGTCATGTAGCTGATTTTCCCACACTATAGAATGTGTGGTAAAACATTTGTTTTTAGAAGGGCTAGCTTATAAGAGTATGGTCTAATATTTCAAATACAAAAGTGTAGGCTAGACCCCAAAAGCATCTGCAATGTGCATCAGTCCAGTACAAATGGCAAAATACTAAAGATCGAATGAAATAATACATATAATTAAAAATAATGTCTATCTCTGGGCAATGTCACTGCTGTTTTTACAAATAATATCTGGTCATTAGTGGTCCTGTGGTCAGAAACTGTGGTATAAAATGGCTGACAAATTGTGCATGGTAACAGACGAGCTATAGCATGTGAATGTAAATTTACAAAATGCACTTATAAGATGTTGTTTGCATTGAAAGGGTGTGTTCAAATACAGTATGAGAGGAAGGTGTGTGTTTCTGCTAATGTGTGTGGTGAGGGTAAACTCACTCGACCTCTCACTTGTTTTCAGTGGTTTGTTGCAATGTTTTAGCCCTGTTTTAGCACCTGTTAACACACCGTACCTCTCCTGTAGACCTGTCAGCTCTTCATTAACGTGGCCATCGACACGCCGGCCGTAGACTACCATGTGACACTGGCCCAGTGTGCACTGCAGGTCTGTCTCACACACCCTGAACTCCAGAATGAGATGTACTGCCAGCTCATCAAACAGACATGGATGAAGCACTGTCAAAGCCAGCCGAGTCCCCTACAGGTAAAGTTGATCTCCAGCCCTTCACACACACACACACACACACACACACACACACAGACAAACAAGCCCATACCTACACACACTCACACACCCACACATATACCCACCCTCATACACTCATGCACACGTGTGCGCACACACACACTCTCTTTCTCACATACATACATATACATATACATAGAGTTGCAGTAGACTTTCCCATTCATTTTTACTTGAGTTGAATAAAGAAATGTTTAGTCTAAGGATGATCCGTTTTTACAGTTGGCCGTTTTTGCAGTTGTTGCAGTATTCGGTAACTCGGCCTGTGTTTTGACAAGTTATTCAAATATCTGTTTGACGCATTCGCTATCCCAAGCCATGAATCCTGTATTAACGAAGTCAACTCATATCAGCTTTCATGTCATCATAAACCATGTGCAAAGCAAACAGATGAAATAGGCTGCATCCAAAATGGCAGGACAAATTCAACAATAAGACTAACAGAAATAATCAGAAGGGCAAGTTTTGCTGTAGGGTATGTTGTTATTTTGGTTTCTGCCTGTTTGGTGATTCATAGGAGAGTAACATGAGATCACAGCAGTGACTCAGCTAGGAGGGCCTGCTTGTGTTCAGTTTGCAAACGTGAGCCATCATCGCAGAGAGCATTAATGTGAAGCCTCTCCACAAGGGGGAGGGAGCATGTTGGATACTGCTTGTGTCTTGGTAGAAGTAACCATTTACAGTTGTGTGTACCTTTGTCTCAGGGTTGGCAGTTCCTGGCGCTGTGCGTGGGGCTCTTCCTACCCCAGAACTCCATTCTATGGCTTCTGCAGGATCACCTCAAAAAGCACTCAGACCCGAGGTGAGACCAGACGTGCAGCACACGTGTGACTACAACCGTGACTGATGAGTGCGGTAACAAATGATGCCCCTGGCACCTCTGCCCACAGGACGGAGGAGGGGAAGTACGCCATCTACTGCCAGCGCTCGGTGGAGCGCACCCAGCAGAAGGGAGAGCGGCAGGCCCGACCTTCACGCATGGAGGTCCTGTCCATCCTGCTGAGGAACCCTTATCATCACTCGCTGCCCTTCAGTCTGCCTGTACACTTCCTCAACGGCACCTACCAGGTCTGAGGGGCTGAGGGTGCGCTCGAAAAGACCACGGCGGAGAAGCGCTTTGCTTTATACCTGTCTGACAGCAGCACGTGTGTGTGTGTGTGTGTGTGCGTGCGTTCCATCGGCAGGTCGTCGGTTTCGATGCTTCCACCACAGTGGAAGAGTTCCAGAGCCGCCTGAACCAGGACACGGGCATGAGGAAGACCGGCCAGTCTGGGTTTAGTCTGTACTCAGATGACCCCACGGTCCGAAACCTAGAACACTACCTGCAAGGCAGCCTCAAGGTTAGGCTTGCTGAACTGACACCCACTTCCTGGGTGCCTCCGAACAAACCACTGACAGTAACAGACATTCAACAGATTGAGTACATTCATAATCTCCTGTCTTGTCAAACAGTTGACAATAATAGGCATCAAACACATTGAATAAACTCTTAATCTCCTGTCTCGACAAAACACAAAATGAAAGACAGACTTCCTTCTGTATTTTTGAAAAGAAAGTGGTGTCCACTTTCACAGATTTGTGACATCATAGCTAAATGGGAACAAGCATGTAAGGAGATGAACACAGGGAAGTCCGAGAACGCCCGGACCGTCAAACTCACGTACAAGAACAGGTTAGTGCCAAAAATGAACCCGAGCATCTCCACTGTGGAAGATGTTATTGTACGTAAGACCTAAGCATCCTCCATTTCTCTTGCCTCTCTCATCCCTTTCTCTCTCTCTCTCTAGGCTGTACTTCTCCCAGCAGCTGAGGGGAGAGACTGAGAGAGAACGGCTGCTCTTGGCTTATCAGACTAACGAAGAGATGGTGGCAGGTCATTTCCCTGTGAACAAAGAGCTCGCCTTGGAGATGTCCGCTCTCCTCGCCCAGGTGTGCGGCAGGGCTTGGCGTCAACACGTTCAACCCCAAACCAGCAGAGCTGGATGTTTAACACATGACCTTCTTTCTCCTATGTTACCTAACCGGTTTCAGCTCATTTTGTTATCATTTGCATGGCTGTGTCACAGCGTGAAAATAATTCAAATCAAGAAAGAAGCCCGGAGTAAAAATGGGTTGAAATTGTACGGTTCCTACTTAGACTTCAAGCATAGATTAATACGTTAACATGGCTGTCCTGCGTACCTCAGGTTGAGTTCGGTGACTTTGAGCGACCGTCCCCCAGCACGACTGCCCCAGGATCTGGTCAGACTCAGTCTAAGCAAACTCTGAAGCAAGTTCTTGACCTCTTCTACCCCAAGCACTACAGAAGAGCCTGCTCAGATGAGCAGCTGAGGTAAACAGCAGCCCCACATAAAGCACACTGGGCCCAACTCTTCAAGAGCTCCACAAAAGCTGCATTGTTGCAATCATCTGAAGAATTAAAAAATAAAAATAAAAATCACAATATAGATGGAGTTATGTTACTACTCTGTGCATGATCAAATGCTGAAGGTAGTGGTGTATTTCTGCATTTGACACATGGCCACTACAGTGTGTGGAGCTGGTGAGGAAGCCAGAATGGTTTAGGGCGTAGCCAACTTCCTCCTGGAGCAGCGTAATGCTACACTGTTCTGGCACGCTGTTCAAGCTCTAGTGTGTGTCGTCTGCACAAGGGGAAATCCCTTCTCCAGGCTACTGAACATGATCAAAGACTTCTCTGAGTTTTAATGGAGTCCAAAAAAAAAACCCTCATAAGACATCCATCTGTCACTGTCACTACAATATCACATCAATTCTTTAAAATGATGTTGATATCTATATCAAGACAGTGTGAATGGAGAGGCAATTCAGGTAGACACGGTGAGCTCTTCTCAGGGGTGATCAGGTAGGCGCAGAGTGAGCTCTTCTCATGGGTGATCAGGTAGGCGCAGAGTGAGCTCTTCTCAGGGATGATCAGGTAGGCACAGAGTGAGCTCTTCTCAGGGGTGATCAGGTAGACACAGAGTGAGCTCTTCTCAGGGATGATCAGGTAGGCACCTCCCTTCGCTGCTGTTTCATTGAATTATGACACCTCCAGGAGACTCAGCAGTGGGGCCCAGCCCCACTCCCCTTCAAGCTCGCTCCGAAAAACATGCTGCCCCTCTTCAGACTCATGCCAACCCAGTTACTAAGGCCGTATCCAGTCCCACTAGCAATATATATATATATATATATATATGCATTCCTATATATTGCGTTCCTTTAATATGAGTGCAGTGTATGAAGTCTTATGTTTGCCTTTCATGTTTGTATGTGCCGTGTTTTCTTCACCCTGGTTTTATCAGGCAGTTAGGTCAGAGGCTCTCGGTCCGCTGGGCTTCTCTGAGGGGACGCAGTAGCTCTGAGTGTGTGCGCATCTATCTGACGGTGGCCCGCAAGTGGCCCTTCTTCGGAGCCAAGCTGTTCGAGGCCAAGGTAAAAGTTAGCACAGTCTGTGATAGTGTCCAACCTCTTACAACTTAAAAGCACTACCACCTATAGGTTTTGCGACTGTGGCCGTTGTGGACGGCTCTTACCAACTCTGACATCACCTACCCGTAGTTTTCGAGCAGCCGCGTGTATTTCACAGGCGCCACTCGTTCTATCCATGTAAATTGTAGCTACTTCCTACACATACTTCATCCCCTTATGATTGAACAAACTTTATCTAAACCAGCTATCACTTTGGGTTCACTGTTTTATAGTTTTATAGTTGTCTGTTTTCTTATGGAAGAGATCTGGAATAATGCAGTATTCCAGATGAGTAACTGCAATGGACTATAGTAGGAAAGCAGAGATCATTTAAAATGTAGTACACAAGGTTTCCAAAGAAACAGGATGTTTTGGACAGAGGTCCTTCATCAGTGCTTCTTATGTAAACATCTTAAATATATTAAATATTATATTAAATATCTTAAAAATTGGTAAATGCCTATTCCATGCCACATTATTTACTGGTAAAATATATTTTTTTTATGTGTGAAACCAAGTAGAAGATGTTGTGTTGTAATTTTCAATACATGCCACCCATCCTCCTCTAGCCCCTGTCCTCCCCTCCACAGCAGAGCACACGTGTATGGCTAGCAGTGCACGAGGACGGACTCAGTGTGCTGGAGTTCACCTCCATTGTAAGAACCTCTGACATACGATACCCTTGCCTGTTGATTCCTGTTGTGTTATATAAAAAAATATATATATATATATACTGTTTCTTAACCACAAATACCACTTCCTGCCCTCCCAATTGTTTAGAAACTCCTAGTATCCTACTCCTTTAAGAAAATTGTAACATTTGGAGGTTGTCGTCAGGACTTCATGCTGGTGGTGGCTCAAAACTCTAGCACCAGCCATGCCAGAGAGAAGCCCACAGAGAAGCTTCTGTTCTTCATGAGTCCTTCTAAGGTACGGATAGTTCGAGCCCTGCCGTTCGAGCTCTGCTAAACCCACCTTGGCTCACCTACTTAAGTTTAAAGCCTGCTCACGCTCGCTTTTCCAGCAGACTTTTTCCATGCGATGTTTTTATACCTGTATGCACATAAGGACTTAATTTAGGTGCCTGTTTGTTTCTGTGTTGTGTCTTGATCTTCGACCAGATCTTGGAGTTGACTCTCCTCCTGGCCAGTTACATTAACAGCGCCCATCAGCAGAAATCAGTGGCACATCATCTGTCTGCCCCTGCCCTTCTGCTTGGTCAGCCCCACTGCGGAGATCCCCGCAGCAAATCCCCTCCTGCCACCTGCTGCAGACCCAGCAAAGGCCCCACCCTACTCTGAGGCTCCCTCTAGTGGACGTTGGTACACTACCACAGAACCTTGAGCTAAACGTGAACGTGTGTTAATATAGTCACACTGGAGAGGCACAGGTGCAGGATGTTAGATTAGATTTGCATTTTACTTTGACTTCTGTCTGTGGCCTGTTGATATGATTTTGCAGAAGTACAAAGAACAGTATTTCATTTCATTATATGTACCATATAAAAGCATCTGAAGTCACTGTATTAATCCATATCATTGATCTACAGTGAAGTCCTGTGTTATAGATAAGCCAGAGCCAACAATGCACAACCAACAAATTTTATTTCAAAGAAATATATGCAAACAGTAACCAAACACCTTTCTTTCATTATTGTAATCGATATATGTCTCCCATTATTTAACACTGATGTATTCCAGAGAACCACATGTTCACCCTTTCAAAGGTATTTTATTACCCTTCTTCCAAGTAAAGTCTACAGAATGTTGCAGCTGAACAGCCATATGGGTGGATCAGATTTTACAAAACAAGTCATGGGTGTTAGTATGTAGATCGAGATAATGCTGACATTATAAAATGAGTACACTTTATCTGCATTACTGGCATTATTTGTTGTTGGCATCTTGTTGGCGTTGTTTTTCTGTGTAGAACTAGACTATCAAATTATCACTGTGTGGTAAGGAACATACCACATAGGAATGAAAATGTTTAGGGTAACATGTTTTTATTTTGGCTATGCCTACAACCAGAACTCTGGTTAAATCCAGGAAGTGGCAAGTTCTTTCTACCATAATACTTCTTTGTTGTTCTCCTATAGTGTTCAAGCTGAATTAAAACTCATGTGACATGTTTTTATTTCAGTGTTTTAACATTGATTTCTCATTTTTGTTGTTTTGTCAAATAACAACCAACATGAGTTTGTTTTGTTTGGTTTTATTTCCTTGAAATAGGAAAACTTACAGCTCCCCTGAAATGTGTCTTTCCGGTTTCAGTGAGTCACCAGCAGCTTCGCAGTATCGTCGATAGTAGCAACTTCAAAGTCCCTCCTACCGCTGAAAATAGCTTCTCTGATTGGCTTTTTATGTTGAACCACCTTGGATTGCCATGGACACGCATTGAGAGTGACTAGTCATTTCAGGTATGAGAGTCTAGAGGAACTGTGACCTGCCCAAACCTGTCTGAACTAGTCCCTGAAACAAATGCTGCAGGCTGTGTTGTGAAAGGACTGGAAAAAAGACAGGAACAAAGACGTAGGACTGGGAAACAAATGAGAAGCTCACCATAGAAGACTAGAGACAATTAAAGGAGCCGAGAGTTCCATTTAATCACTTCATAAGATCAGAGTGGCCGCCACCGCAATGGGCAAAACAGTTAGAACAGTTAAAACAGGAAGATGGCACCACACTTCCCTTCAAAACTAGCTAAATCTTTGAGGCCAGAGCGGTGGCAAAGAACACGATTTAAATACAGTTTGTTTACATTTGTGTAGACTAAGGGACATTACATATATGTTGGATTACCCAGAGCTGGGATGATAATGGACATATTATGCTTGCTTGGTGATAGGAACGACTCCGAGCACTTGGTTTATATCCCTGCCTGGGGGGGGGAGTTCCCATGTTCTCCCCATGTCTGTGCTTACTTCCTCCAAGAAAAACATGGAGGTTACAAGAATTGGCTATCCTAAATTGTCCTGGTGCGTGTGAATTTCTGTATGCCCAGTGATGGATGGCGCTCGTTCCTGGGTATCGTCCTCCCGATGCAGCCCCTGCTGTGCTGTAAGCCAGTCAAGTGAAGTCAAAATGTATTTATATAGCACTTTTTACAACAACTGTTGTAACAAAGCAGCTTTACAGATGTCTGAGTCCAAGCCCCTAGCGATCAAGCCAAGGGCGACAGTGGCAAGGAAAAACTCCCCGAGAGTAAGGCGAACAACCCTTGAGAGGAATCCGGTCTCAACAGGGGGGCAGGGTGAGGAGGTGGTGTGTGTGTGTGGGGGGGGGAGGTTGGGTATCTTCTGTAAGCTATTGGCTGCTGCTTCTCACTGCTGTTTGGTGTCTGGTGATGAGTGCTAATTGTGCAGAAAGCCAACTGTAGAGCATCTTTGGGTGTTAGAAAGGCCCAGTGTAAGTATAAAGAATAACAGTAACAAACTCCAAGACAGTAATATGAAGAACAGACTTCCAAGGATATTGAGTAGGCCTTGTTGCTGCTTTGTGGGACCGGTTAAATTTTACTAGAAAGTTAGCTATTCCTGTGTGTGCCTGTTAAAAGCTAACACATTTCCTTCAAATGGGTCACTTCACTTAGCTGAAACTGGGAGACAGTCAGAGAAGTCTGTGAAAGTCTGACTATACCACAGTCCCTGCCTGTAGCACTGGACCTTATCAGACAGGTCTAACCTGATTCCAACAAGCATTAGTGTCTTTCTTGCAGGTTTGATCCACAACTTTTGTTTCAGTGTTTGTTTCTTAATAAATTGAACTTAATATTAGTCACCAATCTCTATGACATTATCAAAAGAAAACTACCTGCCACCTGTAAGATTTAGTCTCTTAGGAATACCTGTCTTATATGCACAATTAACAATTTCTGAGTTTAGCCCATGTTTTGTCAAACAATTTGTCAGTTGACCCTCAACTCATTTGATCATGGGTTGATCAGTTGGTATATGGGTGCAGATGGTGTTGGTTTTTACCAGTCAGTATCATTACTGAACTGAAAGAAGTATGCCACCTAAAAACCTGACCATGGAGGAAGAGTTTGGAAATGGCAAGCGACATGCCATAGTCTCTAAATGTAGTGTGGGAAATACAAGGAAAACATTGAATATTATACTCTCATAAAGATATATCAAGATATCTTGTGTATCGATTTAAAGTGTCCTTGCTTAAAGTCAGTCCTGAAGATATTGTGAGTACATCTCTCGACAGTGACATTTTCACTGCAGAATTAAGGTTCATTAAAAGTAATGTACCAGTTTCTCTATGAGAACAGGTGTGGCAACCACAGACATTCCCTGGCTGCTTGAACTGAAGGAAAATGCAAATGTTGGAAAAACAAATGCTTGTGTTTTTAACTCGCCTTTCTGATGTCACGTGCTGTCCTGATGGCATTGTCCTCCCTAGACAAAAGAAAACGAAGTATCAAGTCATGTAATCGCAGAACAGCAAAGTGCAAAAGTTGTTCCACTGAACTTTCTGAATCAAAGGAATATTTGGACAGTTGTTCCAGTCATCAGGTGAAATCAATAAACTCATTCAAAATGTCACTTAATTTGATATGAACATTGGTGTTTAAGGGGCAGTAAGAACAAGGAGCCTCAGGGTTTATATCTTGTAGAAGCACTGCAGTGGGATTTAAGTGGACTTGTGCATGTTGTCACAAGTAGTGTGCACAGAATATGGGAGGTGTCCAATTACAAGTCCCTGGTAGGAAATGACGGAAACCAATAGAAAACCCCCATTGTGTTCAAGAAACAGAGCAGTCAGTGTGAGAAAGGAGGGGAGAGAGCAGAAAACTCGTAAGGCCGGTTTTCTGGACTCAAGTCATGGATTGAGTTACACTGCCAATGGAGATTTACTAAACACCATTTTCAGTCTCAAACTAGTTCCAAGCCATGTCCAGAAAGCACCCTTAGAAATCAAACTAGAGAAAGTCATGGAACACAAGTTCAGTTTCACAACCTTTGTCTTAAGGCTAAATGAGAAACTTGAATGTCAAGAGAAGTGTGTGTGGGGAGAAAAAAAAAAAAAAAAAAAAAAAAAAAAAACCATGGGAGATGAAAATAACCCTGGCAAGCAAATCGGGGAC
>JAOYMR010000008.1:11540184-11554167 GCA_025802075.1 Tenebrosternarchus preto | reverse complement strand
CACAAGTTCAGTTTAAAAACCTTTGTCTTAAGGATAAATTATAAAATTTAATGACAATAGACTTGTGTGTGGGGATAAAAAAAAAAAAAAAAAAAAACACCTTGGTCTATGAAAATCTCCAGAGCAAGCATCTCTGGGACAGAGGCTCCTCCCCCCACCCCACCCCACCCCACCAGTGCTTAGCCACAGAGTGGTTACCTGAAGCAGCACTCTGTACACCTTCACATACTGAAATGCAAGTAAACAAGACCATAAAGCCCAAACTCACAGCTTCGCTAATAAAGGAAAACTGGTTTGAGCACATCGTTGTCCAGTTCTAAATAAACTGGAATGATCCAGTCACTGTACAGTAGCAGACAAGGCTGATTTATGATTGCCTAAACCAAAGAAAGTCAAACCGATGACACCAGATAAAAAGTTAGACAAGCTTTTATTAAAAATGGTGACAAACTGTACACAATTCCACCAACATTTAGTCATATTTCATTAAATAGATATACAATATAGCCATGTTTAAAACTACTTAGATTTCCATCCGTCCAGAAAGGGACAGTGTTGACCGGTCACCTAAATGCAGGTCAAGGGTAACTAAAGATCCATTTTTGTTCAAAAACTTCATGGAACATGTAACAGACACACTGAATTCCTTAAACACACACAAAAAAACCCAACTTCTAAAGACAAATATACAGTAGGTCTCAGCTCCTACACAGTGTCCCAGTGTTCAGCTGTGGCTTCATGGCAACTTATGACATGTTCTCCATCTCTCTGGCCTGCAAAGCAAAAAAAAACCCAGAACAGAACCAGTCAGAAAAGGTAAAAAGCCACAAACGCTAAATACAAGTTAGTGTCTCAAGCCCAAGCCTTTCAGATTTGAACAATTTACCTGTGCCTTGGTGTATTGGGCCCGGTCTCTTTTCCTAACAAAGTACTGTGGAAAGAATTATTTTTCCATTAGAGCAATCATAAGAGCAGCCCATAAACAAAGCAGGCCAGTGGTTTCACTGGAGGTGCAAAGGTTGTGCTCTACTGACCAGAACAGCTAGACCGACAAGCACTGCAAGAGCGACCACAACGATCACAGCAATCACGCCTCCAGTCAGTCTCTTCATGGTGAAGGTAGGGGCCACCTCATCTACGTAGTACACCAGGATGTTCTCCATGGCCAGGTTGACATTTCCAGCAGGGACATTAAACCCTGTAGGATTTTTGAAGAGAGGCAGGGCTTTGACCTAGAAATGTACAGCACAACATTTACACACTTGCTGGATTATCCCACATGATCCACACTGGCACAGAAGCAGAAAATTGGGGAGTGGGCAACCTACATCTTTCTCCATGTAGTATGCTGCACGAGACAGATCTGTAAGACGCTCCCCTTTATTCTTCTGGATGTCCACAACAATCAAACGAGCCTTGTTATCATACTGAAACAGAAGAGGAATGTTATGACTTGTACTTGAGCACCAATGCAAAGCAAGGAATAAGATGGTCTAGTGGCCCTTACCTCAACGTTCTTCACAAGTGAACTGGATAGGTTATAACGACTATTCAGGACACTTGAAAGCCCCCTGTGGTAGACAATCAACTTGCAGGTTAGAACATTTTAAAAGTGCAAGCCTCTTCAAAAGATTTGTTAAACTACATTAAACCAAGAGCCGATTACATACGCTCGCAGTTGATCGTAATCAACAGCCCCAGCATCTTTGTGCTTCAGCTCAATACGGACCCAGCTAGAAAACCAAAATCGTATCATTAGCCACGATACCTCAACACTGCAGGTTGTGTAGAAGTGCATCAGACACTTACTAAGTCTCCACTGGTTCACACTTTATATTCTTGTCGCCTTTATCGCTTCTGCGGACACCTGCGCTGTTAACACACCAACAGGTGTCCGTGTTGTTGCACTGGACAGCCTTGAAACTTCCATCATTCCCGCAAACAGGGTCATAAATGCCGTCGTTATCCACAAATGCAGTCTCGACGGGTTTTCCACCTATTGTTCTCGTGGACAAGTTATTCTTGGCACGGAACATTTCCGCCTTCATGAGGTAGCACTTGGGAATCACTGCAAGGAGACGGCAAGTGTTAGCTGGCTAACCGGCGTTATTTTCACCCCCTTTTCATTCAATAACCACCCCCCCCCCCGTTTATGTAGACAACTTGAGCAAAATATGCAATTTAAAAAAAAAAAAAAAAAAAAAAAAAACGAACTTACGCTTAGTGCAGTCCAGTATCTGTTTATATCCAGTGTCTAGAGGAAGGGTACACGTTACTGGAGTCCCGTCACAAGTGGCCCATTTCATGGTTCCGCACGCATCTAGATAAACGGTTACAAAGGTTAACAGATTGTACACCAAAACTGTACATTTTCACGCCATTTCCTGTTTGCGATACCACTATACAACAGCAGGTAGCTTTTGTTTTGAAGCTAGGTGTGGCCCGTATGCCAGGGGCATATTAGCCAGTGGGTGTTGCACGGAGGGGTGGGGGGGAGGTAAACCATTAAAAGCACCTCCCCTACCCAGTAAAGCAGCTCTCCTGCGTTAGTTTCGTGCTCAAAAAAAACATTCCTACTATTCCATGCAAACGAGTTCTCGTGACAGTAGCAAGATACCCGAGACAACCGAGGAAAATTAAAAAGGTCACAAGTTGACAACTTGAAAAGCTTTAAGAGGTTATTTCTACAACTTTCCATGAATAAGCGATTTATGAACCGATTATTTAAAACACTTACTTTGTGCAGAAGCCCCAGCGATAAACACAAGACACAGCGCAATTATGGTTTTCATCATGAAAGCCTGATCTAAACAAACAAAACAACAAAAAATCTCACAAACAGCAGTCTCGACAGTCTCTTTTTCTCCTTCAGATGAACAAAAAAAAATTCTTCCGAAAACTTATGTTTGAGCGTAGTTCCAAACCGTCCAGTTAAAATACAAAACCTACAAACAGTATAAAAGTTATAATCCAAATCAGGTATTCCAAGCAAACATACGTCGTTTCTCACTCCAAACTAAAATCAGACCAATATATATCCTCACCTTATACTGCCACTCAACTACCTTCAACTAGTTGCAGGTGACAAATTATACCTGTGCGAGTAAAGTGACGTCAGGGAAGACCAGGATATGGGTGGAGACTGTCCAACTCAAACAAGTTTTGTTTCCCGTGTAACCATATTTGGTAAAGCTGATGTTTCGGTTATGAAAATGAATTTCCTCACAATTAGACTTAATCGACCAGCATGAATGATTCCTGCTCAATGTAGGAATTTTGTTCAATAATTATTTACATTTCTTTTATTTTGGAAGGTACGGGTCCCTTTTCGCTCTTCTTCTGTTAGGTAATCTATAGGCTCAAACCAGGTGAACGAGTTTCGACGAAGGTAGTGACTCTGGCCAACTAATTAAAAAAAACATTACATTTAAGTTTTTAGTGAAAAGGGCAAAATGGACACTGTGAAACACATTGTGGTATTACGTTCCGTGATCACCACTGTTTTCAGAAACAGTTCGGTTACAATTACTCACTGGCTAAACGATACCCAACAAACCCCGAAACTGACGTCACATTCTCTGTGTTTGGTTTTGGAATATATGTCCATATCTGATTATAGGGTTCTCCTATAGTTTAAACTAAACCCTTCACCTAAACAAAAGCCGAAATAATTGGATGTAATAATCCTTCGTAAAAAGTGAGAAATGTTTTCGATGTTTCTCTTACGGTAGTTATAATAAATACATTCACAAAAAGTAAAAATTTTATAAGATGTTTATCTAATGTTTCATATCCATCTCTTAGAATCCACAAATGTTCCTATACACTTCTTGTACTTTTACATACACACTAAAAAGGTTATAACATGGTAAATAGGCTTTTATAACATCAAAAATCAATGTTTTCAAATAGGGACTAAACAAATATCTAAAAATGCTCATTTGTTAGCATGGTGAAGCTGTGTCATATTCACTTTCTATTCTTGGTTTAGTTTTAATCTTGGTTGGTATTATTACTATAAGAGTAATAAAACATTATGGTTAATTTCCTCATCTTCAGCCTTGTTCTTCCCAGCTTAACATTTAAGACTGTTTTTATTTTTCCTTTTTTAAATTCTGCAGTATTTCATTTCGATCAGTTCATTGATCAGTTATTATTGATAGGTTGTGGTTGTTTTAGGGTTTATCCTGTTGTCCAGGTGTGTTTATTGTTGTTTCCAGGCGATGACGTTTCTTTTTATCTAACAAAACTGTTTTGCCACACCTTTCTTTTTACCCTTTGGCGATGAAAAGATTAATAGCTGAAAAGGATATAGAGAGTCACAAGGTCCAATTTTTTTAGGTGTCAGGCTGCTTGTAGGGAAAGTCTGTTTTACTTCATAACTGAAATGAATGGCTACTCACGAAGTAAAAAAAAAAACTAAAACAAATGATACATCTCTTTGATGTGGGAAAACTTCACATGAACAGTAAGCAATAATGCTGGAATACAAGTTATTCTTGGAATCACTCCAAAATGAAGCACAGCATTATGAACCTGTTAATACAAGAATATTTGGGGCATGATTATCTATACTGCCAGTATTATCATATACTGCTTCTTTCCATTCACAATAGCTAATATGCAAATGTTTTTTGTGCACTGCACAGAAAAAAATTAAGTTAAGAAAATGATTACTAGACACAGAAACACCAGACACCAGGTTTTATTAATTTTTTAAATTAATAAAGAAATATGTATAGAAACATGCAGTTAAGAGCAGTAATGCTCATACGAACACTTATAAGAAGTGCTTATATGATATCGATATTTATGTATTGTCCACTACACTTTATTTTTAAATGAACATGTTATATTGTACACCACAGTGAGAATGACAATACACTTCTTCCATCACCTAAAACACGAAGGCCTTCATCCACTCTAAGATACAGTGCAGATCCATTTGCATACTGACTTTGAGGTTTGTCAGTACTTTTGAAATCTTGAGGCTTGTGCTAATCCAGTTTAGCAGATATCTGCAGTCAAAAAAGCAGTTGAAGATGTTTTAAATATTTTACATATTGTTAATTATTCATCAACTGTTTATAATCAACAGTTATGAAGATTAAGTCATAAGTGTGAATCCAGATAATCTCTGTCACTGTTATGAGTAGGTCATACTGAAGGTACGTATACCTTTAACTAACACGGAGTGAGTCATAAGGTCATGTGTGCCAGAACATTATGTAGAAATTATGTAATTATGTAGAAATGCGCTGAGTAGACATGGCACCGTGCAAATTAATGAAAGACAGCTTGTCCTCGCTGCTGTTCATCAAAGATGTTTAATGAACATTGTTCAGTACTCTGGTATAAAGTTTTATTTTTAATCCCATTCATCTAATGTGGTTTACCCCATGGCCAATATCAAGTACTTGGGAACACACACACACACACACATACTATATATATATATATATATATATATATATGTATAGGAGTATATCTGAGTAAGTTTGTGATGCACTGCAGGGTCTCCACAGTGAAATCAGACTCTTCTTTGTTGCCACATGTGTTTTATGAGAAAAGGACGAATGTCCAAAGAAAGCAGTTGGGCCAGCAAACAGGACAAAACATAAACCATAAGAAAATATGGGTGTTTCCCTTTTTGGCCGGTTTAATGTATCAGTGCGCATTAAGATGGTCCATTGTGCTGGGTCTCCAGAGAGGTGAGAAAGTGTGAGTGTGAGAGCTGGTCTGCCCAGAGACACAGCAACCACCTAAGAGAGAGGGACAGAGACACCTGGAACAGGGAAAAGCCCACACTGTCTTCCCCAATGCCAGCCTCTCAGCTTTCGGTTCACTTGTGAGATATGCGGTGAGTGCTTATTTATTTGAATTGACTTGGAAGAAACTGTTCATTTTCGCCATTGTGTGTTTTTGGTATCAGCTTCCAGACCTTTTGATTTGGGAGCTGGATCATCCGGGGTTTCAGTGCTTTTAGCTTAATATCAAGAATGCAAGTTAATGTAACAAAATAGCGGACTCAGAATAACAATCAGACCAAAACGTTATATAGTCATATTCAGTGATTTAACTTGCCAGAAAAGCACATTCTGTTCTAAATGAACAAATCTAATAAATAAATTAACAAATCTAATAAATAAATGCATTCTAATTGCAACCTACAAATATTAAATATTTAGTAGACGGTGGGTAATTCTGACATTTCAGAACAATGTATGCTCTTTTATCAACATACTAAAAAAATAGGGAAATTTTGGATTTCATGCAACACAGAGAAATAATAATTTCACAAAACATTTAATGGACTGGGAGTCAATGGGAATGTGAAGTGTATAGTATAACTGCAGGCAGATAACTGCTAATTACACTTTTATGTTGAACAATGCTAGATTTAGGCCTGTGTGGTGGGACAATACTGTCCATGTAACTAAATCAGAAATCTGGGATTATTGTAATTCTCTTTCCTATTCATGAAGATATTGAGGTCTGGCAGATATTGAACAGCCTTGTGGAGTTCCAGACTGCCAGATTTTCTGACAACATCTTGTATTATTTGAAAGGGAGCTAACAGGTACCTGTATATATACAAATTGTTGCGAGTTGCTCTTTCTACAGAACCAAACAAAACAGGTAAAATGTTACACTAGAAAAGAGAAACATTAAAATCTGGATGTTTGCATAAAATTATATATCAGGGGTGAAAAGAACCATCTAATTTTCTCTAGCGTGAAGACAATGATTAAACAAACTGCTTCCCTCAAGGTACCTACACACCCTGGGAGTCTCTTTTGGGTCAAAATGCTCCTCTCACCTATTATGCTGTAGGGTATGACTCCTACATTATGATTTTTTGTAACTTGTGAAAATTGAAATGGGGCACAGTAACATTACCTTTTTCTTTTTTTGCTGTTTGTACGAAAAGGTTCCCATTACGTGAAACCAAAAACCATGGCTCATACTGCCACATAAACACTGAACATAATTTTGTCTACTACCTCGCTTTGTGTTTGCTGTTTTAAATGCATTTTGCGGGTAAAGAAAGCTTCAAGAATCTAGAACATATTAGGAACTACTGTTTTATTCCACTGTTTGACCATTATTTGATCTGTAGAGGATCGGTTTGGCCGCTTGATCTTGCCATTACTCAGTCCTCTTTAACTCCCAGTGCAGATCTCCCATCTTCCAGCACAGCTGTGCCGAAGACTCAGTGTTTTTGATTGCTTACTACAAGTCTTTTTCTGAGCTGTGAAAAAATGCGAACAGTCTGAGTTTAGAAACACCACCTGGCTGGGTTTTTTTTCAGGATTTTTTTAGAACCCTTGAATAAGTTTATGATATCCTGATATGACTCTGACTTTCTCTTGTACAGGGCTCTATTGTTGTGCCTGTTGTGTTTATGTCTTGTCCCCACCTTCACCAGCGCAGGTGAGACACACCTTCATTCTTGGTTTTGGAACTTATGTTTTCCAAAGCTTATCTCAAAAGCATTGGCATTGATCCATATCTCTCCTTTCATAGCTGGCAATGTCCAGGACTGCCAAACAATAGGAAAGACGTGCCATGCCAACGCAGAGTGTGTCAAGACACGTAACAGCTTCACCTGTGTTTGCCAGCCTGGGTTCAGCGGAGATGGCATCCAGTGTGTGGACATTAACGAGTGTGTCATGGGGATCCACAACTGCAATGTAAAAGCACAATGTGGCAACACCCTGGGGAGCTACACCTGCGAGTGCTTCAGCGGTTACTCTGGCGACGGTTTCCAATGCACAGACATCAACGAGTGTCTAACGGGAAACGGCGGCTGCAACGCCAACGCCGTCTGCATCAACAGAGACGGCGGCCGAGACTGTAATTGCAAGAACGGCTTCAACGGAAACGGGTTTGAGTGCACGGATGTCAATGAATGCCTCATCTCAGGCCTCTGCCACTGGAACGCAACGTGCACCAACAATCCTGGTTCATACATATGTACGTGCAATCCTGGCTATAAAGGCAATGGGAACTACCTTTGTCTGGATGTTGACGAGTGCACCGAGACCCCGGGTGTGTGTTCGGCTTCGTTCGGCTTCAAAGGCTGCCAGAACCTGCAGGGGACCTACCGCTGCCTGTGCAGCACCGGTTACCAGAGCAACGGCCAAACATGCATGGACATCAACGAATGCACGAGCAACATCTGCAGTTTGTTCGCCGACTGTGTGAACACACCCGGCTCGTACCGATGCACCTGTCAGGACGGTTACGCGGGCAGCGGCTTGACGTGCGTGGACATCAACGAATGTAACGGAAAGAACAACTGCGACCCCAACGCCGTGTGCACCAACATGCTGGGCAGCTACGAGTGCTCCTGCCGCTCCGGTTTCCTGGGAAGCGGCTCGCAGTGCACGGACGTGAACGAGTGTGACGGGAACAACATCTGCCCGGCCAGCGCGGCGTGCGTCAACACCGCCGGGTCCTTCCACTGCGACTGCAGCCAGGGCTACGTCTTCAACAAGACCCAGTGCCAGGACCTGGACGAGTGCGCCGTTGGGCTCTGCAGCTCCTACGCTTCCTGCGTGAACTTCCCCGGCTCTTTCACGTGCGCGTGTCTGCCCGGCTTCAACGGCAACGGCCTGTCCTGCGCAGACGTGGACGAGTGTGCCTCGTCGCGGAAGTGTCACCCGAACGGCATCTGTACCAACCTGCCCGGGGCGTACAACTGCAGCTGCCAGCCGGGCTACGTCGGCGACGGCGTGACTCAGTGCTCGGACGTAGACGAGTGTCTCGCGAACAACGGCGGGTGCAGCGCCAGGGCCTCGTGCGTTAACTCCATGGGCTCGTTCTCCTGCGTCTGTCCGCTGGGGTTCAGGCTGACCAACAGCACAATTTGTCAGGACATCAATGAGTGTCAGGTGCTGGTAAAGCCCTGTAAAGCCAACGAGAGATGCTCCAACACGGAGGGTTCTTACGAGTGTCCCTGCCAGCCAGGGTTTAGCAGACCCATCAAGGACGCGCCGTGCTCTGATGTCGACGAGTGCACGCTGGGCCAGCCGTGCCACCGCAACGCCACCTGCCTCAACTCGGTCGGCTCGTTCACGTGCACCTGCAGACGCGGTTTCAGCGGGAACGGCACCACGTGCGCAGACGTGAACGAATGCCTCGAAGCCGGCACCTGCCATCCCCGTGCCCTCTGCTTCAACGTCCCCGGCAGCTTTAACTGTAAGTGCCTGCAGGGGTTCGAAGGAGATGGCTTCACCTGCGTTGATGTGAACGAATGCGTCCTTTCTAACGCCTCCTGCCCTCCTTTCTCAACGTGCGTTAACTCTCCTGGAGCTTACGTCTGCTCTTGTCTGAACGGTACAGTGGCGTACAGCAACAACTGTGCTCCGCCTCCTAAGAGCTGCACCCCCCCCTGTCATCCTCATGGACTCTGCCACCTCTCACCTACTGGATACCAGTGTGTGTGCGACATGGGGTTTGATGGGGATGGACTCGTTTGTTCAGACATTGATGAGTGTGAGGTAAAAGTGTGCCCCAAGAACGAGACCGTGTGTGTGAACAGCCCTGGTTCCTTCTCCTGTGACTGCAAATCGGGTTACATTCAAAACGGAACTGAATGCACGGGTAATTATTTGATTTCCGTCTGTACACCATAGGCGTAGGGTTCTGTACACACAGAGCGTCTGAACTACTGCAGTCAAAATATGCAAATATATTCATATTCCTAATTCCAAATTTTAATCCTATCTTGTTCTAATAATCCTACTCAAATACTCGTGTATTTGCATATTCAGTATTTTATCTGCATATCACATGATATTATCATAGGCCCGCCCCCCCCAAGACTTTCAACCAGTGAGATAATCATTTTTTTAAATGTATTTATTGTAATGCAGTAGTTTACTGTATTGTTTGTCTCCTATTGTTTATTTTCTTCACATTCTTCTATTCTTGCACGTCACCCCGACCTCCCAACTGCCATCAAGATGAGGACGAGTGTGCCTCTGGAACAGATGGATGCAGTGATTTTGCGCAGTGTGTCAACACTGTGGGGAGTTATCTGTGCTCCTGCCTCGACGGCTTCCTCGGTGATGGGAGAAACTGTGCCGGTAAGCCATCTTCCCTAATCATAAACTAGTTGTTACACTTTTGTTTTGCCTGGACTTTTTCTTTAGAGTCTTTTCAGTATTTTTAGGGCCTGACCCTGTCCCATTTTGGATGACTTATAGACATCGATGAGTGCCAGTCTCAAAATGGAGGGTGTCATCCTGTGGCCAGCTGCTCTAACACTCATGGCTCCTACAAGTGCACCTGCCCCCCTGGGATGTTCGGGTCAGGGTTTAATTGCACGGATGTGGATGAATGTTCAAAGAATTCCTCCTTGCCCAACAACTGCAGTCAGCTGGCCACGTGTACCAACACAGCGGGCTCCTACTTATGCAAATGCCTGGATGGCTACCAAGGCAACGGCTTCACCTGCGTGGAAGTGGACGAATGCCTGACGCCGTTGCGCTGCGGGAACAACATGACCTGCCTCAACACGCCTGGGTCGTACGTCTGTAGCTGCGAGCTGGGCGTGGCCTACGAATACGGCACCTGCGTGAGCGTGCAGGAGTGCGCCGGACGGGCATCCGTCTGCAGCGTGCGCTCGGAGTGCCACGCCGTGCAAGGATCCCACTACTGCTCCTGCAGGAAGGGCTTTCACGGGAACGGGGTTCAGTGCAGGGACGTGGACGAGTGCGGCCTGCCGGGGGACGGGCCGTGCCCGCGGTCTGCCTACTGCTTCAACACGGACGGCTCCTTCTACTGCGAATGTTGGCGAGGTTACTCGCACAACGGGTCGCGCTGCGAGGACATAAATGAGTGCGAGACGGGCAATTTCACGTGCCCCGCGCACAGCACCTGTCTGAACGAAAACGGGGGCTACCGATGCCCGTGCAACACTGGTTTTGTTGCCAACAACTCTCTCTGTTTGGACATCGATGAGTGCTCCACACATCTGGCATGGTGTCCAAATTCTTCGGACTGCCATAACACGATAGGATCCTTCCACTGCGAGTGCTGGAAGGGCTACTCCGGTAATCAGACATTCTGTGATGACGTTAATGAATGCCTGAATCGTTCGTCGTGTCCAGAGCACAGCACATGTGTGAACACGCCTGGTTCTTTCATGTGCCCGTGTCAGGTTGGGTTCTCCAGTAACGGTGATGCCCTCTGTAGGGACATAGATGAGTGTGCCAAAGGAGATTTGGGACTGTGCACTAATGGTACCTGCTTCAACACTGTTGGCTCCTTTTACTGCATGTGTAATCGAGGGTTTTGGAGCAATGTGACGGAGTGCCTTGATATAGACGAGTGCTCGGGGCCCCAGAAGGGGACTTTATGCCAACCACACTCCACTTGTGTGAATGTCCCGGGCTCATATCAGTGCAAGTGCAATTTGGGCTTCTTGCTGGTCGGTACCGTCTGTCAAGATGTTGATGAATGCCTTGCAAAAAAAATCCCTTGCACTGAAAATGCATGGTGTGTAAACACTGTAGGCTCCTTTCTTTGTCCATGTGTGTCTGGCTATAAGGCTCAGGGGCCAAACTGCACTGACATCGACGAGTGTCTGATCACCGGCTCCTGCCGTCTGGACCAAGTGTGCGCCAACCTGCTTGGGTCATACCAGTGCTCCTGTTCCAACGGGTACCACGAGAGCAATGGCACATGCACCGACACCGACGAATGCCAGATGGCCGCGCCTGTGTGCCACCCCCTGGCTCGATGCTGGAACACGTTAGGGTCTTTCTCCTGTCACTGCCCTTCGGGTTACTCCGGGGACGGGATCCAATGCCAAGATGTTGACGAGTGCTCCTCACCGGCGCCACCTTGTGGCCCGCATGCCCGCTGCAGCAACACGCCGGGATCTTACTCATGCACATGTCCGCCAGGCCTGCTGGCGCTAGGCCCGCGCTGTGTTGACCTAGATGAATGCCAGCAGAACCGGGGTGGATGCCACCCTGCAGCTCTGTGCTATAACTCAGTGGGGAGTTTCCGATGCCAGTGTGCCCGTGGCTGGGATGGTACGGTTTGGAGTGGCATCGGGCCGCTCGGATGCGTCGACAGCGACGAGTGTCTTTCGCCGGACGCTTGCCATGGAAACACGAGCTGTAGAAACTCGATGGGAACCTTCAACTGCATCTGCCCTGATGATCATTCCAAATGTCAGCAGCTCACACAAAAGGGTCAGGAATTGTACCATAACCACTCAGAGATGTTTGTTTGTACTGTGACCTGAGCACATATTTGAATTAATGTTTGACATCAAATATTAAGGTCTTTGTGAACAGACTAATTACTAGTGAAATGAGTTTCAAAGACTCTGCTGTTTACATATCACGGTTCGATATTGCTAGAATAGAAGTCATCAAAGTGAACTGTAATACCAATAACAGCTGTAGACCTGGTTGGAATGAGAAACAGATGGTGATCAGTTATTTATTTATCTTTTAAGTAGGTCAATAACTTTTGCCAATTTCAAGTCAATTTACAGCACTAAAATCACATAGCAACTGCAGGTCTAAGCAGTTTCACCCAGAGTGGAGTTTTAGTGACATATAAAGTGACTGTAGAGAGGAGAACATGTGAAGTCATTTCATACGTATGTCCACAGCGAGCATACTGTACCCGTATGGAAAGGAAGTTGGTGATGCGAGGTTACCTATGGCAACAGCTGATGGAACATCACCATACATTACTCCTCCAGTGGGCTTTCCATTTATGGGCACGATCTATGACAGGATTTATGTAAGTATTAAATTAAGTTTTAAATGATCACAAACCTAATGTAAAATACCTTTGCCATATAAAGCCAGTAACGTAAACAATGCATGTATATGTATTCTAAAAGACAGTAGTAACCTTTCTGTATGGAACATTCAGAGAGATTCCCCTCCTTAGTTTTCAGACAATGGCCTGGTGCTCTTCCAGAGTGTCAGTGAGAATGAGAAGCTCCTGTATCCTACTCCATTCCCAGGAGGTTTCCATGGTAATGAAAGTCTGCCTCTGCTGGCTGTGTTCTGGGATGACGCTGACCTCACCCTAGGGGAGGGGAAGCTGTTCTACCAGGTTGGTGATGCTGGATGTGGTTTGTTTATGGTTCAGCACTCTTGCACTATACAAAACTATACAAAAACATAGCTAAAAACTGGATTTTATTTCTCGTCTAAATGTCATTTTGTCTTTTTAAATGCTGCAGAAAATTAGTTTGTGCTGCTCTGATCTAACCTATTTTGTGGGTCTCAGGAATATTTTCAGCAGAACCTCTCAGATATCTACTCTCAGATCATCTTCAACCGCACAGCAGATGATGTAAGTCGCTTTGAGACACAGAGAGGCAGACCTGCATACAGCCCTGTATGGATTCTGAAAATCACATGGGACCATGTGATGCCTGTCTCATACCAAAAAATCAACTTATCAGAGGTAAGTGGATGTCAAGATTTCCACGAGAGAAATTATAACTACATGCGATAAGAATAGCGTTTTTTCGTATTTTAGTGTAGACAGGAACATAAGTGAGTCACTAAAGCAGCATCATGCTAAAGGAATATTCCATTACACACCCCCACCATCACCACTAAAAAAATTAACCAAAAATATATATACTCATAGTTTAAGAAGGTTTTTTTTCGTGCGTGTCTTGTTAGCAATTCCGTTTTATGTTGAAACTTGATGAAGAACGGGAAGCTTCTGTCTGCAGGTATTTTACTGTTCCTTGTGTGTATGGATGCATTTCAACATGCTATTGTTTTACTATGCAGTTGAACATGTGAATCAGAAAATCTCTGAATGACTGTAACGGAGCTGAGCACTTTTAGGACATTCACTATCACGTGGTGGATGAGTGTAACGGAGCTGAGCACTTTTAGGACATTCACTATCACGTGGTGGATGAGTGTAACGGAGCTGAGCACTTTTAGGACATTCACTATCACGTGGTGGATGAGTGTAACG
>JAOYMR010000008.1:11517097-11531410 GCA_025802075.1 Tenebrosternarchus preto | reverse complement strand
ACACACACACAGTCACACCCCACCGCACTGTCTCTCTCCACACAAAAACACACACCCACACACTCCCTCCATGTCCCTCCACACACACACACACACACACACACACACTCCCTCCATGTCCCTCCACACACACACACACACACACACACTCCCTCCATGTCCCTCCACACACACACACACACACACTCCCTCCATGTCCCTCCACACACACACACACACACACACTCCCTCCATGTCCCTCCACACACACACACACTCCCTGACTCTCACCTTTCCCACCTTCACCATGTTTCTAAGTGACTGTACTAAATCAGGCCTTACCTGTTCCTTTCCTTCTTCCTGCCCATCCTTTCATATCCTGGTTTTTTCCCCCCATTTCCCAACAAAACCTCCTTTTGTTGTTTTGTACCAAGCTGTACACTCTCCTTTGTTACCTTTAGTGATGTCTCACAATAATCTTTTATTCATTTACTTTCATTCCTGATGTTCAACTCCAAGAAACAGTCCCCCTCCCCCTCTGTAGTTTACGTTAATGATCACTATTATGTTAGCCAGCCTACATACAGGTCAAGGAATGATAACTGCCGATCAAGAACATAGGAGCTGTAATAGTGCTGAGAGCTTGGTTATATTTGCAAGCCTCCGGCTGGATTTTGCCCACTGTATGCAGTTATCGCATGGCCGTAAAGCCATAAAACTGTGACTGAAGCCTTTCATGAGATCCAAGACTTATCTTCTCCTTACGTCAGTTGTGGAACCCCTGGCCTGTTTGCTTCTGTATCTGCAGCTGTGTTAAACAGTGCAGCTTTGAGCAGGGCAAAAAATAATTAAATGGAAGTGAGAGTGAGTGGTTGAGAATATGAATACGACCACGTCTTGCTGGAATATGCAATGCAGTTTATATGTAGGTGGTCAGAAAATGCCCCTCATGGGCCCCTAGATCCACACATGCTTGTGAGAGGAGACCCAAGCCTTGGGCAGTGTTAGGCCTCATCCGTTAAAGGTATGGGCCTGCCGGAGCGTCTGGCCCTCACTGAGCAGAAGGCCGAAGGTGGATCTCTTGCCACGTCTACACTCCGAGACCCGCCCCCACATACGTGCCGAGTCTCACGTCTGGCTCAAACCCATCTGGCTCACGTGACCCTATCTGACTCGAGGGCCTGCCTCAACTTGACCCTTCTCCTTTCTGCCGTGTTGTTGGATAACCTCATCCTCACATCTTCTCGTGGGGGGGCATGACCGTACAAGCTCTCCAGGAGAGGTGAGCGCAGTGGAGAGAGAGTGGAGAAATGGGCTCGGAGAGCCAAGGAGGGTGAGTCATTTCAGGAGCAGAACGCATTTAGAACAGCGCAGACCCGAACGCTGGGCCTGCTCGCCTTCACACTGAAGCCCACATACAGAATACTCACTCCTCATGGACCATTGGGGACTATTCTAGGACATCATGCAGGAGACATAAATGTATATGCATCTCTCATTGAAGGCACTGTAATGCTAGTTATATAAATTTGAGGGAAAGGTCAGCATTCTTCAAACCCACAAAATGCTCTTCAAATGACTATCATGTAGTCAGCCCATGAGAGATGTTTGCATAGTACTTTGCTGAAACCTAGCCACTCTACATCATACTGACTGAATTCAGGTTTTCAAACCCCTGATCATATTCCTGGAAGGTACTGATAAACCATTTTCCTAGAAACCTATGATCAAATTTAACCTAGAACAAGGTTCTATGGTCCCAAGGAGTTCAAAGGGCAACGCCAATCTCCCTTCCAATCAATACTATCTGGCAGACATTAAAGAAAAGATGTTACCATTCTTATTGATTAATATAATCACATTTAAGGTAATCCCAAGGCCTGAGTTCCCATCTGAACATGTTAACACCATGTTAAGACACAACTTTTAACAGCCAACTGTCTTTTCCTACCCAAGATTATGCATCAAAGCAGTCAGAATCTAATGACTGTCATCCTTGTTACTAATGTATCCAGGGTCCTGTATGATTCTTCTCTTTCTTGTGTTACATAATCTCCTCAGTGAGTTGCAATCCTAGTTTAGGAAAACAGATTTGACTGAATGGACTTCACTGTGTGGAATATTAGCCAGCTATGTCTGCAACAAGACCAAGACAGTCACTAAAGCAGTAATTTACTAGCAGATTAAATCCAACTAGCTGTTTTAAGCATAGGTACCATATGTATATATGTATGTATGTATGTAGGTTGAAGGGTGTGGGTATGGATGTTTTATTTCCTGTTTGGGTGTGAATGTGACTGCGTGAATAAAATTTCTAGATGTCAATTAAATGCGTTACATACTTTCAAAAGAACATAGGGAAGAAACACTGTGAGTGTTACAATTACGTGAGTAACCTGAATAAAGACTATGGCAATTAACTTCTTATATTAGGTTTCCGTTTAGTTTTAGTTGTGTTTATTAAAGTAACTGAAGATCCCATGAACCAACTATTCAATGCACAAGAAAGGACCATGTAACTTTCTATTGTTATTTGTATGTGTATGGGGTTCATTTTACTTAATTAGACCCCCAGGAGCAGGGGTCAGGCAGACTGCTACATTCATTCTAAGGGTGAACTTGGTGCCGGCCTTGACGGCTCCTCCACAGTGTTTAATCCCTCACCTGTGACTTTACTGGGGTCCGTCTAAAAACAGGTGGCCACTGGAACAGGTGGAGAGGGCTGAGCAGCCAAGCATAGAGAAACAGACTATCAGATCCTGCCTTCTCTTCAGACGACACAGCGAGACTCCAGTGAGACTCCAGTGAGATCAGAGTGAGATCAGAGTGAGATCAGAGTGAGCCCGCGATCCTGCTGCTGCCCACCCCCCGACCCCCACCAGCACCACGCGATCTGACACGCTAACACACATGCGCTCATGTCTCGGGCCGCTCTGAACCCAGCAAAATGAAACACTTGGTATTTCCTCTGAGTTCCACGGTTCATTTTGCTTAAGGAGGTTCCGATTCACCCACGGCATTTTAAACTGCTGTACTTTTAAAGACTTAATCTCAGTTTTTGTTACTGTCTGATATCCCCTCAATCCCTGCCCAACTCTGCATGTAGAGGAGAGCAGCGCCCTGCCAGCCTGCATTACTAAATCAACTTGATAAAGAAATGAAATGGATTGCACTGTAGAACTAATGCTCAGCTCATTAAAAAAAACAGTAGGATAAAGACAGTCATTTTTAAAGAATATCCTGAAATGCTGCATATAGTGTTTTCGATACAGTTTAGATAGTTCTTATTTTTAAGAGTGTGGTATTTACTAATACAGTACAAATAATCTGCTTTTCATCTTGAGAATGATAATAATGTTTATTTGTTACAACTCTTTCTCTTTGGGTAGCATTTCCACAAATGTTTATGAAGGCATACTAAACAGAAGGAACTTCACACCTCACTATACCGATTATTTAAATTAGTGTCGTCCTGTCCATAAATATGATGCTGAGAATTGCCACACCATCTCCATGTGAAATCTATGTTGCGCCTCGGGCGATTTATGTAGCCTATAGACCAACTAGGAATGCAGCGCAGCGCAGGTCTAAGAGAGTGACGCATTGCAGGTACAAACGCACCAATCACAAGCAACTTCTTCTTACTACAACGTCCTGTGCGGCGCTTGGCGAATTACACACTAGCAGAATGTATATATCCGCCGTAAGATAGTTCCGGCGCGAAACACGCATCTGTACTCATTTTTTTTTTTTTTTTATGTTTTTAAATTAAGCGAAACTGAATGAGGTTTCTATATACTATTGTCGTACTATCGAATGTTAAAATTGTGAGCCTTTTTGGGAATCCATTATCAACCAGAAGGAAACGTGTTGGCGGACGAACAGAAAACGGGGAGGAGTTTCCAACCGACCATTAAAGGCGCGTCAAGTCGTCTTTTATTGCATCCTGTTTGTTTGCCAGCTGCGAGGTGTTGTACTTGTGGAACTACATTTGCTAAAACAACGCGATGGTAAGTTACAATTACTGTATACGGCTATTATAGTGGAGTTTCATTTAAGATTAAGTATAAACTGTCCAAAAGCTGTGATATTGTTGCCAAGTATTGGATTGCATACTGCATTCTTCTGCGGAACATTGGTTTCGAATGTGTAGCTACATGTTGCGCGTAATCCGGCAAAATTGCTGTTCTGATTTATCAGTAGTTATGTTGTACAGCAGATGACTATATATTTTATTATATTGTTTAGGAAGTCCATAACTGTGTTTGTAATTCCATTACAGTCGTTACCATATAGAAACCAGTTATTTCGTAATGCCTAACATAGTCGATAGAAATGTGTTCAATAGCATTGCAATGTTACCATGTTGTTACAATGTAACGCCTTGTATAATGGATTCCGTAATTGTTGGAATTGTAGTTTTTCTCCCCTGAACTTGATCATCAACTGTATGACGCATTTTCTGAGTCGGTAGACTACGTGCGCTCTTTTCACCGCTGTGTATCGACAGAATTATCACTCGTTTTAGTCATTCTGGTTTAGATTACATAATTAAGTATTCCTTATTATGCTTAAGGGACCACCAAGACGAAAGCGGGGCTGCGCCACTGGCTGCAGTAAACTGCGATATTTTATTGGCACACGTCTCTGTTACAGACCGCCGGGTAGCGCCAACGAAAAAAAAAATGGGTCCATCATGTCTAGGTGAAGGCGGTAACCCTGTTGAATGGTTTTAAATGTTTTTGTTCTTTCTTTTCTTTGCAGGCTGACCAGCTGACAGAGGAGCAGATTGCCGGTAAGACTTTGCCGTCCCGACCGTTGGCACGTGGCTGGTGGTGTGGATTCCCGTGGTTTTCCACCTACTCCACCCCCTTCGTTGGATTTATAATTTTGCCTTTTATGGCATGCCGTAAGCCGCGCTGGGAGAGTCGAACCCGAATGAATGGACGGGCTGTTGTGACGCTTTTCGCTATAACAACGGGCTTTTAGATGCAGAGAAAGGAGTTGCTGGTCGTGTTTTGCATTTTATTGCGCATGGTTTAGTTTTTAAAGTGAGCACACACTGGATTGTCGGAGAGAGTTGATAACCAGACTGAACAACTAGGGTGTGTCCACTGTTGGACCTTACATCGGGCCTCCCACTGAAATTACTTCTCTTATTTGTTTGGCCACTTAGATTAACAAATGGATTGACTTTAGATTGGTGATCATAGACCTATATCTCTGTGATTTCCAAACAGTGGAATATAACCTAAAGGTTTTTTTTTTTCTCTGTATGGATTTGGTCACCACTGGGCAGTCTAGTTAAAATAGTTTTGTGTTAATGTTGATTAAGTTATGTGTTTTTTGTTTGTTTGTTTTGCATTTGTGCGAGATCATAATTCATAATTAATTTCATAGTTACTCGTAGTTGTATTAGACTGTTGTACTGAAGTGAAGGACATTTAAATTCCTCATCTAATGAAAACTACAACTAGAATGTTCAGTTGTCCCAGATGGATTACCACCCCTACTCTCCATGACTAAAAAATGACATTGTCTGATTCCAGCCTGCTATTTCTGTGCTATGGGATCGAAGTTTTTTAAAAATGCACCTTCTCAAGACCATTATCACTAATGGTGAATGGTGTTTGGTCACAGTGGAAAACCTGAACCCAGATTGCTATCATTTAGGTCACAGTGGTCTGTCTCCATGGTAATGGTGAAGTCACCGTGTCTGCTGGGACATACGCACATGAATGTCTATGTGCTATCCCTGGAGAAACTGTGAGTTCACAACAGTGTTTGCATGTTGCTTTGTGAGATCATGGTGGGAAGAGAAACAACTAGCTGTGAGGTCACAAACAAAGATCTTGTGTCAGTTCAGTGGAAATTTAGCTTTGGATCTTGCGCATTCTAGGTCTCAGTAGCTCATCTCCATAGGAACAGGGTGAGGTCACGCTGATCTCCATAGAAACAGAGTCTCTGTGGGTTGATGTTCTAGTGCATGGCAGAGTAATTCTTCAGTTGTGAGTTCTTGTGAGGACAGTCTGATGTAACAGTAGCAGGTTTATATAAGTGCACATCACAATGGAGTGTTACATTCCAGCCCTTTTGATATTTGTTGAGATCGCCATCATTTCTGCTTGTGCAAGAAAAAAAAAACCTACTATTAAAAAAAAAAAATCAGTGTGTTCACCATTAGTTACATGAGTGACTCAGCTATAATTACTGCCCATTGCACAACACAAACTCAGTCTGCAGGAACATGTTCACGTTACAGAGAAATAGGGTTCAAAGGGCCTTGGTCATCTGACCTCGTAGTGTAGAGTAAGTGCTCAATAACAAAGGATTGGCATCTTGTTAGACATCTTGTTCGATAGGCATGACTAACGAATGCTGGAACCAGAGGATGGGGCACAGTCGCCACGACGCCGACAAGCTGCCTCATGCCCTAACTCGCCGCGGCCGAGGCCGTCACACTGCAGACATCCCAGTCCTTTTGTCTTCCTTGCTGTGTGTGCATGCGTGCTGACTCTCCACTTCCCAAATAGTTCTCTTAGATCAATGAACATGGATTATGAACTCGGGCACTGGTTGGAGAGGTGGTGCATTCGAACTGCAGAAGTTTGCTGCATGGGGACTTTGATGGGACCTGGATAGTCAGCAAGTGTTTTGGCATGGTCCCACAGCAGTAAAAGGACTCTGAAGTGGAATTTACTTATCCCCCTGTCCTTTTATGGTTACTTGTCTGTGCAAGCAGGTGTAAAGATGACTTCTCTTCCTGTAAAAGGAACTTGATGGGTTTTTTTTTCTGTGTACATTTTTATGCATTTTCTTTGTTTTCAAGCCTTTTGTTTCAGTGGCATGTTTTTCTGCCCTCTAACCCCCCGCAGAATTCAAAGAGGCATTCTCACTCTTTGACAAAGATGGAGATGGTACTATTACAACCAAAGAGTTGGGCACTGTCATGCGCTCTCTGGGTCAGAACCCAACAGAAGCTGAGCTTCAAGATATGATCAACGAAGTGGACGCTGATGGTAACATACTCACAGACACAAGCTTGCACACCAGTGCACTCAATGGTTTATGCCAAGAACACTTTGAGCTGATATCCCCTTCACCCCTACCCCCCTAATGCAGGCAATGGGACGATAGACTTCCCCGAGTTCCTGACCATGATGGCGAGGAAGATGAAGGACACAGACAGTGAGGAGGAGATCAGAGAAGCATTCCGTGTCTTTGACAAGGTACCGCTCCACTTTGGCAGCAGAACCACTGCCCAGCCCTAGCCACTTGTCCCAGTGCAGTTCCTAAACCTCAACCATTCCCCCTCTCCTAGGATGGGAATGGCTACATCAGTGCCGCTGAACTGCGCCACGTGATGACGAACCTGGGAGAGAAGCTGACTGATGAGGAAGTCGACGAGATGATCAGAGAAGCAGACATTGATGGAGATGGTCAAGTGAACTACGAAGGTGAGTCTTGCTTCACACTTGTGCTTGTTCTTGGACCGGATCCTCAGGTCTCTGTAACACAGTTGGGTAATTCATGGACCGGATCCTCAGATCTCTGTACCCAGTTGGGTAATTCTTGGACCGGATCCTCAGATCTCTGTAACACAGTTGGGTAATTCATAGACCGGATCCTCAGATCTCTGTAACACAGTTGGGTAATCCATGGACCGGATCCTCAGATCTCTGTAACACAGTTGGGTAATTCCTGAACAGGATCTTCAGGTCTCCTGTGTAATGCACTTGAGTATTTTTAAGAGGCTTAATTGCCACCCAGTTGTCTCACACAAGCTTTAGCTATGTCGTCCTATCTAAGAGATACATCAGATGTATAACTATATGTTTTTATGACAGATTCATTTTCACCGAGGCTGACATTTTTTTACTTGTCTCCACAGAGTTTGTACAGATGATGACGGCGAAGTGAAAGCCTTGTACAGATCCTCTTTCTTCTATAAAAAATTTGCCTTTTTTCTGTTTAATTTATCTGTAAAACGTTAAGTTCCCCCCTCCCCCCCCCTCCCCCGGCTGTCCAAAGGAACTGCATGTAAACTGCATAGGATCTAACTCCTCATGTCCCTTTATTTTGCTGTCATCGTGTTTTTGGAGTGACAGTGCGGTTACACGATCAGGTGCTTGTTGCGGCGAAAAAGGGGGTGGTGACGCGCGAAAAAAACAAAACAAACCGAAATAAAACCTGCACGTCACGCCTGTCTGTCCCCCACCCGATGCGTAGCAAGAGCAGAGACCTGCCAGCCGTCTTGTAACTTGGCAACAACGTTGGCAGGGCAACAATGTAGAGGAGTAACTCTGCATGGACTATGGACAAAGTATATAATATATATGAAATTTATCAGCATTGCACTACTGCAAAAAAAAAAAAAAAAAAATCAACAAAAAAAAGACACGGGTGTATCTTCTAGATACTCATACATAAACTTTTTGTATCTGCTGTTCTGTACCAGAGAACTTGTTAGAATCTTATGATGCTTTTTAATGTTTTATTCACTTTCATTTTCTTTTCTTTTCTTTTCTTTTCGTTCTTTTTTAAAACAGCTTAATGGCATTGTCATGCCTCAAATAATCCATTCCAAGTTGTATATTTTTGTTTTCCAATAAAATTTACAACCCAGATTTGAAAGGTTTCCTTGTTTGTAGGGCGTTCCTTAAGGCCCAGATGAGTCGAAACTCTTCAGTATATTGACCGTTTCTGTATCCCTCAGCTGATTTAACATTTCGGTCCACTTACCAATTACATCAACCAGAATGTTTACAATTATTGTAGTAGAAATGGTTCATTTGTAAATCATCATACAATGTATCTGAGTCAACTGGTCAAATTACTATGTGTAATCACAGGATAGGATGGGGGTGAAGGCCTCCTTGTCAAAGCAAAATAAACATTCATTAAAGTACTCTTGAATGAAAACTGCGGTACAAGTTGTCTTTTGTATTCCATTCCATTTGTTGAGACACCAAACAAAAGCTGAATGTAACCAGTGCATCACAATGAGTGGGATTTGGATTTTAAAATAGAAAATGGGAGATACATAGCATGGTTGGTTTAGAGTGAGTTATTTTACTGAGGAAAACGTATAACAGAGTTTAGGGTGATGTTAAAGTAACTTTCACCCATTTAATAAAAAACACCAGGGAACAGGGTTTTCCTACATACGTAGCATACATGGTAAAACACGTATTTTGTAACCCCTTTCAGGGAGATCCTGATGGCGGTGAAACAGACAAATGCATTAAAACGGACTTAAAACACGAACAAAAACCAAAACCAGACAAGAACCTCTACAACCAAAGAGGAATCTGCAGAAGATCTAATACAGGAAAATGTAGCATAAATGGAGGCACTAAAACAGCATGTACCACAGGGCCATTAGACACTGTGTTCAAGCTCACTGGTACATGAGACAGGTTTGACAATGAATAGGTATAAGGCCTAACTGTAGCTACTTGTAAGCATTATGTTCTATGTCGCCTAGCAACAGAACAGAACATCATGCCCCAACAACTCCCAGAGAGATCGTAGCAGACCTCTAGATGATACAATGAACAGAGGACAATCCTTCACCAAATTAATTGACACACATTGTGATTACTTTACTATATTACCTTTTGCTAAATGGGCGAGGAAGCAATTTTGCTTATTGGAGATTGTTATTAGCCTGCATTAATTACTTAGCCATAGCAAAAAAAATTAAATAAAAAAAAAAATTCTTTGTAGGGAGCTTAAAACATTTAAACATTGTTAAAGGGCCCATCAGTGTAAAACATTAAAATAAACTCACGCAGAAATAAAAGGCTGAAGTTTTGTTGGAAAGTACTTAAGAGTAACACTGTCACCGACATAGTTTGTGGTTATATGACAGAAATGTTCTCTTTATTAAGTGGTAAAGTTAAAAATCAAGTCAGGAGTTCAAGATTATGTATCACAAAGGGTGATAAACAAGGCTGGTAAAAGACGCTGACAAGTCAATTGATTAATTAATAGTTAAACACCAAAACTGATTAGTCGCCCGTACCTAAGCAACGGTTTCAGGCTAAGGGAGGGTGCCTCTTTCTCAGTGTCAGAAGTATCTTGAAACAGATCTAATATCACTCAAAATGATTCCATATTTTCACATTATAGTGGAAACTGAAAGGCCTGGATCTACTACTAATGTTGCTATGCAACAACAGCAAAAAAAATCACATACTACCGCATTTTCTTCAGCACTACGAGAAATGAGAACCAACCGACAGAAGTGGTTGTTGGCAGTTAATAATAATTGTGAATTCTTGTGAATGCTTTTCACTGAGAGAAATAGCCAGTTGGAAAGAATTAGTTAATAATATGGTAAGGGCTAATGCTATTAGCTTTTCAAAAACAGAAAGGCTATTTAACTCTAATCATCTCTTATCACTGTCAACATTTTCAGTTACCATTCCATAATTAACAGCTTCATATAAATAGTCATTTCTGTCAGGCTACAAGGATACCGTTCCTTTATCCAGAAGACCCCTATCCACGTCACCAACAACTTGTGAGATTTCATGGAGGAGGTCAGTCTCAACACTAAGCAAGAGATTCGAGAGTCCTGGCCTCTTTGCTCCTGCCTGTGGAACGGAGCCATTTTGCTTTCAGGAACTTTTAATTTCACTGACAGCCTCTCAGCAAGACCTTCCCCCAACCAGACAACCACGTCCTGGTGATACGGGATGAGGTGGGTCATCATGGACATGTGGGTGTGTGTGTCTGTACCTCACAGCCGATGTTGTGAGTACTACCTGTGTGTACCAGCCTCATCTGTCTCTTTATAATATGTATTGTTGAAAGGCAGAGTTTTACACATAAATTACTTTCAAATGAATGTGCTAGAAAAACAAAGCATTCAGTCCTCTCTCCATGTCAGTATGGCACAACAGAGAAGTGAGGATTCATTCTAGATGAAATGCTTCCCCACTTCCTCATGGTGGTTTGCCACTGTGAGAAAGCACTGTAGCATGTAGCACTGGCTTTTCAGGCCCACAGTCTTCTCCTTTTAGCTGTCCTTACTTGTCTTTCCATCCAAGACCGTTTTCAGCTCTCAGCTCCTGGTCTCTCTCTTGTACCCCTCGCCACCACTCAGTTCTCCTCTTCTCCGCTTGCAGGCACGTGACGTTCCGCTCGGCCGCATTGCGGCTCAGCTTCCTTCCTGTAAGTGTCCGCTTTCTGCGGAGAACTAAAAGTCTCCAGTTCGGACCGTCGACGTATATTTGGGATTTCCTTTCGCCTTTGGCTGTTTCCCTGGATGTTCGGTGTGTGTGTGTGTGTGTGTGATGGTGGCTTGGCAGACAGCCTTCTCTGAGGCCGCTGCTACGCTGTTAGCCACGGTCATATGCTGGGTGGAGACAGGTCGACCTCCACCGGCTGGTGACAGAACCCCGAGGGTGAAGAGCGGGTGTCACTCAGCCGAAAGCGAGGGCTTTGATTGGTTTTAACGGAGGTTACATTCTGTAAGACGTGTTCAGTCAGCAATGAAGTAGCACAGGTGTGTACGATTATAAAACTGTTGACACACATATCAACATGTTGAAACTGCCCCACACATATTTCTTTTATTACACTGTACGGGGTCAGTCAGCTTGACATGGTAAAGGCATAAGTTAAAGGGTTATGATTACCGGTAAATGTGATTTCATTTTCTTCATTCTGAGTGCTAGACTATGCTATGACTGAAGTGGTTACCTGGAAGTGTTGGCTATTTATAAAAAAAACAACAACAACAAAACGTTGTCACTGTTTACTCAGCATATCGACAGAATTCAAATGTGGGCAGCACAAAATGGCCTCTTTTAAAAATGTCCTTCAGCTACATATGATGTTATGTACTGCCCTGCCATGAAACACTTGATTTTTTCATCTTGAAGACAAAAACATGTGAGTCTTACTTTCCAGATTTAATGTTACTAAGCAACGCAGACCAAGCATATGTTTTTTTTTTTTTTAATCTTCAAATAAATTGTTCCACAACACGAATTCAGCTTTGATTCACCACTGAGCAGTCGGCATTTAATCAGTCTTTATTAGCTTTGTACTTTGTACACTGCAGTACATGAGTATAATTTTAACATGAAGTCTGAATTCACAAGGCACGTCTGAAAAGCCTTGCCTTCCTCTGCCCTGAAAGTTCAGCTGAGATGCCACGTAACATGCTGGAAGCTTCCTGAGCTGAGTGTTCTCCCAAACGGAATTAGCGGGACAAAGCGTCCTCAGGACTCGGCGCCTCTCTTAATGAAATAAGTTCTGGGATTCGGCGACGGAATGTTCAGCAGTGATGGGATCTCACACGGAGCGCCGTTCGGAGAGAACATCTCGTTAAGCAGCAGGTGGGGCCTAAACTCTCGTCTCTCGTGTTGCCCTCTTTAAAAAGCCCCTGTGAAATAAACCTGCATTAACACCTCAGACGCGCTTCGCTCTCTCCTCACGCCACAAACCAGGCAGGGCGGATCATGTTGAAGACGCCTGCGGAGTCGAGTGGCGAGTGATGGTAGCAGACAATCTCCTACAAAGCCAAGCGATGTGGCCCAGGTCCGCGGGAGCTGGCTGTTAGGTGGGTTCTCTCACTTCTGTTTTCTGGAAGGAAACAATCGTACCATGAGCAACTTCGAACACGGCTGATACATTTGCACTCTGACACACGTCTGGCTGTTGTTGGAGTGTTGTATTTTTAACCACTGTTATTCTGAATTTTTATATTTTGATTGATGGATTTAGAAAGTGGGACTTCCTCCAGGCTTGAAACCCAGTCCAGCAAATGGCAGGTCCACAGTACCTCAGCTCTGCAGCACACAGTAACCTAAACATGAAAACCGACCCAAGAATACAGGATTAGTATCAGGATAATAACTCCTACATGGGATCACATCGAGCTAGAATCTCAGTTACTCTACCCTCAGACACCGACATTGACTCTTGACAGGACTCCAGCTTGGCTTGTTTTATACACAAGCCACTAAAATGAGCTTCTTATATTCATTTTTGCATGAGCTGGGTTTTGTTTTGTCCCGAGTTCCCGTTTCTTCGTCCTGACAGCCTCCTGGACCAGGCACACATGAGCCCTCATGGCTGACAGACAGTGGGCTGTCCACCAAGGCCATCCTGGGACACAGCCATGTCTTCTACACACTCACCTGTCAGTCAAACCTTCCTACCATATCACCTCCCCGTCCGCCTCACTGGCTATTTCACATCACGGCTCGCGTTAAAAAAACCCCCCTGGTGTGTTTATTTCTCATTCACATTAAAGAAACAACAACAACAAAAACAGATGACCTTAGATTCGAACATCTCTGTTTTCTCACACATATTGCATTACACACAAGCAAACGAAAGTGATCTCTTACAAAGCTAATGACCACATTCATTGGATCCACTGGATCAGAGTACACCAGAAGCATTTTCTCCTGGTCTTTTACTGTGGTGTGTAGCACATAACTCACATATGGGAACAACACTAGATCATTATTTACCTTTTCCACCCTCTGTGCTCTGTATCCAGACATTGGGCTTCAGTTCTATCTCAGCTATGCCATGCTCTGAATGTAGGCTGGCCGTCCAAATAATACCCAGGCCTTTGTGAAGACTCTTGTGCTTGCATAACTCATTCAGTTGGAACAAAGAGGTCAGTGTCCCACAATGAGACAGCTGTTCGTAGCTCCCCACTGCACGCCAGGACCAAAGAAAGTCAGAGCTGTAACCATCAGCTTCTGAAACCTTCCGCTGCCACGAGTTACTCGTTGTGAGTGAGAATGTAGTCCACTGGTGATTATGTCCAACTCTGGGTAAATCTGGATAAATCTGGATAAATCTGGGTAACTCTGGATGAATCTGGGTGAATCTGGGTAACTCTTCAAATAGAGGACCTCTGATTTATCCCCAGTGGAACAGAGAGTTCAACAGTGGAACAGAGAGTTCTGTGGTCTTTTATATGAATAATGTTTTCAGTTGTTTTGTTATCCAGTATTACGTATAACCTCATTTTTATGCACAGCATATTGTCAGAGACATTTATTAGCAATGGATTTTGGCATCTCCCTCTTTGGGGGACAGATATTGGACAACACTCTTCAAATTATTTTTCAACCTCCATAACCCTGATAATGAACTTAAGTATCTTCATGCACCAGCTCTGCATCACATACACCTGCGTGAGACGAACATCTCACTGAAGCATCATTAAAACCATTGTTCGTATACACCTGCGTGAGACGAACATCTCACTGAAGCATCGTTAAAACCATTGTTCGTATACACCTGCGTGAGACGAACATCTCACTGAAGCATCGTTAAAACCATTGTTCGTATACA
>JAOYMR010000008.1:11504500-11516997 GCA_025802075.1 Tenebrosternarchus preto | reverse complement strand
CCTGCGTGAGACGAACATCTCACTGAAGCATCGTTAAAACCATTGTTCGTATATACACCTGTGTGAGAGGAACATCTCACTGAAGCATCGTTAAAACCATTGTTCGTATACACCTGCGTGAGACGAACATCTCACTGAAGCACTGTTAAAACCATTGTTCGTTTTCATTCCAGTTTCTTCTAAAAATAGGACGTGGAACAGTGAAACCCTAGTGCTTGGCTGGGGGACATCCCAAGGGCCTTGTGGGAGCTCGTGAGTCGCTCTAGCCAGGGGTCAGGCTCCGAGCCCACACAAAGCAAAACAAAAGTGGCATGTGGTCTCGGATCATTTGACTCCATCCATTGACAGGTGTGTCAGCATTGCAGCTCCGCTCTGTTAAACGGCTCATGCATCTTTGAAGAGGCCGAGGGTCTGGTGGAGCTCGATGGAGAACGATGCCGTTGTTTGTGCTCGTGAAATACGAAGAGGGTGAGTTTGTGGATGGTTAGCTTGCATGACCCAGTCCTGATGAAGGAGATGCTGCAGATAAGTGATCTCACATTAAGGCAGGGTTATGGTACTATGAAGCTTAAGAATTGCTACTGAAGTTGCAAATGAGGCAGAGATATGCGACCATTAGCCGGCTAATGATAAAACACGCGAGACTAATGGGACTTAATTAGAAAATAATTTAGATAACAGGATATGCAGTGTTGGATGACAGTGGTGTTGGGTATCCTCTGACAGAATAAGCAGAAAGAATAACCTGAGCCAAGATTAGCACATCTGGCCAGCTTTCGTTGTAGACCGTAGCACTAGTCTCTCATCATCAAAACAAACGAGCATCAATCAGTCTGCGGCTCTGTGTGGTGTCACGTCTGTAATCCACCCTAGACACCCAACCGACCTCCCCTAGCAGTACCAAGCACCAAGGGCCACCCTATGGCACAGGAGTAACCAGAGGAGCCACCTACACACACACACACACACACACACACATGCAAACACAAACAAACATTTTGTGAGAGCATGTACACACATCAACTTGTGCTCCTATGCAGCTGGGAGAATGTGGCATGTACTTCCAGGGGTTATTTTCACCATTTTACTCTTGCTCAGCACCTTAGTGTGAGGACAGATCCACAGTCCTGACAGACACACCTCCTCTCCTGCGACACCGGTCCTCCATGCCGTCTCGCTCAAGCATTACGTCGGCCTGAAGGACACACTCTGACATCAAAAAAAGCTCCATCACAAAACCTTCCCATCGCTCTTTCCAGTCGTAGCCTCCTGCTGACGCGCTACGATCGGCGTGGGGACGGCGGGGTGTAAAGGCAATGAATGGCACTGCCTAGCAGGCTTGGTCAGCACATGCCGGGGCTCAGAGCTGAGCTCCAGGATACGCCATTCATTTATCTGTCTCCCTTTACCAGCCACTGTCACGACCTCCCCATGTGGTCCTACACATTACCCAGCTATTTAACCCATTCATCTCCCCTTACCGAACCCCCCACCCCCCCCACCCCCCAACTACAGCCAAGATAAGACTATGGAGAGTCACGCTAGGGGAGAGGGAAGAGAACTCTAGCTGGGAGACCAGTGAATGCACAACACGCGCCACATGACAAGAAAATAATAGGATGTAGAGAAATGGTGGTTTTAAAAATTTATTTATTTGTTTATTTTTGGCTATTTCTCTTTCTACATCATCCTCTGGACCAGGTGGGATGGTTCGGCTTTAAAAGACTTACATAATTGAACTCCGTCGTGTGCCGCACGGTCCTCTCCCTCATTAACGGGGCCAAGCATGAAGAACATGGCTTGGTAAAGCGGCGGGTTGATTTTAGGGAGAGTGGCCCCGCTGTGCCAAAGCCCTCCCAGTCTCCCCAGTAACTCAGACGAGGGCTGGCTGCTAGGCAACCGCAGCGGCCCTGCAGAAAGAAAACTGGCCTTCCAGTTTCGCAGGAGACATTACATAAGATCTCACTCATCTCCTGCCTCAGTGCTTGCATTACAGGACTGGGGACAGTGGCACGGAACAAAGAATCAGTCATAAACACACACACAACTCTGGGGTCTCACAATCGGTCTTTATTGTAAAGGAATGGGTGTTCGCACATTCAAATAATACATAAATTCAGGTTACAATGGTCTTGTGACTTGGGTATTCATCTATGACAGAGACAATTTACTGCAGCATAGATTCATGTTCGCCTGCTTGGGTGATACAGTACTGTTACGCGTCTTCTTTGGTATTCGGCGTATTTACAGTGAGTGGTCTGTGTTCCTGCTACCACAGAGATCATTTCTGCAAGTGTGAACTGTGTCAGCATGAGATAAACAGACTTATAAGGGAAGTGAAATTGATTTTGGTGTGAATGTCTTCGAGTTCTTGTCTGAATGCATAACAAGAAAGATGGGCAAAAATGTTTACAGTAGCCATCAACAGCACATCAAAAACGGTCTAAATTTAAGACAGAAATGGATATCTAAAACACTGGAAAGACAGGAACAATGTATGTTGTTTCATAAGACACATGTTTGCACATGTTTAACTAACTGTGTCAGTGCAGTGACTCCCCCTCAGAGCTCTCGGGGGATGATGGTGAAGGGTCTGATGGGGCAGCTGGCCTCCAGCTCCAGGGCTGTGAGGAAGCAGTCCGGGGCCTGCGGACTGCCCCAGGACTGTAGCGCCTCCCCCAGGCTGCTCCACGCCTCGTGGGCAAGGCTGTGCACCTGCACAGCGTCCCGCAACACCTTCTCCCCCAGACCCACCCGGCCCGTACGGACCAGCATCTTCCCCTGCACAGAGAGAGAGAGAGAGAGAGGGAGAGAGAGAACGAGAGAGAGAGAGAGAAAGAGAGAGAATGTCTCAGTTTCTCAGAGGCTAACTTGCTCTAGTTTGTTCAACTCTCTTCACATCCTCATGCAGCTGTCCTACTGCAGGCAGAGACCAAGTGCTTTTCATCTGCTCCTTCTACGAATAAGTGTGTGAATTATACATAGTATGAGTGTGGCACACGCGTGTGTCTTTATGTATGCATATGGAGATGACTGCTTGCATGCCCAGTCAATGTTCCTCTTCAATACACTACAGATTGGGCCTTTAATATCACATAGTATATCACAACTCAGCTTCTATATAGGCAGATTATATTCACACACCCAAATATACTCACACAGCAAGCATGCTTGAGGTTGGGAAGGCGTGCCTTTCTGCGCAGGCTACACTACAAAGCTTTACTTTAAATGGGCTCATAGGATTGCTGAACTGCAATGGGCTTAAGATACAGCCTTGCCTTACTCCACGCTATTGTGAAAAGAAATGTATTATATGCTTTCTTTTTCCTACCAGTTTCTTTGAAGGAGAAATCTGATAGTTAACAAAACACTATCAGGGTTCCTATCAAAACCTTGTTTTTTCAAAACTCCACGTATGAATTTGCCTACTTCTCAACAGATGAAATACATGGAAATGCTGAAAAACAGGTGGAATTCCCTTAAACTAAGGGAAGGATTACTGGTGGAGCTTGAGAGAAACAGCAAACATGAGTGTGTGGAAAAATATGTGCAAACGCGAGTGCTGGGTATGTCTGCATACATGCGTACACACTTTATTATGTGTATGTCCAACCCAGGAAAAAATGCATTTACAATGTACCTTCATTCCGAAATGCATGCACACACATTTGAGAAGCCATGTCTGCAACCTAAAGTGCACACACACTAAAGCGGAGCTATGAGAGGGAGAGCAAGCACACGAAAACACACACACACACACACACACACACACACACGCAGAGAGCAACAGATGGCTGCTGATTATGTGAGCACTTCAAAAGCAGAGAGCAGGAGTGAGTGACTCCTGCTAGGGAGGTAGAAGAGGATGAAAAGAAAAGGCGTTAAGCGCTGACAGAATGAACGACGGTCTGTGAAATGCATATCTGACGCCGCCATTTACCACATGTATCACTGCCCCTAGAAAATAGTTCCTAAAGGGATGACAAGATAACCAAGGCTTGTTGACACAGCAGACAGAAGAGATGAAAAGGGACCGGCGCTGCTTCGACTTCCGACTCTTATAGCTAGATGGGCCGACGCTGCCCTGAAGAACGTCGGCTCGATCCAAACGCCGACGCAGGGGAGCTAGCAGTGGGGCGAGGTGGCGTCCGGGTGTTTAGCGGGTCACCGGCGCGTGCCATGGGTTGATAGCGGTGGGTCATGGCTCAGTGAAGCTCTGCTAACCCTGGGCCACACACACCTGATCCTCATAAGGATCTGTGCCTATTACCCGAGCCACTGCCACCTACTATTACAGCACAACACTGGGAGCTGAGCCACGCTGAGTCACACACACACACATGCACACACACATGCACACACACACACACACATGCACACACACACACGCACACACAGATGCACACACACACACACACACACTGAGACACATGCATACACACCTCCTTGAACACATGTAGACATGCACACAAATGAATGTGCACACAAAAGAACACTCACTAACTGACAAACACACACACACACATGTGCACACACATACACCTCTGAATCCCTGTATCTCTTTCTATATCTTCCTCATTATCAGACCTCTTGGTGGTGAAATACAATTCCCTGGTTGCTAGGCAATCCCATAAAGGCCTGAGAAGGAGTGAAGTGTTATAAATAATGTATTTGCATTATCTAATCAGCTCACAGCCACCCCCATCCAACAGAGAGAGAGAGAGGGGAAGACAGAGAGAGAGAGAAAGTAAGAAAGAGAGAAGAGAGTGTGTGCTGTATGTGTATGCCTGAGTGTTGTGTGTGTGTGTGTGTGAGTGTGTGTGAGACCGAGCAGTAGGGCAGAAACACAGAAACAGTGCTGAGTCACACTAAGGTGCAGTAAGGCACTATTGCTGATCTGATGTGCTTAAACTCATATGACATAGGGGCTCAGAGTTTCACTGAGTTTGACTCAACTGACTCCACAGTCATCCCAATAACACCCAACCTACTGCTCATGAGTCATTCTCTCTCTCTCTCACACACACACACACACACACACACAAACACAGAAAATACTAAACCAGGTGTGCCCGCTCTGCACAGTTCTGGATGGACAAAGCAACATATTTTAGAAATTTCCCTGCTTACAGGAAGCACGTGATCATGGACCTGCAAGGTCTAAATGCATGATACCTTTGGAGAACAGACAATAAAAGAGACTTGAGATGTGTGTGTGTGTGTGTGTGTGTGTGTGTGTGTGTGTGTGTGTGTGTGTGTGTCAACTCACAGAGGTGAAAACTGACATTCCTTTTTACTGTGATAAATAACAGAGGTAATGAAAGCTGTATCGTGTTGCTTTTCTGTACTAAAAACGTCTGTAACCATTTGACTCTTGTTGGCATTAATCAAAAGTAGACAATGGAAAGCAGTCAACGTCCTCCTTTCAGGCAGAGAAGACTCCAGATGCTGTCAGTTCTCCAAAGACAAAGTCTGGATCTGTTCCAATTTCAGTGGAACGCAGTGGATTGGAAATGGAAGGACTCCCGGTTATATCACCAAGGCGATAGCACTGGAAAATGCTTATCCCACAACATCACAATCCCCATAGCGATGCCACTTACACACCCCTCCAACTGAACTAACAGAGCCATTAGGAGCTTTGCTTGACTTGGATAAAGTTAATAGTAATTTGCCAGAGCAGACGTGGTGAGTCATCACTGAGGTCTGTAGTTGCTGAGCAGATGTGGGTCGTGTTGTCCCGGTCCTTCCCCTCTCCAAGTGGGTGTGTGAGACCCGGGTCTGTCGCACACAGGTAGTACTGCGTCCTGCAAATCCTGCTATTCAGGATTCTAATCGGCACTGAGGCACCGACAGGGTGTGTGTGCTGCCCAGAAACGTCAGGACAGTGTGCTCTGCTTGGCCGAGCGCAAGGGAGGTGAGACTGCTCAGGTGAGACTGCTCAGGTGAGACCGCTCAAGGTGAGACTGCCCAGCCTTTGCAACTCTCCCTCTGGCTTGGACTAATGAAGGCCTCAGTGATGCGCTGAAGATGTTGGAGGTCCTCAACAAGAAGTGTGTCAAGTCTCATACTGAAATTTCAGTGACAGTATGGCTGCCTCTCAGTGTCATCACCGATTTCAGGAAGCGCAAAAACCAGAGGACATCATGCGAAAGTCACCTGCTTGGCTGTAGACAGCCAAAAGCAAGCTTAATGATTTATCCGGTGGTTACAAGTGAGGTCTTAAGCTTCCCACAGCTGTTAAACGGTACACATGTTTATTTACACCACAGTGAACATATCGCAGATGTGTTTGAATGACACCACCAATGGTGTGGAGTACGTATCACAAACTCTCACGTTTGATTTTCACAAGATAAATCTGCCGTGGTGTGAAGATGACCTAAGACACATTTTTAGAAGCGGAAACCGCTGAGTCTTGAGAGTTGAATGTGGGTCCTGCACTTCGAAGATCATGAGGGTGGGAATGTCAGGTCATGAGACTCGAACACGCGAAAAGGCGCGGCGGTTTTGCTGGAGGTCACGACCCCATCACGACCCCTCGTGCCGTGCTGAACGTGCGGCACGTGAACGTGACTGTAATCGCCGTGGCAATGGAGCGAACGTGGCCGTGTGTTTGTTTTCGAGTGACAAAGTAGAGAAGAGGCACCTCACCAGGTGGAGGAGGCTGTGGTGTGCCGTGGGGTCGATGGCCAGAGCTTCGTCGTACAGCGCCTTGGCCTCCCCATCCCTGCCCCTCAGCTCAGCCAGACGGCCGCGAAGTAGCAGCACCGAGGGGGAGGTGGGGAACAGCGACCCCGCCTCCTGCACGCAGAACTGCGCCTCCTTTATGCGGCCGTCCTCCATGAAAAGCTCTCCTACAAACACACACACACACACACACACACACACACACACACACACACACACACACACTAGCTCATTCTATGCCAATGTCAACAAGCAATCAAGTACATCAACACTTACCACAATTATATAGAAGGAACCTCTTAAGCTGATTAGAGTGTGAATATAAAAGGTAACAAATGAAGTATCACAGATGGTTGTTTCAAGTTCATTATGTTTGAGCATGTTTAATGTGAGACAGTGGTGACTTAGTCACACACATACAAACAAGGGAAGATATTCATTTCTGTGTCTAACTAAGGCCATGTGTGATTGCTATTACAGGCTGAGTTTGTAGTGAAGACTATCCCAGACAGGTTAACACACACACACACACACACACACACACACACACACTCTCACAGACCTCCTCAGACAAACACACAGATGCACACAAACACAGACACACCCAGACCTCCACAGACATAAACATTGCTCAGAAATGGCACACACAGCTTCCATTTCAAAGTCTGTGTGTGTTTGTTGTGTGTGTTTGTGTGCCTGTGTGTATGTTTGTTTTACTGCAGCACAGATGGGAGAATTTGGGCATGCTAACACACTGGGAGAAAATAAATACTAAAGTCTTGATCCATTCTGAACAGGGGAAAAAAAAACTGGAACTGTCCACCAGTGTGGCATGAACAGCCCTTCACACGAGAGGCAGTAGCCCACACATGTCATATTCCATTAAAGGCACAGGGTTGCAGAAGAACCGAGGATGAACTGACGTCAGCACCGGTTCTCCTATCTCGGCCCAGTCGGTCCGTGATAGAACGTGTCGGTGTGATATAAAATCGGCCCCTGAGACGATTCAGTGGCACGACGTGGGCTGGAGCGGGCAGTGCCCGGCAGAGTGGTGCCCCGCTCTGCCATGCGTCAAACCCCCCCCCCAACCCCCCACCACCTCGCTGGGCTACGGCTCTCCGCTCCCGGCGAGGATGCGGCCTGCTGCAGACAGGAAATGAACCCATGCCAGAAGAATGCTGGGAATGGAAATGAGAGGGCACACATCCCCTGATAGGAGCCCTGGGAAAGGAACTTCACACACAGCTGCGTATAAATAATACTAAGCCGTCACGTGGGTCATGAGAAGAGGGATAGAAAGCCTCATGGTCTGTGTCAAGCTCTATGCTAAAGGCTGTCCGCAAATTTTGGTAGATGTTCTGCTGAAATAACTGGAAGATTAAGTTTCAAGGGATTGTGAAGGCAATCGGACTGAAGTTCCTCCCAGTTTTCTCTCTTTCTGACAGGCGATTGGCTCGGGCAGGTGTCAGTCACGATTACTGTACCTGCCTGCAGCCAGATGCGCTCCAGTGTGGTCCAGATGTAGGCGGGGCCCTGCCTGTGGGTGGAGCTGAGGGTGGACACCTCAGACATGGCCTGCTCCAGCCGGGACGCGGCTAGAGACGGGGCGCTGTGAGAGGCTACGAAAGAGCAGCGGTTAGACACGCACGCACACGTCCTGCCAGAACAGGATACACACAGAGGCACACACACACACGCTCCGAGACACACGCAAGCAGACGCACTAACGTCCACGCAAGCTCTTGTCCAAGCTCACACGCACCCACGCACCACACACATTAATACAGACCGAGCTCCGATTCCTGGAAGTCTGGTAGCATGAGATGTAAGGCACTGGGCTTTTTGTTCAGTGGACTCGGCTCTGGAGAAGGGATGCTACTGCTGTCGTCTGTCTCACTGCAACAACAAGACCCAGTTTGTTCCAGCGCCTCTGGCCACTCGAGCAAACGCACGCTCATGCACACGCTTTACCTGGGATGGGAAAAGTCATAGCGGTTCTGCCAGAGCTGCAGCATTTCCTCACACGTCTGCAGAGCTGCTGCAGGACCAAACAGAGCCTCCTCCAGTTTCACCTTAGTAAAGAGCAGGCTACACACACACACACACACACACACACACAGTGATGGAACGTGTCGAGGAAGTCCAGCTGGGCTGTTGATGCCTGTACTGAAGAGTGACTCTCCTCCAGACTCCGGTCTGCGCCGGCAGCCTGCTTCCACACAGCCCCAGCCATGCCTACCTCCTTAACAGCTCAAGTGGAAGCAGTGCGTGTGTGTGTGTTTGTGTTTGTGTGTGTGTGTGTGTGTGTCTGGGTGTGTGAGAGAGAGATGAGAGTGGCGAAGCACTGAATCGTTTGACACAGGCATGAAGACTGCAGTAGACGGACGACATGTTGGATGTGTTTGAAATGATGTCCTAGTAACCCCAGATCCATACAAAGCCATAACGTCCAGTCCAGCCATAACTTCACTCCAGTACACTACACAATGTACTCCAGCATACCAAATTTGAAAATAAAAAAAATGGGCTTAGATTGGTTTAATTTGAGGTTATTTGCACATATATTGGGGTAAGCATGCAGGAATAACACTCCTTCTAACACACACGTTCCATTTTAGGGGATTATTAGTCATTTTAAATCAACATGAGGAGCATTAGTGTTAACGCCAGGAAATCAGGTCTTCATACGAAAGATACATCTGAATAAAGACAACCAGGTTGTTGATTTTGTATCAAAATCAGCTGTTAAGTTTAGTCGTGAGAAGTGACATTGGTGATTGAAGTGGTCCTGGGGAACATACTGAACTACATGTATGTCAGTACATGACTAAAAATAACCTCAGTGAAAATATCAGCAACACAGGCGACAGGAGTGGTACAAACCACCAGTAAGGTGAGAGTGGTCAGCTTGATGTATGCTATGAAGTTCATAAAAAGCTCCACACTTTCTGAGATATCCTGGAAAGCCTGTACCGCAGTGATGGGGTGAAGAAAATGTGGCAGACAAAAAAACTGCTTACGCTCTGAGGAACCACCTCATCAGCAGGAAATAGAGAAGTGGATGGCAGCCAGTAGAACCCACTAAATAGAGAGACAGTGACATGACTGTGGACACTAGCAGCAAGAACTCTGAAAAGAACATAAGGATGTTAAACATCTCAGACTGAAGTACCTTAAAACCCCTTCGATGGCACCCTGTCAAAGAACCAAAAAACCCCAAATCCCAGCCAAGAAACAGTAGAGTTTCAGCACCAGAAACTGGTCAAGTCAGTTACCAATCAGCAGAACATTTATGTTACTGAAGATAAGACTAAAGGCAAAAAGTCAGCAGAACATGCCAGAGCCGAAGAGAGGTTGGCCCACAGAGCACGTTGTGAGTGGGTTGTGCTCTTCAGGTTCTCCCAAAGAGCAAAGTGCTTCCTAGCCTAGCTGTTATTCATATCTGATTCAGTCCGTGTAGATATGGATATAATCAAACTCAAGCTGACATTTTGCACTTTTACCTCACACTCATCATACTCAGGCAAGGATTTGGTTTGATTTTCCAGTTCACATTTGAGGCAGGTGGATCGCAGTCCAATTACTTGCAGACCACACCGTTCTGTGTGGGTTGGTGTCCATACGCTCGTTTGTTAGCCTGCCTGTTTTCTTGTCTGTAGAGAGTGAAAGTGGCCCTCCAAACAAAACCTGAGCTGGCAGTCATGGTGCGACTGACTGAGTGCTGTATCACAGATGTCATGTCATACGAGCTGTGTGATATGACAGGGCTGGGCTCTGACCCAGACTTGCGCTTCAGTTTGCCAAGGGGTGGACAAGGTGTTCATGAAGCGAATCTAGCTCCATATCTCAAAATAAGAGGTAGAGAGAATGAAATAAAACGAAAAATAGAAAGAAAGAAATAATCATTTCTGACTCTGTCATTGTAGATATGTCAAAGACACACACACCAGAAACACTCACACAACGACCAGTCAGCCTTTTTTTAATGAGTGCAAATACAGGCGAACATGTAAACTGAATATCTCTCTATAGATCAAGGGTCCAGAAGGTCTATATAGAGTTATGGATCTGACGGCTAACTATCTTCTATATCTCTTGTGTTATGTGTGAGAGTGTGTGTGTGAGAGTGTGTGTGAATGTGTGTGTGTAACCCCAGAGAGCCAACAGTGACCCCACCTGGCTCAAATGCGAAGGGCCTGTGGGACACTGTTACACGCACCGACATGGCTGCCACAAGGGTGTGGCGTATTTCCTTATCCTCCACAGTGCAGTGAAACTGTTTGTGTTTCCTGGAAGCATGGCAACCAAACTCTCCCAGTTCACCAATGAATCACAGTCACACAGCGAAGGCAGAAGCACGCTGTGGTTTCCACTCATAAAGGCCCCTATTGTCACCAGGTTTAGTCACCACACCTCTACAATCATACTCCGCCACCTGCAACCAGCAAGAAAGCACAAGATGTGCCCTGAGAGAGCAGTTAAGAGTGTTTAGAAAAGAAAGAGGTGACTCACGCAAGCCCAGGGGAGGCAGTCTCCAGAGAGTGCCAAGCCGAGAGCCTTCCACAATTAACGTTTTCGACTGCTATTTTGGGGGGAGATTCCTTTATGTACCGCCTCCTTCAAAACACAAACCTGAACTTACTGATCTGGCTTCTTCTTCTCTGGCCAAGTAGGCCATGTTTGGCGCTTGTCAAAGTCAGTTACTGTCTTATTTTCCAGCAACACAGAGTAAAACAACAGTTTGGAAACCTACTTTCTATGTCATTTCACACACACACCTACACACACACACACACACGCGCCGTGGAGCACCTTAAACTAGGCTAGCAATCCCCTGTTGGTGGACATGAGCAGGATATTCTTTGGAGCGATTAATGACTGCATCAGCCTGTCCCCAGATCAGTTCAAAGAGGACAGGGGCTATGCAGGGAGGATGCCAGGACTGGCCTTTCTAAATAAGGCCCTGCCTCTCCTATTTGGAACGGGTGAGACACTTTTCGCACTGCTGTATTCGAGGCCAGCTCCTACTGCAGCTACACACAGCACTTATTCTCCCTGGCACACACACACACACACGCAGACACACGCACACACACACATACTTGCGAGGACAAGAGATTAGAGCACTAAACAGACCTGCTCATTTGCAGTGCAGATCTTTAGCCAAAGGGTTGCTCTAGCCAAAGACAAACACAAGGAGATGTTGCTCTTTGAGGTTTACCCTCTGGTTTGAAAACACCAACTTTGGAACATTTAATGCACTGTGAAGCTGAAGGGAGGTGTTGGCGTGGGAGGCCTGCTGCTCTTCTCAGATTTACAGACGCAGCTTTACAGGTCAGGATCGATAGAACAGCAGCCAAACAAACCTGCTCTGCTGCGCTAATAGTTTTGTCGTAAACAATGCAACCAGAAACCAGTATTGAATGTAAACGGGAGAATGTTGCTCTGATCTCAATGGGAGAACAATGTGGTTCTGAGCCCTGGATCATGTACCTAAAGACCTAGTGAAAAGGATTTTATGAATTTATGGGATTTATATATGCAATACACAAACAAAATAGCTTAGAAATTGCTTGAAGTACTATGTATTGTGTAATAATACAATACATAGCCAAAATTCACTCACTCATTCATTCACTCCCTCATTCACTCACTCACTCACTCACTCATTCATTCACTCCCTCATTCACTCACTCACTCATTCATTCACTCCCTCATTCACTCACTCACTCACTCACTCACTCACTCACTCATTCATTCACTCCCTCATTCACTCACTCACTCATTCATTCACTCCCTCATTCACT
>JAOYMR010000008.1:11483639-11498639 GCA_025802075.1 Tenebrosternarchus preto | reverse complement strand
CACCCACACATACACCCACACCCACACCACCACCCACACATACACCCACACCCACATGTACACCCACACATACACCCACACCACCACCCACACATACACCCACACCCACACATACACCCAGACAGGAGGAAGAATTAAAACGTGAGCGATGAGAGGATGGAACAGGTTAAAATAGAACACTCCTCTAGTGGGTACAGAAGGAAAGCCAGGAATAGCGCTGATGACTTCAGTTTATGATGTCAGGACAAGCCCTGCTGTGAAAGCCATGAATGAATTAGGGTTGAGATATTGATAAGGCTGAACGCCCTCTGGAGTCTAACTGAGGTATGACATCAACACGAACAGCAGACCCAAAGACGTTATAGATGCCATGCACAGACGAAGACTGACACCTGCTGGACACCTGCAGCACAGCAGAGGGCCTCGAGTCTACGTGGAGCATCCACGCTGTTTCTTGTCCGGTGTGGTGTGGGTGACCAAGGCTAAGGGCAAGTACTAGAGAAATTTGAAACCCAGTGTGTGGATAATGTTACAACAGCCACAGGAAGCTGTGAGCAGGACACACAAACACACAAACCCACCCACACGCACTCACCCTTTACGCAAAAGGCAGAGATACGCGCTCTGGAGAGCAGCCTGCAGGAAGTATCCTGGGTCTGCCTCGACCGGAGGAGCTGCAGTGCTGCTCTTGGCTGTCTTGGTACTCGGCGTGCCAACAGTCTAACCAACACACAGGAGATAGAACAACAGTGTAACCAGCACACGGGAGATAGAGCAACAGTGTAACCAGCACACAGGAGATAGAACAACAGTGTAACCAGCAGACGGGAGATAGAGCAACAGTGTAACCAGCACACAGGACATAGAACAACAGTCTAACCAACACACGGGAGATAGAACAACAGTCTAACCAACACACAGGAGATAGAGCAACAGTGTAACAAAACACAAATCCTGCAGAAGGATATCAGTACAGAAGAGCTGTATTATGCAGGCTTCTCACCCACCTGCACACACCACATATCTTACTAAAGTAAACACTAGTAAGAATAGGTTTACTGTTTAAAAAATACATATATGATCTTTTAACATAACACAAAAAAAACACATAGAGAAAACTGATTCAGCTAACTTGGCTTTGGCACACACACGCACACACACACAGACACACAGACCTTGTCCAGCTGTTGCAGGTAAAGCAGAGCTGTATCACAGGCGTGGAGGTAACAGGACAGACAGTCCTCTTCCCTCTCAGAGAGGCGAACACGAGAGGCAGCAGACAAGCTCTGCTGGTCCAGAGAGAGTCCTGCAAGACAACCACAGGAGCAGGACACTCAGGACCATACAGAGGCTGCACAAAACAGTCCTGCAAAACACCACAGGACTGCGCACAGCACTCTACCGTCATAGCCGTATCGCACTCAGAGGTACAGGAACGTGAAAAGTAGACGAGAGAAGTGAAAGATGCAGACGGAGACGAGAGAGAGACAGCATATTTAATCAGACAGACAGAAAAGCAACTACGCAAAGGTGTGTCCTTCAGCCGTTCTAACAATAGGCATTATTGAGCTATTTCTCTGTGTCTCAGTGACAGGGTGAGGGAGGGTATGAAGCAGATCCCTGGCATGGGAAGCCGGTAAAGTCATTAATACACAAATAAATGCGCCTGAACCTCCTCAGCAGCAGGAAGAGAGGAGGGGAGCAGATGGCGGCCTTAATCGAATAAGGAACAATTAGGAGTCCGGAGGAGGCCATGCTCACACACATAATTTAGATGAACTATCCTTCCCCGCCAACTGATCAGCTGTGCTTACCAGAAACCATAAACCCGGGTGCCAGGAGCCATAAAGCTGCATGTTTCATTTGGTTAATCGTTACTGTAACATCGTCACTGTAACATTACTGTAACTCTGCAATACAGAGATCACCCAACACTCCAGCAAATGAAAATACTGAAGGCCATAATAATGGTACATTAAAGTGTGTTTAATATAGCTCAAGACATACAACAACAGAACCGCAGTGCAGTTCTGCCAACATTGTGCAGTCCTGGTATTGAGCTCCACAAAGATTAATGACAAACTATCCCCAACCCAGAACCACGACACCCCAGCTGAGAACAAAACATGCACCCACTCAGATGGGAGAAGGACCTGGGGGGGGGTTTCATTACTCATACAGTCATGCAGTTTCAGTGCCTGGCCCCAAGCTCGGGAGCGGCCTGCATTTCCACAGAAAGCTGAGAGCAATGCCAACTCAAGCTGAGAGGCGTCTCCCACACCTACTGGCACCCCACTCCCACCTTATGCAGTGCCAGAGTGTGCAACTGTGTGTTTGTGTGTGTGTGTATGAGGAAATTAGCTCCGGTAATGGCTGGGAGGATGTGTTCATTGTCATGCGGTGCTGACTGATGTCTTCTAGAAGCTAGTAGCCAGACGTGCATGGAGTCATGTATAGACACTGCTCAGTAAGGTCATGGAAGTTCTGTACCGCGGCTTTGCTGCTCAGGGACGTCCAGAGTAGCCCAGCCTAGAAGGCAACCCAATCCCCCTCACCCAATCCCACCACCACCCACCCCCACTTTACAGAATATGGACAAAATTCCCATATTCTGACTGAGAAAAACAAGAAAAGAACATGAGCTCCTCTCACTGGTGTGTGTGTGTGTGTGTAGGGCTAGTAAGGGGAAATCATCCTGCTACACACACAATGACAAGTGACTTGTGATACGGATTTGAGCCAATCTGTCTTTAAATCTAAGATTCTGGGCTAACTATATATAGTGTCTTTCCTACAGACAGTGACGCAAAGCTACATTTTTAGCCATCTCTTCCTGATCTCAGGGTTATTCCATTTTTCTTCTTTGTTTGACATGAGGCATGAAGAAAGCAAGTAGAAGATGCATAGACACACACACACACACACACACACACACACACACACACACACACACACACACACACACACACACAGAAAACAAAGGCAGAAGTCGATCGCCACAGTATTTTCATCTCAAATGTAAATTTGAGTTCACCTCACATTTTCATCTCAAATGTAAATTCGAGTTCACCTCCCATTTTCATCTCAAATGTAAATTCAAGTTCACCTCCCATTTTGAGTCCAGGGTGAGCATTCCTGGAGCAGAGGATAATCTCCGGACTGGAACAGCTCCAGACCTTCTGACGGGGACACACTGTGTTGCGTTTAAACAGGCCAACACATCTACAGGACATATATGGAAATGTTTTTAGACCTCTAATGAGTCCTGCTCAACACCCCAGAACCTCCGGTCGTCACACTTCATCCAGCTGTGACCTTGTTGGCCACGTTCAGCCAGCTGTGATTGGTCGATGGCTCCATCCATTGGGAAGTCTGCCATTTTGAAAACCTAATTAGAGCAAGATGGATTACTGCAGCCATATCTCCATCTAAATATCCCATCTAAACTACTTTTGAGAGTCAGCTTGGCTTAGGGTCTCTTTAAACACATTCTGTGGCTTAGAGGAAAACCGAGTGCAAATATCACAAAGGGGAAACACGAAGCGTTTAACCTGCGTCACGTCTGCGTGGCTTTTGTACCTTTGATGACGAAGGCCTCGGCTAGCAGGCGCAGATGGTAGAGCGGTCGCTCGTCCCGCGTGAACTCCTCGATGCCGGCGCGGGAACACATGCCCTGGGCGTCTCGGTAGTGGCCCTGCACATAGTGCACTTTGGCCAGCAGGAGGAGCGCCTCGTTGAGGTGGCGTGGCTACAGCAGGGCGAGAGAGAGTGCATGGAACGGCAAGCATCTCGAGTCAGGAGACAGACAGACAGATAGACAGACCGTCGGGAAACACAGAAACCTTTCGCAGAGAGATGAAACCCAGCTGCAGGCACAGCAGGAGGCAGTGCTTTTGTTTTGAAAGCTAATGACGTGTGTGAGCTGTGATTGCAAAAGAACTGTTTAAAAATACTTCAGTACGGTGAAACATATCAGGGCACTCAGTAAACTAAAATGTAATTTGTCTCTTTCATTAATAATAAGAATATATTTTTTAGAGGAATCACAACCAAATACTCACTGCTAAACAACATTAAACAAAGTTTTCTGATTTTAAATTATCTATATGCATTTTTGTCTATCTACTGAAAATCTATGGCTTGTCTCAAACTAATAATCTAATGTCAGTGTCATGCCTATGACTAAGGTCACCACTAGGGGTCCCTGTATCCCTGTTTGAGTAGATTCTGCCTAAGATTCATTCTGCACACCTGTTTCTGATTTCAATAAACCTCTTCCTGATTCAATAAGCATCAGGTCTGTTGTTGTTATGCTTCAAATATTATATACTGTATGTCTAAGTCTTTCTAAGTGTTGGCAATTCTTACAGGTTCTTCTGATCTCACTTCTCATCTTCTTAAGTGTTAGCAGTTCTTACAGGTCTTTCTGATATCTAATCTTCCTCTGACCTTCTCCTTTTCTTGGCATTTTTCTATAATTCAAGTACTGAAATGCATTTACTCCGTTTAGTAATATTAAGTCCAGCATTTGGATCACTAAATTCAGTTCATTTGGATCACTAAATTCAGTTCATTTGGATCACTAAATTCAGTTCATTTGGATCACTAAATTCAGTTCATTTGTCAGATTCTACTACACCTTGTCAGAGCACAAAGCCAGTTTTATCCTGTAAATGTTAGTTTACAACTGCATGTTTAGCATGACCACATTCACACATTAAATGTAGGAACCACAAAAAGGGGCAAAAAAATAAAAAATAAAAGTGGTCAAATTTAGCACCTTGGAAAAGCAGAGCTGCGTGTGTTGCTAACAGCACATACAGCTACTATTTATGTTCATTGTGATTTATTTTAATAGTATACTATTTGGATACTCAAGTGCAGAAAGTAGGAAAGGTCAGTGATAGGCTGTGGGAGTGCGTCTGCTCTCTGTTTCTTCACTTGCATGTGTGGGAGGTGTTGGTGTGGTGTGTGTAGGCCTACAGTTAATAGGTGTGAGAGCATCAGCTTATGTAATGTGAAGGATACTATTACATGAAAGAGAATATTTGTATAGTACATACAAGAAAAGTTTTCATGTCCCATTCTTTCTCTCTCTCTCACACACACACACACACACACACACACACAGTGTGTAACAGAGTTGAGCCGCTGTCACAGACCCCCAGGCGGCCTCTCCTCAGGACGCTGTTCAGCTGACGCTTGGCCTGAGCTAGTCTGGGGTGAGCACGCTCAGAGAGGGCGGTGCAGTCCTTCAGCAGAGGCGTGTTCTCCAGAAGACACTCCTCCAGCAGGGCCTCAGCCAATAACAGAGTCCCATAGTCGTCTTCACACACCGCGGAGAGAAAGACGGTGAGAGGAAGGGAGGGAGGAAGGAAATGAGAGAGAAAAAAAGAAAGAAAGTGAGGAGAGAGGGAGGAATGAAAGAATGATAAATGTCTATTTTGATATAAAGCTTGAGATGTATATCAAAAAATAAACAAACCAAATAGATGTAAAGTACAATGATGTACCAAATAAAATTATCTAAAAATGACACTTACTAGTAAAATGCTTTTGTATTCTCATGTAATACATGACACAGAATGTTACGACCACTGTATTACAAGACATTTTCAACCTGAATGTGTTGGTACGCCACTGACATGTGGAACTGCCCCCTTGTGGCCCTCTGTGAATATAACAGCATTTTTGGCCAGATGTGGTCAGAGAGAAGGTTGGGTGGGTACCTGTGAACCACTGGGCTCTCTGTGTTTACCTCAGAGGAAAAGCCCAATGTCTGTTCTGTTTTTCTGTTCTTTTTTATGATAGCAGAGGCTGGGAAAGCACTACAGGGTTCCAGTGGTGCTTAAGGAGCTCAGTTGTGTTTGTTTTGGCACGACTATGAAGCCGAACCACTTTAAAAAAACCTTCTTTTTCCTCTTTGTAGGTCTCTTGTATACACGTTACGAATGAAGCATTTCCTGTTTGCTCCAAGCTCCAGCTATCCTCTGATGTACTGTGTCTTATCTTTCACGCCCGTCAGCCCTGAGTGTTATGTGTTGCACTAACAGCTCCCTGTCACACACTCTTACATATTTTCCTAGGCTTTTATAGACCCTTTTATTTGACATTCACAACATGACAGAACGATGTAAGCACACACCATGTCTGGTTAGTGGTCTCTCTTTGAGAAAGGACAGCGACCTTCAGCCTCACAGGACTCCAGGACACCAGGACACCAACCAGAGCAGGCTGCTCTGACACTGTTCCCAGCAGCCAGACTCAGTATACAAAGAGCAGGTCATATTTGCTTAAAGTTTATTGGTGAATCCAGAGGCCCAGGGACACTATAACAGATGCTGGTTCACTGTGTGTGTGTGTGAGTGTTCTGGTGTTGACATAGGAGTGGACATAGGTGTGAACATAGGTGTGGACACACCTGAGGTGAGTCACGGTAGATACAGCAACAAAAAAAAAAAAAAAAAGAGAAAAGAACAGTGAAGAAAGAAAAGTGGTCTTCTAGGGTCCCGTAGCCTATTTGGTTTGAGAGCACAAACATAAATACATACACTTCACTGCTGAGCACCTTCTGCTTTTGGGGAAGCTGCTTTTACAGTAACTTTGTACTCCACCAGAACTGTGTGTGTGTGTGTGTGTGTGTGTGTGTGTGTGTGTGTGTGGGTGTGGGTGTGTGTGTCTGTCTATTTTGTATGTTAAAAAAGTTAGCAACGTGCCAGTGCTGTTATAACAGCTTTCAGTGTTTTCTAGTGAGTCAGATTAATGTCATATTCTGAACAACGGTATACAAGTATGACATTGCTATATTAAAAGTTTAAATATTAAAATTAGAGTATTCAATCGTAAAATATTACCCTTTCAAAAGCACAAGAAAGATCTCTCTCAAGAAAGATCTGTCTCAAGTTAACACAGTGGAACCAGCTGCGCATGAATTTTGCCAGCAAAGTACAAAGTTCAAACGGAACCACCATCCGTCGGAATGTCAAAAAACACAACGGCAGTACAAAAATCCCCAGGTACTCATCACTCACCATCTTCATGGAATCGCGCGGCTGCAAGCTGCTCCACAAGAGAAGGGATTTTATTCCACTGACATTCTGCGCGATTACGCTCAATCTCCGCCTCTAGTCGATACTGAGAGAAAGAAATCCTGGATGACATCCCCGGTATGTCTCGATGTCCGTAATCGCCGAGTGGACTGACTGCACACTGCCAAGAGAGCGTGCACTGAGCATGTGCTGCGTGACTTCTGTATGATCTTCTACATAACGGGAAACTTCAGGAAGAAGTTTCTAAAAAGCGTCTTTGCATTGGAGTTTGGTTAAAAATGACTCAACTGAATATGGATAAAAATAATTTCTTACATCCCACAAGAGATCAATATTCTTTATAATTAACACAACCATTAATTTAAAAAAACAAAAACAATTATTTACTCACATATTATAAGTCAGTGAGTACAAAAATAAAACTACATAAGACTATATTTGTCATTTTAATTAATTTTCATGTACAACAGACTTGTAATACTGTTGTAACCCATTATTTAACATAGGTAAATAGCTTACACGCGTCATTATTTTATTAGAAAAAACTTGGAGTTTTTCTATTGGTCTGTTATCTAAATCAATTACAGGATTATAGTGACCTAATTACGTAATCAGGAAAGAGCATGTCAAGGACCAGGGTGTAACGCATAGCTTGACTAGAGACTATGTGTCATTTTATGTAGTGTTTCTTTACAAATACATGCCACATACTACTTCCGATGGCCGAATCCTCTGTGGGCAATAACATTTGATGCGGTGTGCTTGACTTTCTGTGATTGCACTTCTCTTGGGGTAAAAATGTAATATTGGTGCCATCTTGTGGACATATTTGGACCAATTTATTTCTTAATTTCTTGGCATTGATTACTTTGTAGCTTGTAACACTTTGCAAAATTGGTCGCATATTTATCTGAACAACATAGCAAAAGCCTACTTCACGAGCACCAGCACAAGCGGTTTAATGTAAAAAGTAATTTTGCAGGGTTTTAGGACTTTTGATTCATAATCAAAACAGAGGATGACTAGCCAAATACTACAATCACCACGTTGCGTACATAGTAGTGTAAAGTTACTTATGTTAGATTATGACTAGTCTAGTCTGCAAATTTCTAAGCAATACACGAAACATTTTAAACTGAAGCGCCAGCCGTCGAAAATTATGCAGTGCATTTTCTTTGTAAACGTTTGTCATTTAAATATATAGACAAACAATTGACGTTTAATTTACTTCACTGTGTGCATCAATAAAAAAAGACAATGTTGTTATACGTAAACATTTCCTTTATCGCACGGATTACAGTGAACGACTGGGATTCCTAAATATAATCTACAGTGACGCATTAGCTAGGAAAGACCAATCAAAATTTAGCTGTCGTGTCCATAAGGTGAAAGGTAACTACGGCGAGCAAAGCGGATCATTAGTCTACGCGCAGCATCGTATGAGTTGCAAACAAGTGTTCCTATTGAGGAGACACGATTTTTACGAATAAACTCGGACCTCAGAACAGGTGAGCAAGTCTCGATTTCCGTGATGTTTTGAGCAGCAAAAGTGGTTGAGATAGCGGAGCGGGGCTGAAACAACTCTACAGTCACAGGAGAGGGTTATATATCCAGGACAATAACGCGTCGTGTATTAGAAAAGATTTAGAAACGTTATCGTGTGCGACCGATTTTGGTGGCCATCGGGATCTATTTAGTTTATGTGTCGGTTTCTCAAGCTTAGCTGGCTGACTTGATCCGTTTATTCGATGTCATGACTCTGGCCTGTTTTTTTTTTTTTTGAGTAGTAGACAATCATTCTATAGCTGACTAGTTAGTTAACAAGTTGGTGTCAAGTGTCTTATAATTCAAGTAGTTCTCTTGAATTAAAAAGCAGTTTTCTTTTTAACTGCAAAAATTATTTTGTTATATAAATTTACTGCTCCTAAACCACTCTTAAGAAAACGACTGTGTTTCAAACCAGCCATACAAGGGCTACTTAGTTGTTCGTCCCCACAAACCTGTCACTAACAGACTCAGACTGTATATTAATCCAAGTATGTATTTCGTCAGAACTGTGTAATGCAGTATAGAGGAAGACTTGGGAAAGCCACTATATGTGGATGGCTACTACTCCTGTTCTCCTGTGTACTGTGTGTCCGGTCCCACGAAAGCCAGCATGGGCAGGCAGCTGGATCCCATCAAGAAGGGGATGCGTATCCACCCATAATCCGTCTAGACAAGAACATGGTCCAGGACAAAGAGTGAGTAGCCTGAGGGATTATGGTTCACAGCTGATACACTTACTGATGGTCTAAATTGAAATGTCCTTGATCATTTAAAAAGGTGTTTAAAAATCTCAGAAAAGCTGTTTTTTGGTGAGAACTGAACTTTGCCATACTTCTGAACGACCTTGCTGAAAAACAAACCCTAGCCTTAACATTACAGCCTCTATCTAGCTACTGGGAAAGTAATGGAAAGCAAATAAAGTAATGCTTTTGGTCATTAAATCGCACTTTGCTTGTCCATGCAGTGCTGCATTTAAGGTTTGAGAAGTCATGCTGGGCAATGTTCAGATTAACCCAGTTTGACACATTGGTGCATTTGAACTCTTATTGTACAGTCAGCCGTTGTCTCATGCTCTCTCTCTCTCTCTCTCTCTCTCTCTCTCTCTCTCTCTCTCAAGCCACATCATGGAGCACTTAGATGGGGTTATCAGCAAGCCAGAGTCTGACATGACTCCACAGGAACTGCAGCTCCACTACTTCAAAATGCACGACTACGATGGCAACAACCTGCTGGATGGGCTGGAGCTCGCCACAGCCATCACACACGTACACAAGGAGGTGAGGGAAGGCTGGTGGCATCTAGCGCTCGGAGGTTTTAAGTGGTTCTAGTCTGGAGATAATCTGTAACCAGTGATCCACGACTCAACTTGCTCAACCTGACATGTCACATTGTTTTACGCACGTGGTTTTCTTTCGCTTTTTCTAAGACATTAGTTGACAGTACGGATGTCGTATAGCAGTGAGATGTTCTTATGATGCATTTGAGTTTTTGTCAGACCGTCTGCCAACAGTGTTCATGGCTAATGACATCTTGAACCTCCGGTAATTAAGTGTGTGTGCCTGTGTTATAATGACTGGTGTGTGATTTTTCACCTTTAGTCATAACTCATGCCTGCTACTGCTTTCAGGAAAGAGGAGGGAATGACCAGCCAATGAAGGAGGAAGATCTGGTCCGTCTCATTGATGAAGTCCTCAGAGACGATGACAGAAACAATGATGGCTACATTGACTATGCTGAGTTTGCAAGGTCCCTCCAATAAAGTGCCTACTGCCTTACTGTGAGTGCTGTTTACCTCTGATGTACAAATCGAATGATCTAATGCTGTCTGTGACCTCAGCATACGTTCATGTGGACTCCTGGAGGCCTGCAGTACTGCACAGTTTAATTTATTTTTCTTTTCCCTGTTCCAGCACATCGTGTTGACATGCTTCATAATTCATAAAACTGAACAGTAAACTGCTATGGACCTCCAAGACTAGTTTTGATCTCACCTGAAAAAATGGTGATGGGACAAGGTTACACGGGTTGTACTGTGACGTATTTAAAAGCAAGTGTAATACACTGGTTTTGTAATGTTAAACATACCTAATTTGTTTCGGACAGGCCAGTGTCAGAATGAACCCCTGATGCCTAAACTGCCATTTGTGTCTGCTGTAAACAAATGTTCTTCATTATTGTTACTCTACTATGTTTTGTTGAGTCATTCTCAAGCGAAGTAATGGGGTGGAGGGTGGTTGAAATGAGGTATTTGGTTTATAGCAAAGACATAACTACTGCCTTACAGATAAGAACCTGTTGATTCGGCACTGGTAGAACGTCGCTGATTTGTCTGAGAACAGTTTATACATTCCTGGACTTCTTATGGTTGTGGGTGTACAACACTGAGAAACTGATTGCAGATCAGCTCACGTTAAAATAATCCTCCTTCCATGTGTCATTTATACAGCTGCCTGTGTGTTGTGCCTATGAGAAATCGCTGTCCAAAGAGTGGCCATGTTTAATTTCCAGTTTTAAATAAATGAGCTCTGTTTGAAACACGGCCAGGAGGCCATGTTTTTTGTGCACATCTCAGCAAGGTGCTAATCTGCATTCTTGCCTTTAGTCTGAGGCGTGGACCTAGTTCAGATTAAAACTGCTTACCTACCTGTCAGCCTCTCCCTCCCAGCGTTTCACACTGCTGTGATCCACCTGTACTTACACACCAGCCAGGGATCGGGTGGAGTGGGGTGGGCTGGGGTGCAGCTGACCATGGGCCCAGGGGATTTAGTCCTATAATAAAGGTGATGTGAAAATTTTATAGTGTACTTAGTTTTGCCACAGCGGTTGTTATGAAGGCTACGACTGTTGTATGCTGTTTGTTTTTACCTGTGCATTCCTCAGCCTGACTTGATATGCAAGCAGGAAAGACAAACAGTGCCAACAGCACCAACCCTAATTTATTAAAATTGACGTTCAATTAAAATTTGTAATTTTTCATGTGCGTTTCTTGTCACATTTGTAAACTGTGATATGGAAAGCCCCTCTGTCATATTCTGGTGTCAGGTCTTTAATGTAAAGTCCTGTGTCATATACTGGTCAAAACAGGATTTCAGATTTAGAATGTAAACCAAATTCTATCAAGATTGTTATATTTTCGCATTGCTTTGGTTTGTGAATTAATTGAAAAATGTTAATGTAATAATTTTATAATTATAGTAATACTTTACAGGACATTGTGTTTTGTGAACTGAAATAAAATGTTAAAGGACTTTTATTTTGACATTTTTCAAAAGTTTAATGGAAAAAAAAAAAAACTTGTATCCAGAAAGAGACCACAAAGGTTATAAAAAAACACAGGCGTTTTGTCAAAGTATTCAGTTGCACATTTTCTCAAAAGGACTACTTATGCAGCTCATATGCAGACCAAATAAACTAATACATGTGAGCAGCACTTGCCCCATTTACATGCTACTGGGTTTCTCTGTGGACCTCTCTCAGCCCACTCTAGTTCCAGTGACAGGCTGGTTCCAGCGCTGACATTGAGGCTAGGGAAAGCACAGAGGTGTGGGGCAGGCTGGGGGCTGCAGCCCCGATGTTGCGTAGCTGGCTGTACCAGTCCTCCTGCTGCCTGCCAGGCAGCACTGGCGTGGGAGCTGATGGGTAGGCCAGTTGAGTGCCTGCTGCTGCATGGGTGGAGTAGCCACCAGAGGGCAGCACTGAGGCGAATCTGGGGATGTGCGGCAGAGAGTGAGGGCACTGGTACTGCCTCGCGGCACCGGCCGGGCCCACGCGCACGCTGCTCAGGAGAGCCCCACGTCCTGGCATCGTGCCCGCTGGCATCATGCCTGCTGGCAGGGCTTTTTGGGAGGCACGCTCCTGCTTCCGTTGCTTGGCACGGCGGTTCTGGAACCACACCTGGCGAGGTGAAGGGCAACAAAAGAGCCTGAAAACGGGTCATTGACCTGAGCCACCACAAAGTTTTAACCAATAATTTGCTTGCATTCAGAAATCTTTAGGAATTCATATGTTCATCAACTCAGCATAACATGGGGTTCTTTACTGCTGAATACAGGGGGGCTGCATGGCATCAAATTCAGAAGAAAAATGTGAGCCCTGATACAGCTGCCCCTGGCATCAGACTCTGTTATTAAAATGTCTATATATATATATTTATAATGTGTGTGTTTATGTGTGTGTGTGTCTAACCTGCACACGCGCTTCATTGAGTTTGGTGGCTTGAGCAAGCTCCTCACGGCAGTAGATGTCTGGGTAGTGGTTGTGTCTGAAGGCCAACTCCAGCTGCTCTAGCTGTTCATGGCTGAAGGTGGTGCGGTGTCTCCTGCGGGACGGTGACGGGTGGGGTCTCGAACGGCCTGCTTCGTCCCTGCCCATCTTGGGCCCTACCGATTCCTTCCTGGGAGGATCTTGAACGTCTGTATTTTGGAGGACAACAGAGTTTGCTGAGGGAGAAAACTTTGGTGTCGTTTCAAGAAGAACTTCTGAAAGGAAGAAGTTTGTGCTGATGGACCTCTCTGCTTTCCTGGCATTTCACACTGACTGAGCTCGATGAGTCACAGTTAGGTTGGTGAGCCATGGTTTGGTTTGCCAGAATACATTTCACAAATGGCAGTTCTCTGAACAGAAAAGGCTTAAGAATCTTAACACTGCAGAACAAAAGACGGGGAACCCAATAGGCTGTAGGCTTCGCCACCTAAACTCAATATCGTGAGAGAGAGATACCAGAGGCAGGAGGATTGAGTCAAGATTAACTGAACAAAAGCCAAAAAAAAGTGGCTAATTTAATGGCTTTTTTCACAGTGTTAACGTGGGAGGTACAGGGACAGAAGTCAGACTTAATCAAACTTAAGTGAACTTACCTTTCTGGATAAAATAAAACCTGAAGCAACTGAAAACAGTAATAGTGAATAACAGTTACTTTAAAGTGTTAACATGAATTTGATGATGTCAAATAAGTACATGCCTCTACATAGTCTTTGTGACACCCGAGGCCACATACAATGTTAGCATCTTCCACAAAAAGACAAACGAATCATCACATTTTACCCAATGTAAAGGTGCTGTGTCCTGGAGAACAGGGTATGTGCACTGCTGAACAAATCTTTTATTGCCCTGACAGAAGGCAAAGTGTGTAAAAGCCATCTGAACATTATCCATTGCCAAAAAAGGGGGCAGAGTTTGAATCTCTGCAAAAGGTCTTGTATTACTGTACTTTTGATGGTTTACAGCATAATTTGGTTCAATCAAGGTCTTCATATAGAGTGAAGCCATCAATAATTCAGTTTAAAACTTGCGTTTTAATAACCAGTTTAAAAATTGGCTTGCACGGTCACATATAAACACAAATGGCTAATTCCTACCTGCGCTGGAACTGACGATGACTTCAGTGTACATGTCGGAGAACTGTGGGAGAAGCTTCACCTGATCCATAGTCAGTCTTCTCTCAGCCACAGTGGGGCTTTAAGTTTGAGCTGTGATAAGGCAAAGCCTATCTGAGTTTTTCCACGACCACCTGCGGTGACGTGGTTCTACGATCACACCCCTCATCTCCTGGTGTTCTCCTGGTATGACACAGGCAGGCAACATCTCAACCCAATCTATAACTTTTCCTGAATTATGAGGAACATACATTTAATGTGGCTTTATAGATCTGCAACACAAAAGAAAACAATGTTTTCAAGGTGGGTATAGCAGTTCAGCAACATTGCTGTACACCTGGAATGAAATCAGTCCAACATATGACATTGCTGGTCAATGTATTTCCAGTTAAGTGGCATGTTGTTTGATGTGCACGTGCCGTTCTCGCAGCACAAAAAAAAGCGAGTGTTACGCAATAATCTGAAGTTACCACCAGGGGGAGAAATTGGGCTTCGTCAGCAAGACATGGATTGAGTGGTGTAACCCGAGCAGGTCATGTTAATTAAACACTCTCTTCTGTCAAAATCTCATCAATATACATCACTAAATGCACGTATATAAAATCTAGACAACATAGTGTCTTGAACACGGATATCCTTCACACACACATCCCACATGGAAGGATCCTTATCTAATTGCAGAATAATCTTGGCTCAGATTGCATTTACTGATTAAGAATGTCCTGAGAAGTCTGTGTCCTTTCTCAAATCTCATTTTTGTGGTGGAAAATCTAATTATATAAGTACATTGATCCCCACTTTGACGGTTATGGACAAGCTGATGCCAGTCCCTGTGTCCTTCTCATATGAACAAACAATTCTTTATTTCCAAAATGTTGTGTGATATTCATAGATAATGAATATGGAACTGTATTTATTAAGAATATGCTTTTCACTGTCTATTTATGGGACCATGGTGGCCAGGGACCAATCGGGAGAGAGATGGAGGGGGGGGGGGGGGGGGGGGGTGGGGGGGGTTGGCCAAGACG
>JAOYMR010000008.1:11447270-11466824 GCA_025802075.1 Tenebrosternarchus preto | reverse complement strand
CCCCCCCCCCCCCCCCCCCCCCCCCCCCCCCCCCCCCCCCCCCCCCCCCCCCCCCCCCCCCCCCCCCCACCAATCAACCAATCAGTCATTCTGTCTTTCCAAAGGAAACTGTGGGAAAGGGCCTATCTTTTCAACAAAGCTACATTCCTACAAAGACTATTTTAGTTGCACTGAAAACAAAAAATATTCACAATGCCTGAATCTGAAATGTGCCAAGAAAGTGTTCAACAAATAACAAGATTTAAAAAATAAAAAATAAAAAATTAGGGAACATGATGAAAGGAGCATGCAAACATCCCTTTGGTCAGTGATCCTCAAAAAACACAAACACTGAAGAACAGTGTCCATTGCAACCTGTCATTATGCATAAGTTGAACTCGTAGTGGACCTGAGAGTCATCTTATATTAATATGATATTCCAGCTTTGACAGTGAACTGAACACTTGACGTTAGCTTGGCCTTTATTTTTTTGTCCCGTATAAAAAAATATTCATCACTCAATCAACAAATTCGGTTATCGTAGGGTATACGATTAAAAGAGTTGGCTAGCCCACTTTTTTGTTGTTGTTGTTGTTGTTTGTTTTTGTTTTTTTACAGTGTTAAAGGAATCTCATTCTTTAGTGCACAAAAATATAACACAGGAAGCATATTGTATCTATACGCTTCACAAAATGGGTAAATGTGCAAAGCAAGTGGAAGTAACCACATTTGATAAGGTAACAGGACATCAATACTAAAAACAAGAACACAAATGGTGTATCTCCATGTCCATGCTGTGTCTATAGCAAAGACATGGTGAGGTAATCGTACAAGCTGCAAATGCCATTTTATCTCCTCCGCTTAAAACCACAGACAGAATAAAACAAACATTTATTTGTAGAATATAACATCTGCTCAGACTGAAGGTGACTGATTAGAAAACTTCATATCAGTGTGAAACACAGACCACTGATTCATGCCCTGTATGGTAGAAGATAATGGCTGAGAGCTGTGAAGACAAGAACTGACGTTGTGCCCCATATGGGGATGAAGTAACAATTGGTCAATAGTACTATCACGAACTGATACTGCATATGTTCAGTCCACTCATCTTTTTTCGAACTACTGAAATGACAAAGTGCCTGCTGGGGTTTTTTTTCAGTTGAGACCCTCACTCATAAAGAGCAGCGTAGCAACAGCCTATTTAAAATGGCAATTGTGCTCAGAGATGACGATGCTTCGCACGCCAATTTTAGATAACAAACCTTCCATTATATGGCACATGGTCAACTATGTCTGTGTGTTTCGTAAGTCCCATGTGTGTAGCTGGTGGGTAACAGGAAATAATCACTGTCTCTAACTGGCGATTTCCTCCTCATGCAGCTAATCTGCATCTTTTATATCTGCCTCCCTTTAAAAAAACGGTGAGTTCAGTGCTGAAAGATGAATATGTAACTCTGACACTTTCCTGTGATCTAAATGCTGCCTCATGAAACATAACACTCAAGAGGGTTTGGTGAAGTAATTTAAAGTTATTGCTGGTTAATTAGCTATTATGTAGTAAATAATCGTGTAATACATAACTAAATATTAGCCTTGTGCGGCTAGCTTAAAAAACCTTTATATGAGTATAGTGTTAGTATTTAAATGAAGTTAAATGGATGTTGTCCATTTTGTGAGTAAATATCTGTAACTAATCTGGGACCACATGGTGTAAAATGGGAGTGAGAGAGTGCATGCATGTGCAGGCAGTTTAGCAGTCAGGCTGAAGCTGATCCAGGCTGAAGCTGATCCAGGCTGAAGCTGATCCAGAAGATATGGCCAGAGAAACTGAGCAAAGAAGATAAAACCAATCCAAACCTTCTCAGCACATACACGTGCTTTCCAGGTAGCAGAAACCGGTTATTAGAAACGTGAATTAAGTATGAACTAAAACAACCGAGTGTTGGCAGTTCCAAACATTCTTTTATCACAAGCCTAACGCCAACTTAGCGAGTCCACGCACTTCCTGCTGGCAGAGTCCCTTTACCTTCACAGAGCCAGGTCTCATTTGACCTTGAACGGAGGCTCCCTCTCTAGCCAGCGCACCCTCACTTTCTGTTTGTAGTGATACTCCTTGAGGAAGTCCTGCATGGCCGGAGGCAGTGGTAAGGCGCTGATGCCGTCGTAGGTGGTTTGGCTGCAGATAGCGGCTCGCGCCAGGTGCTGCAGGCTGAAGGGGAAAGTCCTGTGCAACGGAGCCGTGAGCAGCGGCTCGAAGAACATGCAGGCGCTCGGGTCTTTGTAGTGCTCCAGCAAACCCGTGACCGTGGAGGAGTGGAAGACGCAGGGGTCGTGTGCATCGAAACTGAAGTTGTGGTTCCACTGCTCGATGCGCGCGTGCAACGAGCGGTTGTAGCGACGGAAGCTAACCGAAAACAAGTAGTCTTCTTGGGCAGAGTCACGGAGAAGAAAAGTGCCCTCTGGTCGGCCATCCAGAAGGGCCTCTGCCTGGTAGCGATCCATCACTCCCCAGTAGCAGGGCAGTGCTGTGATAGGCAGAAGGTCGGGCACCAAGCAGTGGATGAAGTCGATCTGTGTGTGAACCTTCCAGGGTCCAGGATGCCTGGAGGAGTGTCCGTCTCCAGAAGCATGCCTCTGCTTAGACCTCCGCGTCTGCAAGCACAGAGTGGTGGAGTCCTCCTCAGAGTCGCAGTCAGCAAACTGCGACGGTGAGGGCACGCTCATGCCCACCTGCGCCACTATGCCAGTCAAACCCCCTGAAAAAGAGGCTCCGGCTCCCAAGCTCCTGACATCCCCAGGACCTTCGCCAGAACCGGGGGCCATCTTTGGTCCCAGTTTGTGGAGGACAGACCTCTGAGCAGTGGCCTCCAGCGTGTGGATCTGTGCGTTTGGAGGTGGATCAACGCCTTCCTCGATGCTGAGCCTGCGTCTCTCCCGGAGCCTCTCCTCTTCATCCTCCAGGGAGGGCCGCGCCGGGTCAAAGACGTCCAGCAACGCAGTGGAAGAATGTGGGCTGACGGGCGCCGTGTGCTGCTTGATGAGGTGCCACTTGTTAGCCAGGTCAGAGCCAGGTGGAAACGGGCACGTTTCCAGCATCAGCTCCGTTAGGTGGATCTTACGCTTGGAAACAACCTGGCTTTTGGCCGGCTGGGGCCGGCGGCCTGTCTGCAGAGGCAGGCATAAGCCTACTGTGTCCTTCAGCTGCTGGCGCACGGAACGAACGCTTAAGCTCCGACCCCCACCTCCTCCTTCCGATTCACCCACCTCCTGGATGGAGCTAGTCCCATAGCAGCGTTCTCGCCTCCTTGGCCCTACTCTTGAGCATTCTGTCCGCTGGTCGGCCTCCAGAGAGCTCTGTGTTTTGGTGGAGCAGGAGTGTTTCTTTTTCCCTCCCCAGGGAGCGTGCCGGGAATAGGAATCCCTCCGTACGAGCGGCACCCTCCGCATTTCTTCACTCTCCTTGTCGACTGTGATCTCCACAATCTGGGGAATGTCCGCCACGCAGTTCTGTCCTCGGTGCCCCCTGCTCACCCGGCGAACCTGTGCAGAAGCAGAGGCCCGAGCAGCCTGGGACTCACCTGTGACTTCTCCCTGGCCCAGGTCCAGCACACAGTGGACACCATCCATATCTAGGCTGCATACACTGGGTTCGGGACCATGGGTGTGGAAGAGGGTGTGACATCTGCTCTTCAAGCTGCTCCACATCTTCCCTGCTTTCTCCATAGACTGGAGACTCGCACCTGTTTGGTAAAAAGAAACCAAGAATTAGCCACTAGCAATGATGTACTGTCGATTAGCGTCTAGAAAGGTGCATATGTAGGTTAAATAGTGTCCAGTGATATAAAGTGTTATAAAATAATTGTGGAGGAACTTAACTGCAAACAGAATATGTCGTGATGGTGTTTCTGGCTATAAATTGTTCATATGCCGGAGAGCTGGTAGGTGGAGAAAGTGGAGGTGTGAAACATGTTAAGCGTGAGTCAGTATGTGTGGGGGCAACAGCGCAGTCTCCGTTTGCATGTATGTACAGTTCAGCGTGTGCACGTGTGTGAGGACGTGTGTGACGGTGGCTGGTAAAAGTCACACAGTGAGTACCGAGTTGCCAGGCAGATATGGAGGGACACAAGGCCACGGCTATAAATGAAAGCAAAGGATCTACTCCCAGCTGATCTACTGGTATGTGATGTATTACTGAGCCAGTCTGGACCTGACCAAGAACGTCCCCTGCCATGGCAGTAGACACATGCTAGGAAGAAATACTGACGAATGGGGTCATTGGTCACAGACGGCGACACGTGACACATGTAGACTGACGAGAATAGCAGTCGGTTCTTGTCTCGTCTGTTCACTTCTCCTATTCGCTGAGACAGACCTGACCTTGTACTAAACCCTTCCGGGTTAATTATGCATATCTAAGCATCTTCCACATTTTTTTTTTTTAAGAACAAAGACTCAAAAATGCACCAATAGTTGGAGGCCTTAGTTTCAGTAACCACCTGATGAGATCTGTAGGTCACACAATTTGAGAGTGGGAGGATTTGTGAAGGAACACAGTAGAATACATAGAGTCATGGTTCTCCAACTTTCCTGGTCTAAAGAACGGCAAAAGTCATTCAGGGGGACTTGATTTTCTTGATTCTCCCTTCAATTAAAGAATAAATCTCAATCGCAGCAGATTTGCTTAAGCTCTGCACAAACTTGAAAAGAAGCACATTGTACTGGCATTGTCTGGGGAGCAGGGATAGAGTCAGGACGCTGAGCCCAATCAAAATTCATGCATTTATTACAGAGAGAAACACTTCCTATTTCCTGCTTCACTGGCTTTTTCTTTTGAGTAGAAAAGAAGACAAAGAAACTTGTTTCTGGGCTTTTACTTTGTTTTATACATTTACTGATTTGAAATCACAATTATATTATCCCTGATAGTATATATTGGATATGTACACTACACACACACACACACACACACACACACACACACACACACACACACACTACACTATAATGTTTGACTGAGCATGCTGTAAATGTATTTTTTGTCAGGTGAATTTAGATTGACATAATCCTTGTTATACTGTGCAAACATTATTATCCATGAATTGTTGAACATAACTGTTTTATACTGTACGATGCTTCAGTCGACTCCACAATACTGACATTAGTTTACATATTAAGTTAAGTATCAGAACTTAGTTTTAGTTTTATTATTCAGTAACTACAGTACATTATTCAGTTAATACACTGAATTTAATAGGAAAGGTATGTAGGTATATGAGAGAGGAATGGGACTGTGGTCCTACTGGCAGGTCTGTAGCATGTAAACCAACAAATATTTTACAATGAGGATATATATTTGAAACGTGTCTGAATAGTGACTTGAAAAATAGCTGGAGTTGGTAACCCTCCAAAATTTTACTTTATTAATATTATAATATACAGCAACAAGGAGGAAGACCTGTACAGTTCCCTTATACTATAAACAAACTACAATGGCATTTTCAACACTAAATCTGTTGGCTAATAAACATTTGTATGAAAGCGTATCTGATAAAATCACTGCGTAATTAAAAATTGTACAGAATGGATGTTTACCTTTAAAAACAGAATAACCCACTAACTCTATGAGTGACAATGGAGTGATGCCTGACTTCACAGTAACTTGGCACAGCAAGTTGAGGAGGACATTTTTATAGTGAAAGCTGGGATGAAATAACTGTGACAAAATAACCTTAATACGCCTCTGACTCACCTCACGTGACTAATTTTCTGTTTGAACACATTCTGGAGAGCAAGAGTGAAAGAATCTTCTATTATTTTATGGTTCTTTTTTGAGCATTATGTTCAACAGAGTACAGACAGTTACTACAGCTTCTTTCAGTGCATCCGTTTCCCTAAAAATCGTTCGTTTTGTTTATTTATTATTGTCTTCATTTAAACGATATCATTACTTATCGATACTGCTTTCTGGACGGTTTAACATCATGATCATCTAACATTCCTGATTAGTGTATCTGTGGCATCTGCCCATCTATGAAACTCATCTATTTTAACATATAATCTTAGTAACTGGAGACACGTTTACAGTTGAGATTGGCCTGTGTGTAACAGCAGTGAACATTTGTGGTAATACTTTAGCCTGTTCATGAGGGGGGGGGGGTGCCACTTCCTCTCTCTAGAGAAACCTTCCTCTTTCCTCCATTATAATGAATCACGGATCAGAGCTCAAGATGTATGCACACATGTGTACATTATACTTAATTTCATAATTTAATTTTACGTGTTCACAGCAGCAGTAACAAGGGATCCATTGTGTAAATTTACACTGCAGGAGACATTTAAATGCCTAATCCGACTATTACACTTTATTGATATTACCTTTCCCCCTATAATTTAAGTCAAACCTGTCACATCTATATCCATCTTCAAAAACCGCCTAATCCACTTCAGGATTTGGGGGGGGGGGGATGCACAAAGGAGAATGTGTAAACTCAACCTGTGCAGTCAGAGCATGTCTCTACTCATGTTAATTCTCAACACATCACATCACACCAGCCCATTTTCCTGGTAAAATAAGGCCCGCTGTTCAGAGTAATGAATTATTTCAGTTTTAGAGTCAAAGCACAAATGTTCAATAAGCACTGAACTGCATAGGACATAAAATGGACTTGCACAATAAAATATTTCACAAGCAAAAGGCACTTAAATTAAATCAACTTCACAACTACAATTAAAACCTGAATGAGGAAACTCATATTTAGCATTTATACCATAGTACATACTGCACTTCATGAACAATTTTATACCAAGAGGGCAGGGGATTCACACACACACACACACACACACACACACACACACACACACACAGATCTTTCATCTAACACTTCACATATGAAAGACATGATATGAAAGAGTGTCTTTGTCTTTCTCATGTCTTTCACACCCTCTGTTGTTGGTTGTTTTCTTTAAAATGCATCACTAATGTGCCAGAATATCAAATGCATCTTAGAAGGTTGTGCTTTTCCATGAGAGTTAGCATATTTTTTTTCCGTGACTTTGCTAATCATGGTCACAAAAACAAACAAAGCACAGCTCTGGCTTGCAGAAGGAAAGGAGGGACTGAGGGCTCTTTCCATACTCTCTAACTCATACTGAAAAGCTTGAGGTATTTTTACTGACATATTATAAAATGATACATGATATCATTCATGTATGTCCACACTACATGCCACCAAAGAGAAAAGCAAAGCTGACCTTGTTTATCTTCTCTGTAACACAGATGCAAAAGTTTTGAATAACCAGAACAAGTTTACCAGAACAATTCAGAATTGTTGAAGTTTTTCTTTTGTTACCACTGTCCAGGCATCTGTCTATTGACCTGATCAAATTCAGGCCAAAATTGGAATCAATATAATTTAAAACAATAAGGATTTATGTTTTGTAACTTCTAATTTTCAGCAGTGTTTAATGCATTCCAGTATGCTTCAAAAATCTTTTTCCAAAATTGGCCATAAAATTATTATTTATTTATTGTTTGTTTACTTTTTTCATTCCACAGTGTGGACATGAACCCCAAAATATTGCATATTCAAGAGAATCTACTGACTGCACCACGTATAAAAGTCCAGTTGTGAGCTTGAAGTATGGCAGACGGTACAAATAAAATCATGCCAGCGTGAAGAGGACACCGATTGGCTGAAGAAAACACGAACATTAACCTGGAAATTCTCTTTCACCAACAGCTCACCATTCAGAGTCAGATTTGCACATATGTTTAGCTAGAAAGCCAAGTGTGTAATCTTACTATTGGGTAATAACAGGAAGAACAATATCTAAACAAAACGTAGTTCATTTGCGAAATTTTTTTTTTTTGGAGAATAAATGTAGCTAGAAATAATATATAGAATTGCATTTGTAGCACGTACATGTACCGGTATTAACAATATGGCACTGGGTTTACAGATAATTGCTGAACTTTAAGTCAAGTACAGCAATCACGCTCTGCAGCACTTAAACAAATGTCATTCTGTGAGAGTGCAGGGAAACTCTGGCTGTAAAAACATTTAAAGCACAAAATAAATGTTGTGGTTAAAGGATATAAGGTAAACTGGGCTGTAAAAGGGGACTCTTTTACTAACCCTAGTATCTTAAACTCTTCATATTAGGCACAATTACTGGAGCAGGGAGCATTGGGTAATCAAAGTCTACACATATAAAGGTGGATTAATCAAACTACTTCATGTGTTTCCCCGTTAGATACCGTCTCTTCTGATTAGGCATCAAAGAAATCGCTATTCCAAGCACTAGAAGAGAAAGGATAAAAATAAACAGATCTTTGTGGCCTTTACACCTTCTATGTACATCAACAAAGCACATAATGGTAGGGTGAGTCGGTGTGTGAGGTGGAGTGAGTTAAGATCGCATGTGTGGACGTAAGTGTAAAGTCTTTGCTATTGTTTTAGTTTGCAATGGGACTGAAAAGGGGAAAAGGGGAAAAAAAATGGCACAGAGAAGAGAGGAAACGTGATTCAGGGTGGAAAAAAAAATACAGACACTGTCATTCCTCATTATGAACAACATTACAGACAGACTGGTGACTGTTCCTTCCCAGTAAGCAAGGCTCATAAAACACTTGATAAATATACAATGCCTTATATGAGCCATTGCAGATAACACCAAGCTACTCCATAAGCCACAACAATGGACCTGCCACAAACAAAATGGGGAAAGAGATGCGTCATTTCCACAGGAAGAACAATTACATCAAACAGCCACATATGCTTAAAAAAAAAAAAGTACCTCACCAAGAATGCTATGATGTTCCACCTCCAAAAGACCAACCTGGAAGAGCACAAAAAGACTAGTGCAATACTGCCCCACACTGAACCCAAAAACGATCCTCTGTTGTTACGTTCATCTCGTCACACCTAACCTCATGGGGTCCCGATGAGTGGCCTGGCTTTCAGCTAACGTTAAGGGCGTAATCACGTTCTTTTTCTGAGAAGGATAAATGAGATGTTTGTTGTAGCTTCGCTCACTTTCAGAATGCTGCCCTAAGAGGCTAAGGTGAGTTCAGGTTGTTCTCCGACTGGAGGTGCTTGTAGCAGCAGGGCATTTACAAGGTCTTGGCTGAAGTTTAAATTACAAAAATACTGCCTTGTCCTGTCTCTTGCAGAAAGGTTGTTGTGTTAGCCCATTAGAGTTTGTGTCAGGCCCAAGAATGGTGACAGCAGTTTATCCACTATTATTTATCAGGCTTAAATAGGTGCACTAAATGTGATCCAAATTTATCAAATCATACAATTTAGACGTACCAAGTATCTTTTGGTATTGCCCCCCCACCCACCCCCGCTGGTTTCCCAAATGGTTTGGTCCTAAACCAACTGCACAGCACATCTTTCCCAAGCTGACTTTAATGTAATAATTAGTGAAGGAACAGCTATGGTGGTAGATGCTGTGCAGACAGTACAGGGCACTAATTAACTATATTTAGCACATGTTTTCATTCAGACAACACATAACGTCCATTTATGATATATATATATATATATATATATATATATATCATAAGTTGACATATCCATTACTATATATGCACCATACACTACATAGTCACCACACTCAGGGGATTATCAAAACGAAAGAAAGGTCTATATATAGCTAGATAGATCTTATATATAGATCAATATATAATATTTAGACACAAAATGATATTCAAAATTGAAATGAAATACAGAAGTACATAAAGTATGTATACAGAATATAAAGAAGTAACCAGAGGTACAAGTTGTCTGTGTGTGTGTGTAATTTAAATCTGATATAATTTCTTTTGACATGCTATTGTTTTTGACCCGAACACTAAATTTTGCAATCCATCAGAGAGAAGGTGCTTTGGTGTGTATGATTTTCAGATCATACATTCAGATTATCAAGTAACTTTCAAGCTCTTCACATGATGAGTCAGGTGTGTTAGAACAGGAAGATCCCAAACATACACAACTGTGCCCAGGGTTCCCAGGAGTGGTAATAAGAACTGTTGTGTTAGAAGAATGCTGACCCAGTATTCATAGACAGAACTCTATGCATCAAAAGTACAGTTAACTACATAACCAAATTCAAGAAGGCCTGTTTGGGGTTTTTCGTAAATAAATCAATCTCAAATCGACTATTTGCCTCACAATGGAGTAGAACCCTGTACAGATGGAAAATCTTTGGTCAGCTAAGAACTATGTTCAATAATCAAATGAACAGATACGTGAATGTTACATAAAGTAAAATATACTGACTTACTCTAGTATTAAACTTTAGGCCTATGTTATATATATATATATATAAATATATATATAAATATATAAATAAGGCTCGCATAGAAACAGCTCAGAAAAAACTTATACAGCGAAGCCTAACATAAAGGCAAAATGACTGACAACATAGTTCACGCTTTGGTCCATAATGTATAATTCTGCCAGGGTAATCTTCGCCAAAGCAATGCAGCATAATTTATCTGGTCTAATCCCACATGCCTTGTGTGTATGGCATTTAAAGCTACGAGAATTTTGCAAATGTCCCATTACCAAATACGAGTAGAAAGAAAAGCTAGAGATTTTGGAGGCATTGACCACCCAACTTCTCCTGTTACTTGAGAAGATTCCTCTAGGCAACGTGGAACGGGCACCGAAGCTCGAAGGGGGAACCACTGTAAATCCCAGTGACACATCGCTCGCGTTCCGTTACATTAAATCTAGCTAAGAGTTCGCCAACGGAATAACGTTAACAAAACCGAGAAAAAAAAGAAAATTATATAGGAAAAAAAATGGATGTGTTGCTACAGTTTGCCCACAATTTGTTCTAAACAGAGCCAGAATGAGAGTGCTTACCTCTGCTATCTTGGTCGTCTATCACTTCGTAGCCCTCTTTTGTCTGTAAAAGATGGCTATCAAAAGGTGTCAGACTCGTAGCTATCCCATAAAAGATTTCCCAAAGCGAATATAACATGGGAGCCAGCGACTCGTCATTGCCGAGGTCCGTTTTTTACGGATAAATGAGGAAAAACTTCGAATTGTAGGTATATAATTCTGGAGCTCTGGAATGCCCATTTGATCCAGGGCCAGTTCTTTGAGCCTCTCTCGTCCGTGTCTTCCTTCTTCTTGACAGCCAATATGACGGTCGCTATGCGAAGCCGAGCAAACAAGGGGCGAATAACGTTAAATCGCAGGCGGGTCGGGGCTCTGGTAAACCAATGAAGGGAAAACGCACTTCCGATGGGGGGGCATATGAACGGAGAAACATGACTGGTCGCAAGTACAGTGACGGGCGTCACACGCTTCCAATGAAGTTAGAGAGGGCAAGAGTATCGACTCAGTTGCCATCCTGAAAACGTGGATATCCGAGACAATGCATGCCTGAATTAAGATTTGTTGTTTAGTGTCAGATGCTGGCTATGAATTGCATGTAACCTAATACACGTTTTCTTTAGACTTAATTGTTTAAATTTAATTCACCATCTTTTATTTTGATATACCATTGTGCGTGGTGACTTTCATAGTGTATGGGGGGACATATAGGGATGGAAACGTCATGTGAATGGTTCTTTTAATACTCTTCGTTTTCCCAATTATGGGGACAAATAGTGAATTTGTGTCGAGTAAAACGCTCAGTGTAGCCAGTTGTTATTTACAAACATGTCTTGTCATACTCTTGCTTTGTGAGAATCACATTAAACCCATTAATTTCTGAAGGCTCCCTATTTGAAAATCAGAAAATATTTCTTACTTAAAGACAAATCAGCAGTCTAATGTACGGCAAGACAGAAAGGAACTCTTAAGTATGTAAAAAAAACAGGTTGTGCAAACCTTTCAACCAGTTAGGCCACACTCTTGTGGACTCTTTACACTTCAGTGGATAAATTACACAAAATTGCTATGCTATTTTTAAATTCATAAAGTGCACGCGTATTTGGAACTGTCCTACTTTTTTCAGCACAGAAGACACATTGTACATAGTGTCTAATATATGGAACCTGCTATCTAATTTATAGCATTCACTGAACGCTTTCGATGACAGTAAGGAGCTGTAACAATATGGGGAGCTGGCATCTTTGGGTTGGACGAAATGCCCCAGGGCCCTGAAAGTACCCCTGAAGTGATCTGATCTTGCCTACACAGAGTCTGTGCACCCATAAACCTCACACTATCAGAGTCTCAAAAGAGCATTCATTTTTTTTCCCACAGCTGATGTCATCATTTGGAGCTGTGCTGCATTCTCGGCTCATGTGAGACCGTCTAATGTAGAGCCGAATATCTTTGACTAATGTAGTAGGCTGAGAAGAAGCCCCAGGGAAATCACCACAGGCTGAACAACATCTTCATTCAGTTCCAGCAAAAATCACTCATTTTATTATTGTGGCTGAGACAGAAGAAACATGAGCTAAAAAAGTCAACAGAGAAAATGTAAAAAATCGTGTGATGTAAGCTGGATATATAAAAGATAATTATCTGCCTTTGTTTCTTGCACATTTCTAGGCATCTTATTCATGCCACATTCCGTTTTAATTCTTTCTTTCAAAACAAAACCACATTGTGCTTCGTTTCTTTCAGCACGTTTTAGATTCAAGCGGTGGTCGTAAACGGAACGTTTGGTTTGAGTTAAACCCCATTTGTTCGCACAGACTTGCAGGTGAGCTGTTCAGAATTTAGCAAGATTTGTCTTCAGCTAAACGTAAAAGTCTGACAAACATACAGCGAGGTCCCTAATTAAAGACAACAGACTGCAAATTCATTCTTCAGAATAGAGAAAGATGATTAGTTCAGGTATTTACCATCAACTAATAGAAGAATGAAACCAGGAAATGGGGTTTTAAAAAGGTTCTCTGACTGATCTAAACAAATAATGAAAAGTAAGACAATTCCTTTCATTTTATGCTTCCCCTACAAAATGTACCACATACTGAAGTTTTTTTTTTTTTATCGTATTGCCATTGAAGTATTTTTTTAGATCATACTGCCATCTAGTGAGCTCATGCTGAAAGAAGGAACCTGTCGTCTGTGTATTTAAAGCAGAAAACGGAACAACAATCTGGCACGTAAAAAATCTTCTGATAAAACTAATAGGCCCTACTGATACTAACCCAATCCTCTAATACAATTCTATATCATTATTACGTTTCAAATTAAGCATTGTAAAAGTTAACTCAGTTATTTAGGGTGCGTATTCCAAGAAAACAACTCACTTTAATGTAATACAGCAAACCAGAAGTACGGACAGTCTACTAGTTTATACTAATTATAAATAATTAGGAAGATAATTCCAAGAACTCAGCTCACTTTAATGTAATACAGTAGTAAATCAGATTAACCTAGGGATAATATACTAGTATATAGATTTACTAATTATAGGTAATTACAGATCTGATAGATGGTAAATGATTTCATCCCCAGTAAATGAAGTTTTTCCAGTTTAAAGAAAAATACATGCTAACAGTTATGAAAATACAGCTAGCAAAAATTGAAATAATATTATTTAACCTTTTTTTTTCTTTCTAAAACTGACATTCATATCTAAAACCACTAAAAATTGCACCGTGTGAATGCCACCTTTACTTACACACTCGCCTTTGACAAACCTTGTCGGGCTCGGATTATCATTAGAATTCCAGCCATAAGATGGCGCTTCACCTGAACACAACTTGTTCTTTATTCAATAATGAAAAAATGCTATATAAATATGTTTTTTATTTAACAATATATTTAAAACTGATGAAAAGTGAAACAAACAAATAAACAAAAAATGCACAAATCACTGCAATGTAAGGGTATGTGTTTATTTGATATAGCCTTGTGTGAGAATACCCACACATCTTGCACTTATATATATAAATAACTGTCATGACTACTGAAAACCAGATAACATTCACTTTAGACAATGCGACTCTTGAACAGTTATACGGCCCCAAAACACCCTAGCTTATAATTACTCGAGACAACATTTAGCACTGAATTCTTTATTATATGCCATGGTATTAATTTGAAACACAAATTCTTAAAATCCAGGCCAAATTAAACAAAAACAACAGTGACGCATAGCTGTAGCTTCCTTTTGCTAGCAAGCATCTTTATGAACCACTTAAGTTAACGGCTATCAATTCACTATATAATTCACTCTATTTCGAGGTCGTGGCAGGTACGTGCTGAAACCAAAGAAGAGACGAAGCAAAGTGTAATGGAAAGACACACAGTATAGATTTTAGGATTACAGCCTACAAATCTTCGTTCTTCAAGGGCTGATCAACGCACCGAATTAATTGAGTTTGTTTAACAGAAAATACTTAATTCAGTTCATACTTCTAAATGTTTCCCATTCAGACGACTGCGGTGACAAGAGAGTGTTGCCCTGCAGTGTCTTTTGGTAAACTAGACGCGGCGCAGCTTTGAGAACCTGACGTGTTTTACGCATTTCCTGCACTAGGGCTTAGACGGTTTGGGACCGCGGTCACGCCATCTGCACTTTGCAAAAGCTCTGTCGCGCTCTCTACAGTGATGATTTGAGCGTGAGCCTACATCATGTATTACGGTAGACCGTTTCTGAAACGAATGATTCTCTAAATTGTACTGCAGAGATTGAACATCTTTTAAAAATATCTGTTCCATAACGTAATTAAACACACATTCCTGTGGTCAAATCACCAAAAGTAAATATATCTTAAAACATAGAAGAGAAAAGTCTTAAACTAGTTGGAAATTCAAACTTTCCGTGTTAACATCTATTTTTTCAGTTTAATCCATCGCATGGGTAAAGGTTTTTTTCTTAGCTACCCATGATACGATTTTCTTAAGAAATCGTGATTGTGAATGTAGAGAAATATGTATTTGTGCAAATGGCTAATAAGTTTACAATAGCATATTTTAGAATTCCATAAAAATGCAAATTAAATTGTTATCAATTCACTATATTCTTGGTCAACACTTGCTCATGTACCCATTATTTAACATTCAAGAGTTTTTACTGTAGTAGTTTGGAATAATGTGATGGTTCCACATCTACTCAGTTCACTATATATCACTTTTTGAAGTTCTGTAAAACAAATAGTTATTATATCCCACCACTATTCTTGAAAAACACTTTCCCATATGGTATATTTTTCAGTCATTTTAATGTGATGGCAAAACCCTGCAAAATGCCTCTTTTGCTAGGCTATTGGAACAAACCATTGGTTAATCTTGGACAACATAGAGTCTGCTCAACACAAAGGTTAACACAGCTGGCAACGGGTATGCAGAGGTATACAAAAGAAGCAGCAGCCAAAAGAAAAATAACAAATTGGTATATTCCACTGCAGTATTTTTCTTGAGACCCTACGATATTGTAATGGGTGGGCCTCGCAATGGCAGCCTGCCATCACTAGAGGGAGGCAACAAGCTGGGAATCAGTGATGGTTCACTAGCCTGATTCCCCTCAGGTAACCCTAACCCTATAAAACCAGCCTCACAAACATCAGTATTGTTGTGTGTAATGCTGGTGCTGACTTGCCAGTGTTGGTATTTAGTAGTAGTAGTAGTAGTATCTCAAGTTCCTGTTTCTGTTTTCTGAGGGGCAACCTTCCTTCTTGTCTGTCTTCATTTGTGCTTTCTGGGAGAAGATACCCCCAGGCCTTTTCAGTTGCTTTTTCAGTTGTTTTGCCTGTACCAGTTCACCACCCCACCTCCACAGTGCCCTGGTGTGTGCAGGTGCGACCTCTGGTCTAGTGTGGACCCAGGTTCAAGTACTGGAACTGGAGGACCGAGTAGATCACTCCTTTAGTTTAGAGCCCATTGTCTTCAGTGGATGTGAGTGAGGGATGGCCCACCTGTAAACTGATTCTGTCTGCTTGGGTGAACCACCTGTCTCCCTCATGTCTTCACCAAGCACTAGCCTTTCTCTTTGCCTGCCGCTAGTTGTCTCCATTAGTGTAGTGGATTGAGCCTTGCTCTCCTGCTGCCTGCATCCCTGGTTCAAGTCCCTGTTCGATTGTGTGCCCTGGTTTGGCAAGCAGCAACCAAACGAAGAAATCCACCCTTCATCCACGAACCAACCAAACCATGCTTTCATTTTCAGTGCAACATAACCCAGACTGTAGATTCATCCAGAGCTGAAACATAACAGTACAGGAAGAGCATATGGGAGAATGAAGCATCACATAACACCAGTTAAGAGATCTCACATCAGAGCACTGCAGTCTACCAGAGCAGAAGCCAATCAGCATTACAAAAGCAGATGTCCAAGAGTGGGTGAGAAACATGAACAACATGGCAGCGTGGCCCTAGCATAATCCATACCTAGAGGATCGAGACATGTTTATTTCTGCATGGCCAAACAAATGAACCAAATGCTCCTGTCTGAGTTGGCTAACAGAAACCCCCCAACAAGGACACTATTCAACTACATATCAGTAACCTGCCTGTCAACAACATGATCACTCAGTAAGCTCTAGGTCAACAGAAGCAGGGATGTGTTACACCGATGACCCAAGATGTGTTACACCCATGACCCAAGAGGTATTACACCGATGACCCAAGATAATGTGTAAAGGAGCTCCTGTGTCAATCCAGCACCTAGTACCAGCATGCAAGATGTTGGCAGGGAAAGGATACCCTGAGAGAGACATGCAAGTGGCAGATCATATACAGGAACATATGCAAGGAATATGAGCTGGATATCAAGGGTGGAGAAACACAAACAGTGGTGGAGACCAATAAGGTTAATATCCCATGGGACTTCCAGATCCACATAAATCTGACAAATAAAAACAAAGCAACTAGACATAGTCATTAGAAGGCAAGATGCAGAAAATAGCATCAATAGATGTGGGATTCCCAAATGATGGAAAAGACGGAATATGAGAACGGAAGGTTGTGCTCGTGGTGATATGGGCACTTGTGAACGAACCACTAAGCTGGATGAGTGGCTTCAACAGATCCCAAGTATGACATCAATTTCAGTGCAAAAGAGAGCAAGAGGAACCGAAAAAATACACCTTCAAACTCCCAGGCCTCTGGTAAAAGGCCTGAGTGTGAAAAAATATATACAACAACCCACGGTAAAGTTTGCTATTTCAAACATATATTCCCATTTCTCCAAATTCCTGCAGTAAAATATTTCACATTAAAACAATGAGTATACGAGAAAATGTTCTTCATGAACATTTGTTCTACAGTAGATTATCTTAAACAAATTGATTTGTTCATTTTATAGAGTTTCAAATACAATATATTGAACCAAATAGACAGGATTTCAAAGGATTTTTCAATCTCACAAATTCCTACAGTAAAAGGACTTGAAAGTCATAACATGGGCACATGAGAAAGTAAGTTTCAAGAATGTAGTTGAGTGACCTGATAACAATTTGATTTATTCTATAGATTCTAAACTATTCTAAAGTTGCATATATATAACCAAACTGCCTCAAGTTTGCCATCCCATCCCTCTTCAGATTCCTACAGTAAAACACTTGAAAGTGTTATGAGTATCATGAGTACAAGAGAAGTTGTTGATCAATAATACATTGAATTGATTTAATAATAATAATGTGATTTGTTTATTTTATGGAGCTTCAAAAAGTGATACATAGTAAACTGAATAGACATGTACACACCATGTTACTCCAAATAGACATGTACACACCATATTACTCCAAATAGACATGTACACACCATATTACTCCAAATTCCTACAGTAAAAACATACAAGTGATACCATGGGTACATGAGAAAGTATATTTCAAGAACACTTTGGAGTGATTTGTTAATAATTTCATTTATTTTATAGAGATCAGTGATGATATATAGTGAAGTGAACACACTCTTAACAGGAATGTACCATCCTATTACTCCATATCCACACTCTTAACAGGAATGTACCATCCTATTACTCCATATTCCTACATTAAAAATGTCTGAAAGTCATATCATGGGTTCATGAGAAAGTGTATTTCAAAAATACTTTGGAATGATTTGATAATTTGACTTATTTATTATGTAGAGATTCCAAAATAGTGAACCAAATAAACACTTTACACAAGTTTGCCATCCCAATACTATAAATTCCTAAGATAAAACCACATATTATGAATAAATTGGAAAATGTTATCCAGGACATTTTCCAATGTAATGCATTTCCCATGTATTTTCTTCTGTTATAATACATTTTTTTCTTTGGGTGCATCAAATCTCAGGATGACATTTTTAATTAAGCTGTTGAATACTTTTCTTTTCAAACCTCTGAACTAAAAGTGCGAGAAGCTTTCCCTATAAGTCGTTTCACAAACGGGTTACCGTAATTCAAGATATATGCGCGCACTCCAGCTTCCAGTGCGCCCGAGCTTTTGAGAAGTGCAGATGGCGTGACCGCGGTCAGTTGCGGGGGGAGAGGCAGGTCTGCAGGAAACTGAGTGCCGACGAAGAGAAAAGAGCCTGGGAGGCTGAAACCACTACGAAAAAACTCACTAATTCTCAGCCTACTTTTGGACCTAAACCTTATTTCCTTCGAACGACTAGAAGAGGCTTATGTGGTAAATGTTCCAGATGCACGGAGGACAAGCTAGGGACATCCCGTGCTCCAGTTTAAGGAGGAACAGGAGTGCTTCTAGTGAAGAAGGTTACCCCTAAGGAGGTCCGGTTCTGGCATATTTTACTCCCAGTGACTGAGGTGTGGAATGATCGTTGTATGTCTGCTGGAAGATTTCTTGAAAGGTCTTAATGGTCGTTTTCCGTGAAGGGTGTTTTGTCGGATTCCATACCACATGTATGATTTCAGCGTGGAAAACATCGGTGAAAAGCCAGAAGTGAAATCCTTCTCCCTGTCTGGACCGCCTGTAGGACTAGACGTTGCATATCTGCGAGGACGAGCGTTTTACCGTTAGGAGAAACTGTAATTGAAGTCGAAACGGAGAATCGGCTGTGAGATTTTCTGTAGCTATCCTGTTGAATAATTTACCGAGTCCCGAAGTGGCAAGGATAAAGGACCATCCATTCAAAAGCTTTTGGTTTTTCCTTAGCTGTAGATCATTACGCTATCACCATGGTGGTATTTAATGGTTTGTTAAAGATAAAGATTTGTGAAGCCTTGGACTTGAAGCCCACAGCCTGGTCTCTGAGACATGCTGTCGGCCCAAAGACCCAGACCTTTCAGCTAGACACATACATCGCCCTTAACGTGGATGATTCTCGTGTAGGTCAAACCTCGACCAAACAGAAAACCAACAGCCCGGCTTGGCACGATGAATTTGTCACAGAAGTGCGCGACGGAAGGAAAATTGAGCTGTCGGTGTTTCATGACGCGCCTATCGGATATGATGATTTTGTAGCGAACTGCACCATTCAGTTCGAAGACCTGCTGCAGAACGGCAGCAAACACTTCGAGGACTGGGTATGTCCAACTACAGTCTTACGACTGTTTTGTATTCTCCTCTACTTTCTGTATTGTCCACACATAGCACAGACTATCAGTCTAACACAGCAACTGTCCCAGCAACTTTTTGGGGGGGGGGGGGGGGGGGGGGGGGGGGGGGGGGGGGGGGGGGGGGGGGGGGGGGGGGGGGGGGGG
>JAOYMR010000008.1:11321984-11345476 GCA_025802075.1 Tenebrosternarchus preto | reverse complement strand
TTATATTTACGCACACACACACACATATATATATATATATGTATGTATATATATATGTATATATGTGTATATATATATATATATATATAAATATATATATATATAAATACAGTATATTATTTTTAGTTACAAAATCTTTCTTAATGATTTTTTTTTTGTATTAGTTTGTTTTACTGTTGCAGAGTTGTATTGTCTTTGCAGTCTGTTTCTTGTGTTGATTTCTGTTGAACTTCTCTGTCTGTCGGTCTGTCTGCCTTTGTCAGACATTAAAAGCAGCAGCCTACTGTCTTGAAGAAAGATGATCTACTGTAAGGATGTTATTTGTTCTAAAATGCTGTTTTCTCCTCTGATCTTCCTCCCTCTGACACTCTCACACTTTCACCTCTCATATTTATGCATGAGTGTTTCTTTCTCTTCAGTTCGTACCAGTGTTGTACCTTCCCCCTCTTTGTCAGTCTCTCTCTCTCTCTCTCTCTCTCTCTCTCTCTCTCTCTCTTTCTCTATCATTCTCTCTTCAGCTATTACCATTCACATTGTGACCACTTTGTATACCTTTCTTTCCTCCCTTTTTTTTTATTTTAGCTGTAAACATGATATTTAAAAGATGCTCTAAAGTTTCTACTCTACATTTCTCTATATTGTAAGAATTGTTGTGCTCAAATACCTGGGTACTTTGTCCGATCTACTCAGTAGATATTGACATGAGTGCTGGTTTTAAGCAGAGTCTGTAGTGCTGGTATCTGTTCCATTACAGTGGCATTTTTCCTCTGTGGTTTGATTTATTTGCAGGCCAGTGCAGTTTTATCCTTTGCTATAAGAGAGAAAGAAAACACACGAGTGAAGAGATGTTTGAAATTAAAAGGTTCTGCTCTTGATATGTAGCAAAATAGATACTTTAAGAGTAAATGTTATATTCAAAATAATCAGTACCTTTAATATATCAGTTTAACAGTATTCCTGTCACATCAGCTGAAGTTGTCTTTAAAGTTGAATCACATTTATAGATTAATGCTTAATGTTTACCTAATTACTGAAGTTTTCACTATAGCATCCTTTCCATATATACAGATATTTAACAGTTGTAGCTGTGGGCTGGTCTACTCCACTGTTTATATACGCACATGCATACACATGCAACACAAATGTATTTTCGTTGTTCAGAATTAAGTTGTATGAAATGTTACGTTGTACCTAGGCCTTTTACCCCTCTCCCACCAACCTCCACCCCCCAATCCAGACCCATTCTAATGCCACACTGGAGCTGCACTTCTTCTTGAATCAATTCCATAGAAAGTAATTATTAGATCTTTTTTCCCGTAGGTATTTTTTCAGCTCGTTATTTATGGATTGCAATTTTAACGATTTTGAAAAAAGGTTCAGATGATAATTTGAGTCAAATCTGTTATCAGTTTGATAAGATATTTAACATTTAACCACAGAACAGTGATTCATTTATTCAGACCACAATATTGCACTAGAGGTTTTTGAAGGATGCAGATTACTGCTCCCAGCATCCCCACAGAATATGCCCTTGGTGAACTTTCCCTGTCAAAATAAAGATTCCTCCTTCCAATCTGATACAGCGATAGAAAGTTATGTACAGTAGACACAATATCAGCCCAATGGGAGAAAGATGGAGAGAGATACCAGTTCTCCCTATAGTGAATCACTGAGAGATACCAATCTGTTCAGCTTGTCCACTGATGCTGATCTCTCTGCTTCTCTTTCCATGTATTGCTGTTTTTATGAATCATTCCAGTGAGATTAGAAGAAGATTCTCTGCACTTCCTGAGTCAAGTGAGTGGAATTCAGGGTATTTTCCAACCATTTCTAGATAAATTATACTTGCTTATTTATCTTTTAGAGAAAATAACCATAGGCCAAGCTCAGAACTAAGTCAAATAAATAAAACAATAAATAGAACAACTGATTTCATGACAGTAACACAAGGACTAATTAGATATTTGTAATACCAGTACAGATACAAATGACCTGTTAAAGAACCATATAAAAGTTATTACTCATTATACTTGAATTAGCTATCAGAGATCACTGCCAGTGTAAACACACTCACACATGTCACATTGCATTATGGTATGATTCAAACAATGAGGTGAAAATTCCACAACTTTGTCAAGCTTCAAGTTTATTTGAGAAGTTCCTTAGACATGCATGAGCAGAAAATACAGGAGGAACAAAATGACCTGGAATTTATAGTTTAACTATAACTGTTTTTATCTGTCGTTGTTTTTCAACTTTAAAGACAACATCAGCTTACTTTAGATTAAGTAAATAATTTCCTTGGACAGTCTCCAATTATTCAATTAAGATTTTGGATTGTTTAGTCATAATAAACAATCCTGAATGCATATTGACAATATTAATTATGACATGTTATTATTGTTGACATTACTGTATGGGAAATTTTACCCAATAAGAAGTTGTATCTCTGCACTGATATCTTATTAAAGCATATTGATCTTCACTCTGTCATTTATTCTGTTTTTAAATCAGTGTTTATTAGTTGCTAGTATACTCTGTTCCTTGTTCGAGCAAGTGGTCATTTTTTGTAATTACCTGAATACTTGCTTCACTTGCTTCAAAAACAAAAAGTCTTTGATGTTTATTTTTTAAACATATCAAAACACAGGATGTGTGTGGCTGGCACAGGGAAGGGAGTCTGGGAAAGAGTGTAATGTCCTGCTGATTCACAAATGCTACTGATATCTATAAATATCATAAATAAATAAATTGGTAATACATAATAATACATAAAATATCTTATATATATATATATATATATATATATATATATGTGTGTGTGTGTGTGTGTGTGTGTGTGTGTGTGTGTACAGTATTAGAGATATTTAAAAATGTAGTGTATTTCAAAATGTAATTTGTACATTGAGATCAACAGGGAGCCAGTGAAGACGTTTGAGTGTTGGTGCTCTATGTTCCCAAAGTCTTTAGGGAACTGGCAGGAATCTCAAATAAAACAGCAATAGATGTAACAAAAGCACTGAGGAGCCCTATGGAGTGAGAGAAGGACCACTGCCTGGCAATATTGATTTTCTAAAAGGTAGTTGGACATGCAATTAGAATGGCTTCAGATTTAACGATATTTCATTTAAAAAAAGTTATTATTGCTACATTGACGTTACTGAAAGGTTTTTATGGTGAGTTTATTTCTTCATAAAGCAGGGAAGCCCACTGAACATCACCCTCTCTGGCCCTCCATACCAGTAACGCTAACATAACATCACTCTCATCCATGGTGTCTGGTAGCACCTGGGTCTACAGGCCACACCACAGCCTCCAGCGAGAGGGTTCCTTCCATCCACACCCGCTACATGAATACATTGAAAAAGAGAGCATTAGCATCAGATTCATGTTCGAGATGCTTTAATGCCAACATAATGATGCTTTATTGTAAATATAATTGGGGGACTGTCTTCCTAAATGAAGGGTCAACGCGGACTGTGTCCTCAGCTAACCTGTGAGTGAATGATGCTAAGCACACAAACATACACCAAAACTTTTCCTCGTTGCTGTCAACAGAGTCCCTCACTACTGTGATGTTTTTTGGACCTCGGCCTAGTCAAACCTCCTCTCTCCCCTTTTTGTTATTGTCCCTGTTCTTTTAGTTTTGGGGTGTGACGCATATCCCCTCCGCATATTCGACACACACACACACACACACACACACACACACACACACACACACACACACACACACACACAGAGATTGAGATCAGCAGCCTCTCTTTGTTTACATGGGTATTGCACTGGAGCTGTGGGTCAAATGACATGAAATGACACATCAAACAACTGTTCCAATGCATTTACATCAAACCTGTCCACTCATAACAAATAAACAAACAATAAACATGCCAAAATATAAAATTCCCTGCATACACACTAATTTGTTGCTGTCTCATTCCTCAGTGTATAACGTTATTATAGATATTAGATAAACAATTTCATTAAAGCTCCAGTAGGTCTCTAATCCATTGCTCGGCTGTTACGTACTTTTTGGTCTTTTAAGTTTGTTACAGGGTATGTGGCATTTGCCTAATAAGAGAATGGATAGGAATGATTTCACCCGTTAGCTCAGACTCTATCCCTGCTTCTGTCTCTCTCCCTGTCACTTTCTCTCTCTCCTTACCCGCATATGTTAGATGGTCTTTGGGAGAAGGTCCAAAACTGGACCAGTGAGAACAAGCCAGTTCCTAATTCTTATTTATCCTGGATCCAAACATGGGCTGTAAAGGAAAACATTTGAAGAGGAATTATTGAAAATAAGCATAACGGTTTAACAACGAGAAGCTTCTTTTCCTGAAAGTTTTCCCCAGGGTATTTTTTCAGCTGGCTGGCTGAGTGATGCTACTGTTTTGTGTGCAAGCCTAAACACTGAACTCCTCCAGGCTAAGAGTGTGCATCTCAACCATAACAACCCCCCCTCCCACACACACACACACACACACACACACACACCCACCACCACCACCACCACCCCCGCAAGTGTTTGTGGGCCTCTTCCTTCCCATAGTCGGAGGACTAGACAGCAAACGAAAGGCAGACTTCCATTCTTTTCCCAACTACAAAGATTTCATTTTTGGATCGGCTGATTCAGAGGTTTTCTGATACTTGCAGGGAACAAGAAAACAAAGAAGAAGCAAAAGGAAATAGGAGGAGCTGCCAGATCAGACCTGGCGACTTCCCTTCGGTTCGAGTCTCCAAAACATTGGCCACCAGTTGAATCACACAATTACACAAAAGAAGTAACTATTTTTTAATAGAACAAAGGCCATATTTCTCCTACACACACATACACACAGGCGCCAACTCTTTAAATATGGTGCACAGTTTCTACCATCCAAAAGAACCATATTAATTAGGATGCCCATAAATAACCTCTACAAAAGACTGATTTTCAATACAAACCCAGAGATGCTTAAACATGCACATGTAACGGCATTGGTGTGTGTTAAAAAAAACCACTGTGTCAGTAACTAAACAGGTAATGTATGGATATGGATTCTTCTCAGTTTCTTTCACGCTCTCCCTCAACTTGTAAAAACAAAAACATTTTAAAATCCTATCACTCAAACTGTGGTTTCTCATGTCCCAAAAGATTCTCTTGACTGGACTTGTCAGAACAGATTCATTGCGTAATGAACCCTACAGCCTTTCTACCATGACATTAACTAAGCTTATCAAATTGATAATAAGCTTTAACAGGCCTTTGTTACTTACTAACAAAGCTTTAAGAGGGCCTTTGTTAATTATTTATAATAAGTTCAGATTTTGTAGTGCACCATACCAAAGATCTTCTGTGATCACCTATATTTGTAGATCTCAATGAAAAATTACTATGAATGCAGTTATTAGAATAAAAAAAAAACCTGGTGTGGATAATTGCTTTAATTGTTTTCTGTAAAAACAACAACAAAAAAGTTATGTTAAGCTTGTTTTGTATAATTTATAAAATTGCACCAAACTCTTTTTTGGGGATATTAAGTTTACAAATCCCCTGCCTAAATAATTTATGTTGTTGCTGTGACATGACATACATTAATTATGATTACTAATCATTTAAAAATATATAATCATGGATTAAAAAAAAAAAAAAAAGTGGAAACGTATTGAATTCAATGAATATTAACACTTTCTGATAAAAAAAAAGAAATAGTAATATTCTTTCTTGGGAAAATATACTGTGAAAACAATTTACGTACTGGGGGTTTCACTTAAGAAGTTGTATCCATCCATCTTACAAGCCTATCCAGGTTCAGGACGCAAGGACAGGAGACTAAGCAAAGAGGCCCAGGCTTCCCTCTCCAATGCCACCACCTCCTCCAGCTCCTCCAGAGGGATGCCTCAATGCATTCCAAGGACAGTCGAGATATGTAATCCCTCCAATGTGTCCTGGATCTTCTTTGAAGTCTCCTCCCCTTTGGACACGCTTGGAGCACCTCCTTATTGGGCCTCTGGACCAGCTGTCCGGACCACTTCAGCTGGTTCCTCTCAGCATAGAGGAGCAGAGGCTCTACTCCAAGCCTCTCCCAGATTGCTGAGCTTCTCACCCTGTATATAAGGGAGAGTCTGGCCACCCTGAGGAGAAAGCTCATTTCAGCCACTTGTATTCGTTATCTTGTTCTTTCGGTGTTCATGATCGTTGGTCCTTAGCTTAAAACATTTAAGACATCCCAAGCTGAAAAACGTAAATTAAGCTGAGTCATCTATTGACCAACTTATTCTTAATTAGCCTTGGGCTAGAAAAGCCGTAACAGCTGAAATAACAGCATGTGGTCAGCAGAACTTTGAGCAAAACCAATTGTTCACTTTTTTATATTTGAACTGTTCTACTTATTGTGATTATAATACAGCATGATTGGTCTTTGAGTAAGACCAAATCATCCATAATGTTTGTAGGCTAAAATAAATGAGGTCTGGCTTCAGTGGAGTAGACTGTGGCTCCTAACACACTGTTTGCTAGCATGGGTGGTTTCTGAACCTCAGTACTTATCAGCTTCACACGCACCTTTTTACTTCACAGTTTATTGGACTGGTAACTCTCCAGGACAATTTGCACATTTCTGAAAGTTTGGTCTAATTATCATGAAATTTCAAGATGTTTTGAGTTGATATTTTTGGCAACAGGAACTATAAAGTTCCTAGAGCAAGGGTATTCAAATCAAAGTACTTGAGGTCCAGGTGCTCCAGATTTTCCACCCTGCCATTATCTAGAACTTTATCGATGTATGTCGATAAAGTTACATTAATCAGTTACAATCAGTCAAATGAATTGATTAACTACCAGTTGAATACATCTGTCCTAGAGCATGTGAATCAGCCGTTAACTTACGGTCTCTGTAAGAACAAAACTGTTAAAGAAACCGTAAGACTTTCTAATAAAATTTCTCGTTTCTATTGTGCATCTTGTCATTTTCAAGATTTATGTCTTTTAATGACTTTGTGGGGACTTTTAATCAAGTCGCCACTTGTTTCTGCAATGCGTCAGTATTCTAACATCTAATCAAGCAATGGAGATACTTGCTTCCGTCTATGATTAATGGACTGTTTGACCCCTGACGCTGGAACTGTGTCAGTGTGCGGCCACATGTGCACCTTATGCCCGCCTCCGTTTCTCCTCCCAACGTCCAGGGTCTCCCTTTGTGTCCTTTCTTCTTTGTAGGCCTCAGTGTCTCTGTTCTGAGTGCACAGTGTCCTGAATAACCCTAGGATATATAAGCCAGCCTATCCCCTGGTCTGAATGAACCTGTGTGCCCACTGAGAATTTTCCAATTCTGAGCAAGTGGAGCAACAGTAATCCAATCGTGACTTAATGATGTCATCAAGGGGCCTGATACTGCTGGAGCATGTGAGTTTTAATGAATGTTAACCCCTGTCACAATTTCCCTGTCCACAATGACTGGGGAAGGGCAGGTCAGAGTACATCACAGCTTCCTTCACAAATAAAAGCTGAACTCTTTCTGTCTTTCAAAGGGCTTATCATTAATAAACATTTGGCAAGTCATGAAAAGTTTACAATCAAATGTGGTTATTCACTGTTATTTGTGGATCTGCTTTACTGGGGGAGTTTCGTTATGCAGTCAGCCTGCTGTCACTCTTTCCCTCTCAGGCTGTGTGTTGGATGCAGAACTTAACAAAATACATTCGAAGCATAATTGTGCATCCACTAATTGTTCTCTCTGGAAGCAACACAAAGAAATTGGATTATAACCCCCACCTACTCCCTGTGCCTCCTTGGACCTTCATCAGGAAGAGGCCAAATCTAGGTGACACACGGTTTGAGGTTATGTTCTAGCACTTTCCAAACAGGCTACAACATCTGCCAAGGATGAGAACTTTGGTGATTTCTTGAGAACCAAGGCAGAGATAAACGAGTTGCTGTTGTTCTGTCTGAACGGGTGAGAAAATGATTATCCCTCGTTGTTGTGTGCATAAGCACAGAACTGATAATCTGAGACAGAACTCATAATCCCATATTTTTAAAGCATTAACATATGATCAGCAATATTATATCTAAATTAATATGGATTGGTTCAGTTTTCCCTCTCAAACTTTGTTGATTAACAAAACCCCAGTAATCTTTCATCTATAACATAATTTCAGGCTATAATGTCATTTAGGCTCATTTAGGCACAAACAAACTATCCCAGGATAATATTACTGAATACTTTATAATATTGAAAGTTGATTAAAGTAATACAGAATTTACAGTAATTAGAGTCATATCACACAAGTGAATAGTGTGTTTAGAGGGCAAGGTGATTAGATGGATTAAAACGTTTGTCTACAATTGATTGTGTAGCTTCACAAAGGTAATTAGAAATTCTAGGTAATGACATTTTATTATAAAAAAACTGTATTATTAAATAATGCCTGAAGTTCTGTTTGATATTCAAAGATATAGATGACTCGGGATTGAAAAGTAAAGCAATGTATTTTCAGTGCTTTTATTTCCTCATACAGTCTTGGTCTTGGGTCCTACCCTCTCCTGTGTAACCTGCTCGTAAATACAGTTCTTGTTTTTGGCATTGTAGTAATTAAAGTAATTAAAGTAATGAACCAAACTAAAATGCACATACCAGACAGAAAAACACAATTTAAGGAGCTTCCTTATAGGAAGGAGTCATAATACAATTCTTCATGATGACCATGCTTCTAAATGGCCCTTTAAAAGTATGGTCATTATGGAATTTTTTAAAATATTTTTTAATATTCTAGATGGTTTTCTCCTGATACTTTGTTTAATTTTGAAACGTGATAAGTTTCTTATCATTCAGGAAAGGTGCGTCAGTCCTGCCCATTCACAGTACATGCCAGAGTATCTGTCTCTCCTTAATATCTACATTTAGATAAAAGATAACCGTAAAATTCAAATTCTGATTTTTTTGTTTTATTAACGCATTGATGGGTTTCTACATTTGCATGCCACCTAGTGGCCCTGAGCGGCTATTGCATAACACACATCTAAAAGTATAATTGTCTCACTCCACTGCCACACCGCTATTTGTGTATATATTATCAAGTCCACTAAAGAGATAATAATACTCCATTCTTTTCTCCATATTTTATTCACCTTCTTACCATCTTATAATATTATGACAATAAAAGTAAATACATTTTGGTTTGACATTTATCTTTGGTCATTTTTATGCAGCAACACCAAATAAAAATGTGACTGAAGAAATGTTTAATAGATTGTTTTGAAAAATCTATTTTAATCTGTTATTTTTTTTTAATCTGTCTAATGTCTACATACACAACTCACACTGTATCCAAACACAGTTCATGACAGAGATTCCTGAATTGCTCAGTGTGGATAAGCAGTGTGGATGACTTTTGAGTTTAGTCATCAGTATTATAAGTGATTATCGGTATATCTTAATGGAAGACAGAGAGCCAAACAGCCCCACCCAGCTCCACGTCACCAGCCTGCTCGAGGAAACACGCTGCTGTCACTAAACGAAGCTCAAGCAAGTGAAGGAGTCACAAGAATTAGGATGAAACCTTCTCATTCTCTGTCCTGTTTGCCAGTACTCCTTGTTTGAACCTGCAGACAGTTCAGTTGCGTGTGTATCTGTGTTTGTGCGTGTGTGTTAATCAGATCCTGATGCAAAAGGGCTCCAGAAACAGCTCTTACCTCCCTGATTGGCCTTCACCCAGTTCAGCTTGATTAGGAGGATAGTAAGGAAACCAACCTAAAGCCACACATCCATTATAAAGCCACTCCACAAATCTACCACAGAAGAAGGAGATTAAAGGAAAATTACATGTCAAAGAAAGAAAAAATGGTTTTGAGAGTGTAAAGAGTGAGTAGGCATAAAGAGTGAGTAGGCATAAAGAGTGAGTAGGTATAAAGAGTGAGTAGGCATAAAGAGTGAGTATGTATAAAGAGTGAGTAGGCATAAAGAGTGAGTAGGTATAAAGAGTGAGTAGGCATAAAGAGTGAGCTTCAGGCAGCACACATCACTGACCTCTTTAGATTGTCAACATTTGCACACAATTTGCACAATTAATCTAATGATGTGTCAGAAAACGTTATTATGGCATTAGAGCTGACTGAACTAGATTCAAATGAGAATTTTGGCTGGTGCTTAGAGCAAAGCCTCAGACAGAAAGTTCATTGTTGCTGTGAAGATGGAAAGATAATTAAGACCGAAGTTGCCACGAGGTGTAATATGAGTTTTACAAAGATAATAATCTGATACAAACATCTTCTGTTTTCTTTTAGAAGAAACTCTCACTCATCTTCTTTTAGAAATTATTCACTTCGAATTGCATGTCAAACTCGTACAGCAAGACAACAAGGTAGGCATAGTTTCACCAGACTGCCATCAAATACACAGCATTTGTCACACGAGTGCTAACAGCATTAACATCTGAAACACTTTGAAATCACAAAAAGCACAGAATTTGCATAGGCTAAGGAAAAAATAGCATATAGCTATTGCTGGGAAAATGGCTTGGTTTGCCAGAATCTCACTATCTTGCAAGTTAATCTGCTGTGTAGAGTGCCAAAATATTACTCAACGTTTTGCTTTGCGGTTGTTCGTTATAATAACCACAACTGGCAAAATATAAAAAACATGAAGTATGTTGCATCTCCTGTTAGCAATTATGGCGAAGTATCATTGCCACTCATATACAACAGACCTTTACACTCGAGAAAACAAAGTCATTAGAACTATAATAAATTACTTTGGAGGAGAACATAATTGGCTGCAATGTACAAAAATCATTCCTATGTTTAAATGTGACAGATGTTTCATATTACATAACTAGCTGGCTAATAAATACAACTGTTGGCTATGTAACAGTGGTTTGAGTTTGCAAATTACATGTGGCTGAGTTTTATCACACAAAACAGAATTCACTAATTAATAATCGATTACAAGAAATCACACTCATCTCCAGCGTCATCGTGAACATCTCACATTTCAAACCAGCTAGTTAGAATGTTAACTAAACATAAAAAATCTCCACAAAGTCACTCACTAACATTAGTAAACAATCTTGTGAGAATGGTGAGAATGACAGTGAAAATGTGCATGAAAGGGCATTTAAGTGTGGAAGTGAATATATGACTTGTCTGAAATGTCCTTTAAAAAATACTTTTCTTGGGTCCAGTCATAATAATTTTGATGATGTGCTTGAAGACATGTTCAAAAATCTTAGGTCAGTAATAAAAAAAAAGAGATTTTATGAGATTTTATGAAAGTGGCTCTAAGCATTTTGTTGATTAAATGATTAAAAATATTCCTAGTGAAGGTGACTATGAAAGAGACTTTTAAAATTGGAGTCAGTTATAAGGAGAGAGATTACGGTGCATTAAAAACATATTTGATGTTGAAGATAATCGTGTTTTAAATGGCATTTAGAAAAAAAAATACTGATCGGTGTTCATAATGACAACATTATGTGATTATGTGCCTGAAAGGGATGTTAAGAGTACTGATCTAAGGTCAGTTGTAATGAGAGCCACTATTTGAATGAGTAGGCCACAGGCATGCAATAAATGAAAGTTACTGCGTGGGTGAAGCTGCTATTTAAAAATAGGTTTGAACTAATTATGTGCTATTATGTGCTTCAGTGGGGTCTTCCATTATACTGATCTGGGGTCAGTCATGATGAAGGCAGTTTTTGCTGCTGATGGAGGGAACTTAATTATACTAATAATCACTGTACTGGTGATTATTCTTTTTAAAAACACTCATCACTGATTGTGTCTTTTAAAAACACTGGTCATAATGATAATAATTACGTCCTTGAAAGGCTCTTTAATTAGTTGGAGGCCAGATGTAATAGGAGTGTAATATTATTAACGAAGGCAATTATGTGGCCTAAATGGGCGTTGAAAATATTGATCTGGGGTCAGTCATAACGCAATTGATTATATGGTTGTGAGAGAAAATGGACAGAAAACATCTCCCTGTACCTGCAACCCCACTCTCTGCAAGGTGCTGGCTGAGAAAATAGAGGTGAAGGTGATTTGTCTCTTTGTTGGTTACTGTGTTTTTAATAAGAGATAATAGCAGCATGTTCATGAACAACCATGAAAATGTTTAGATGTTTATTTCCTAAGATGAAGGCACCCCACTACCTCTGGATAAAGATCCTAGTTTCTGCTGTGTCAATAAGCAAAAAAAGGAGCAGACAATCCACTTATATGGACTCTTCCATATATTAAATCTGATATACCGAATTACCTCTCTATGACTCTGACAGTCTGAACAAGTCCTGAATCACTGGGGGAGAGAAAGAAGTGGTTTCTTCCACCCAATGGGAGGAATCCACTTCCACATCTGCCCAGTCATGCACATAAACATGGAGGACCTCCTAAATTTTGTATTATGAATTAAACACAAATGTTAACAATGTAGACAAATGTATCAGATACCAAATATCAAATATCCTGTCAGGATAGTGGTGGCAGGATATTCTGTGTCCTTGATGATCTGCTTACAGGATAAATTAAAACATAACAGAATTAGCTATTCCAATTCCATTTATATGATGTGATACCACCACAGACATGTTTCTCTCTGGTTATTGATACTGAAGATAGTGGATGTCTTGAGCAAAAGGGCATCCGTTTTAATCTTGTGAAAATCTTCTTTAGTAAGAAGAACTCTGGGAGACTAAAGGTTGGATAGAGAGAGGAGCATTTGTTAGTGTGTATACTGATACTGAATAAGACAAAGGTCACCTCCACCCTAGTCCCAGTCTGTGGTGCTCCCAAGGTCACCCCCACCCTACCTCATGCTCTGGCATCGCAGAGGTCGTGACCTCCCTAGGCACCTCCCTTCCACGGTCTCCAGTGACGCCCTCCCAGATGCGCATGTCAGCTCTTAGTTGTCCTTCTAGGAAGCCTGCACCTGTTGTCATCTCGTCAGCCCAGTGGACATCAGCTCCATCCACCACTTCTGCATCACACGGTGTTCAGTCAGGGATTGCATGATGTCTGTATATGGATACTCTGAACTGCAGCATGAATCCCATCTTTAAACTTTAGATAGTCTACTAAGATTTGACATGTTCGATATACAGTGGTAAATACCTCCACCTAGTGGCCAACCTGTTTTTACTTAAACATGGCATGCTACTCTCGTGATGTTCATAGGCTCCATCAGCTTACACTTTTACATCATACAACAAATATACTTATATTTGAACAATAAAACAAAAACAATAAACAGCAACACTGTTATATCGACATAATCCTTACATAAAAACATCAGATGAATTAGTACAAAGGTTTAAACCCGTAATTCCTCACACATGAGCTTATTTGTACGTATCTCCTCCTTGACGTCAGTAAGACAAAAGAGTGGACTTGGTCATGATCTTGCCCCATTACTATCTCAAAAGTCAAGGTACTGTGAAACTTCTACACATAGACCATCCAAATCATCTTCATGGAGAACATCACAACCTGGTTTGGGAACATCACTAAGCAGGACAGACTAATGCATCATTCAGACCGAGCTTCCTGACCAACAGACAAGAAGTGCCGCTGGACCGAGACCAGGAAGCCCGAGGACCCCAGCAATGCCAATAACAGACTGTTCACTCTGTTGCAGTCAAGGAAACGCTTTCGCTTCCTGAAGGCAAACATGGTGAGGATCAGGAGGCGCTTCTCCCTGCAAGCCATCCGGGCTCTGAATCAGGGAAGTAACTAGGACTACCTCACATAAACACAGCACACACAGGACCTGCTCACTGATCATTAAACCATTACATTATTAATCATTAACCACTCTAATTGCTTAATACCTCCTGCCTGTTTGCTCAGCAGTGTGTTGCACACACTGGGGGCCTGTTAGCAGGCCTGGAGGGCCAGGGTAAATGATGTCACAATGATTGATTTTGACTTTGTACTTATAGCATCTTAGAAGAAAAAGGAGAAAATAAAAAATAAAATCTCTTGTTGTCAAGGGTTCAAAAACAGATTTATTCAGCAAAATAGATTTAAGACAGCAACAGGTCACCTATGTAAGAATGATTTCATTAGTTTAGGATTGCTGGGGTTGTGTTTTGTAGTCTATAGCATCTGAATGTTAACTATCTATAAATTAGAGGATACTTCATTGTGCAGTCCATTCAGAAACTATAGATACTCAAAGAAATACTTTTTTCCCCCACTAAGTGTCTTAAAAGATTAGCAGCTGAGGTGCAACTGCTAATTCATGGATGTTTCAAAACAATACATTAGGTATATGAAACAAGTTTGGATCTGATTTAGATAGGCTTTTTTTTTTTTACAGTACTACCAAACAAACAAACCAAAATAGAGAACAAATAAAATAAATACTTAAACAAAATATAGCCATTTTAAAATGAATGTAAATGAGAAGAGACTCAACGTTTATACTTTGTGGTCTTCATGAACATCACCATTCCATTAAAGGTGGTTTGTAGACAGTAATGTATTAAATGTATATACTTTGTAAACAATTACCACATTTCCGACACTATACCCCTGTTTGTTATCTTCATAATAATAACGCATGTTAAGGTAGCAACATTAAAATAAAGACTTTTGTTAAACATAGGTGTTGGGTTAAAAAGGCGAAAACTTTTATTTTGAAAAAAAGTTATGGTTTCTATGTTCATTCATCGAAAATGTGGCAGGACGTAGCTGAACAATGTAAGCGACGCTAGAGAGAAGAGCACTTACTACCCGTACGTATGGACGAATAAAGGAAACCCTTTCTGGGAATATGCTTGTAGACTACAGTAGATGGTGTAGACGTCCCTCTCAAGACTCAAGGGTGGGTGGATGACACCACCCTAGCTAGCATCTTATCTCAATAGCAAGTGGTTTAGCTAGCTAGTTATTTAACGTACATTTAGGCGCTAAATTTAAACAGACACCACTGAGAACAAGGTACCTAATCCATGTAACTGCAGACAAGGCAGCTTTAACCTGGTCTTACTGTCACTCTCGTACATCGCCTTCATCTTTAAAGTTTAACTTAGCCTTTGGTAAGCCAGTGAGTTCTAGACAGCTCTGTCTGGCTAATTAGTCTTTATAATTTATCGTTTTCAGATGGATAGTTAGATAGCCACCTACCTAACATGATTCGGAGGAAGCGAACAGCAAAGGTTTATAAGGAGCCGACCACAGACGATGAGCCGTAAGTGTCGTCTACATCGTCGAGCACTGACATAAAGTCGTTTTATCTGATAATCACGGGGTTTGACAGTAAGCCCATCTGGCAAAACCCGTAGTATAACCACAGTGTAATGTTTCTAACTAGTAATTGCGAACGTAATTGAAATATTCAGGTCAGGCAGTGGACGAAGCGACGAGGAGCCAGAGGAATGGCGCCCAGATACGGAAGCAAAGAAAAAGGGACGAGGCAGGGGGAAGAAGGGTGAAGCAGCAGAGAGCAAACCTGCTACCAAACCTGCTACCAAACCCAAAGAGTCAAAGCCTAAGACTGCAAGAAAGCCTCGTGCTCAAGGGGCCCTTAAAGGACGGAAGACTGCTGATGAGAAGAAAGAAACAGATGAAAACAGTGCCCTCTTTCAGCAGGGCCAATCACTGCAAGTTCAGAGAGTAAAGGAGGAGGTAAGGGAATGTATCTTCCAGTGTGAAGTCAGAGGCATAAATGCTCTTATTTTTTTTACTTTTCAAAGAGTCGTTTTCTGTTTTTAAGTGATTGAGCGCTTGGGGATTATCGAATGTCAAAAATTGCCCCACTGCCAATTGTATCTTTCAGAGGCAGTCCATTAGCATGGACAAAGCATTCAGTGATGGTCGAGCCACTTCAGGGGCTGTACTGGGCGAAGAGCCATCATCCAGTCAACAGCTCTTTAAGGTAAAAAAGGAGGAGCCAGAGGATGACTTCACCTTTGATGAACCAGTGCAGAAAAAACAGAAGACCTCAAACGCTCCTCAAGGCAGACCTGTCAAAGTGAAGTCTGGCAATTCTTTACGGGAAGAGCTGCAGATGAACTGGGATCCTGTTCAGGTGAGATTTTGCATTACGGCCATGGTGACCTGTGGTTTGCCCTGGAATTCCTTCCCCTTGCTGGTTCTCATTCATTACTATCATGTAACCTCTGGGAACGAATGGAACATTTCTGTACATGAACGGAAATGGTTATTATTATATATATAACCAGGTATTATTATATATATAACCAGGTATTATTATATATATAACCAGGTATTATTATATATATAACCAGGTATTATTATATATATAACCAGGTGTAATTGTGCATTACAAAACATTGTAAAATGTTATGCACCATCTGACTCAACAGTACTGTTGGTGTGTAGTATCTCTGGAGATTCTAATGGTTGTGTGTGATTGACACTTAACTCAGGTTTTGGCTGAGAAGACCGGTGTCCAGCAGTGGGTTTGTGCAAACATTGCTCAGCTCTTGCGTGAGGAGAACACTATCCCATTCATAGTGCGCTACAGGAAAGAGCTCATCGATCACATGGAGGCAGATGCCGTGAGGGATGTGCAGTTGGCCCTCGAGGAACTTTGGTGAGTGAGCTGAGGGAACAGCGACTGAGTGAGGGCTGTTTTCCTCCTCTTTTTGAATAAGGAAATATTAAATCAGCGTTTCAGTGCCAGAAAACGTGTAAAATAGGATGAAGTAGTGAAATATGAATTGACTGCTTGCATTTTAATAATCGCTGCAGCCTAATATTGGCACAGGGATTTGGCTTTTTCAAACAAATGTTGATGTCGTAGTTAATCAGTAGATGGCAGTGGAGGCCTGTGTTATGCACGATGGATGTCTTATTTTGTGTGTGTGTGTGTGTGTGTTAGCACAGTGGCAAAGAAGACACAGTCCATAATTCAAACACTAAAGAAGGATGGAGTTCTGACCTCAGAGCTGGAGCAGGAACTAAAGAACTGCAGAAGCGCTGATGAACTGAACCATGTGGTCAGGACATGAAGCATTCTGCTTCACTCAGTAACCTGCGTTGGCATTATTTTGTTTTATCACGAACCGTTTCTAATGCTTGAAAGAGACTTGTTGACGGGTCCGCTTTCATAAAATAACAGTACCACTTGTGTTGTTTCTAGTATGCACCATATAAGAAGGGCAGTAAGCTGTCGAAGGCCCGGCGTGCGAAGGAGCTCGGTCTGGAGCCTGCTGCTCAGACCCTGCTTCAGTCACCTGGTACACTGAAGCTGCACTCTTGGCTGAAGCCCAACACTGACGGTATGCTTCATTCAGGGAGCACGCCCCCACCGTTTGATGTGTGACGGTCCTTGACTCTTGACATTATAATCACTCTCTGATGCTTCAAAACTTCTTCATCCATCTTTACGTTTTGGTGCTGATCACTGACCCTGACTGGAGAGTTAGTGCATGTGTCTCAGATATTTTTTCTCTCTCATTTTAGAGATTTTCTATCATATATTTCTATATTCTATCATATATTACTTATATATAAAGCTGCTATTACACATAATGTGTTCAGACTTACGGCTAAAAAGGTATGATTCTTTCCTATAAATGGCCACTGGAACATTCCTGTTCAGTTTGTCAACACAGAATGGCTCAACATTCCTTAGTACAGTTTCCACACTGTACATAATGATATGTGGGTAATACTGGAACGAAAACAAAATAACATTCAGTGTGGGAAAAATACATGTGGCAAAATCTTTGTTAACCGCTGTTATTTTTGGTTGCACTCTTAAATAAGTGGATTTATTATGAGATTTGGTCACCAGAGAACAGCACTAAATTACCCATGAACCCGTCTGGAGTGTGAGATTACAAACCATCTGAACTGAACCCCCAGCTATGTAATGTGATGTCACAGTGTATAGTGGCACTCAAAAGTTTGGACATGCCTACTCTGTTTCTACATTAAAAACATATCAAACCAATTAAATAACACACATCTGATTATGATGTGATAATAACTTAACAATAACAATAATCATCATAATGTTTGTTTACCTTAGATTTTACATTCTTTGAAGTAACCACCCTTTGATGACAGATGCGCACAATGTTGCTGTTCTCCTAACGAGATTCAAGAGGCAGAGACCTTTAATGATTTTCCATTGAACTGTTCGAACTGTTCTCACTGTTCTCATACAGGGAAGTTAATGTTGCTGTAAAAGAATATGGCTCGCTATGTATCCTTCAGATAAGTTTGCCAGTTTTGTGTGTGTGTGTGTGTGTGTGTGTGTGTGTGTGTGTGTTTGTGTGGTTTGGATCAACAGGGCTCTCCACTATTGAAGAGGTAGCCACCGGTGTAGAACAGATCCTAGCTGACATGATAGCTAAAGACCGTGAGACACTGGCCTACGTCCGATCAGTGTGAGACATGCCTCAACCCCATGCACAGTCGTACCCCTTTTTGTCCTAATGAACTACCCATACTTATAATAATATGGTGAAACCGCTGTCTCCTCTCACTGAACACTTAATAAGAAACTATGTACCTCATTGTCACACCTTATAAGTTTAGCTGCAGATTTGCTTCTAAACACAGTAGTGTAACTGATGTGTACTGTGACAGGAGTCACACTCCTGTGCTCTGATACACTGATGGCTCACCTGTACCATGTGACTGGTACCCCACTCAGACAGCGTCTGGTGACCAGGGGTCTCGTGGTCAGAAACCGACTGGTGATCAGTGGTGTAACCGGGACGGTGTGAGTCAGGCTCCAGTCCGTCACCGTGGGTCAATATGGCGCTCCTAGAAAATCGCGCCCCACATCACCTGATGTTTCTCAGTCAGTTCCCATGAATCCAAACGAGCGAGCGTGCACGTGTGTGTCCAGGTGTGACAGGACTGACCTGACGATCCAGTCAACACTGTCCAAAGCGGCTCTCAAAGAGCAGCAGCAGACGGGCGATCAGAAGAGCAGCACTAAAGACGTCTCGAAATTCAGCCTGTACCACGACTTCACCCGCAGCGTCCGGCAAATCCAGCCCCACCAGGTACGCGTTCGGCCCTGCCCCCTCCCTTCTCACCATTACCTCAGGCCACATGGGGTTGTCCTCGTTTTTAGATTTTATTCACCATGTTTGGGGTAGGTTTAAATGTTCAAACTGCTAACGTTTTAAGTGTTTGTGAGAGATTTTCGTACTATATAGGAACTATTGGTTGGTGGTGTTGAGTTCATTTCAGGTGATGAGTTAACCCTTCTACTGATAATGATTCTTTCCATGTTACTAAATCATTCCAGACTCCTTAAGTGCTGATTCTTATTAAAGTCTTTAACCTGGAACTTGGTCAGCTTGGATCAGCTTTGTTCACTCTGTTTTTTGACCTTTTGGCACTGACTGTAAGTGGAAATGTGGTGTTGATATTGCTGTTGTGCAAATGAAATGTTACAGACACTACGTTACACACACACACACACACACACACACACACACACACACACACACTCTCATACTTCCCTGCCTGGCCCTACAGTGTCCATCCTGTCATTTCCCCAGGTTCCTAGTCACACACTCCCCAAGGTGTTCCTGTCAGTGGGGCTTAATACTGCCTTCTCTCACTGTAGGTGCCCTGGTTCTTCAGAGCTGGTTTTCCAGCCACATGTCACAGTGGCTCTGTCATCCTTTCCCCCCTGTCCTTCAGCCCCTTCCCACCCCCTTCAGGTCACTCCCCCTCTCCCCTGCTTAACATATGTGACACGTCCCCATCCACATGCGTTTGGATTAGGGAGCCGTGACTGACGGACATTCCTCCCTGTTGACAGCTGCTGCTGGGACGAGTGAGACAGGGTGGGGGTGGGTGGTGGAGAGAGAGAGAGAGAGCGAGCGAAAGAGGGTGGGTAGATGAAGGATGAGTGAGCGAATGAGTGGTGGAGGGCTTGTTTCCTCTGAAGCATGCAGTATGGCTGCCATTGTTAATTATGGACCGTCAGTGTTGATTTGATCTGCCTGTGACATGTGAGCTGTCACTGTGAGGTTTATACTGAACCTGTCCAAGGCTTGGTTAGCTAGTGACCAGTGTGGGCAGAGTGGTGGCAAGAGGTGTGTGTGCTCCAGGGTGCTTGCTTGTTTGATTTAGCACAGCAGACGTGAGAGCATTAATACCAGATTTGCACGCGTGTGTGTGTGTGTGTGTTGGTGCCTGTAGGAGTGCGTAGATATGTGTATTTCTGCAAACTCTCAGAAGGATTGTAAGATGTGCAGTTTTGCTGATTCTGAGTTAGAAGTGTTTTACACGAGTTTAGCAGTTTAATTAGTATAATCTTGATTAATGTGGCCGTGTTTATCTAAAGGCTTTGTTGCACCTACCAGTCCTGGTCCCCATGCAGACAGTGTGAGCCTACAAAGTTTATTTAACATCCCTAGAATTCTAAAATACAAAATATTCAATAAAAAATAGTATAAGATTGTATGACTATTTTATGAATTTTAGGAATATACTGTGTATATATACATAAATACATATATATATATTAATTATGTGAACCACAAATCTCATTTTAAAGAGATTTCTGTGGTTATGTTCCTTTTTATAATCCTAAAATCTTTAATATCCAGGCTTTAGAAGAAAGGGAAAACATATGGTATGTTTCTTCTTGAGCACACCCTTCTTTGAAAGCTCAAAAGAGCATTAGGTGTTTTTTCCTCCCTTTTCCCCTTCATTAGTGCTGTCCACTCTCCCAGTTTGCGAACTGTTCCCCGTCTTTTGTTTCAGAGACATTTATTCTTAAGGGTCTTCGAGTGCCCTAATCTGGAACATGAGGAAAATACACGTGCAGATGTTCAAGGAGGGCAGCTGGACTTATCCAGAGAGCCAATTCCATTTTCCATCTGTGGCGTGTTTAATGGGGCCAGGTTTCTGTTCTGCAGTTCTGCCTCAGCAAGCCTTGGGCACTTCACTTTCTTTAGGTTTTGTTTTTCTCCCTTTGATTTCTAATTGGATTAAAGCCGCGCTCTTGTTATCAGACGCTGCTGTGTTTAATGTCCTGTTTTCCTACTTGGACATGTTGTGTTTGTCCTTATTCCTTCTCACATGGCATCAGAAAATGTTACGAAGTCTGTGTTTCAATCCTTACGGAGAGACAGATCTATAAACGACACACTGTCATTTAAACTACCGAGAACCTTTGTCAGATTCATGCAAACGATTTTTTCATTTAGTATAATTCACAGTTGTATTTATTTAGTATTGATAATGATCACTGGAAGGCCAGTGCTGTGTGCTTTAATTTTCTGTGTGTGAAAACCTTTGAAAAGGACACAGCCTTTCCTTCTGTTATTACTGAGGCTTCTCACTGCTCTTTTCCATGGTCATCCCTTTACCCCATTTGAAAAGTAAATATTGAATCGGAGTCCTTTTAGCCTTTAGAATAATATTCATTCCTGTAGCTTACATTCCTCATATTTTTTCAATTATTATTTCATTATTATTAAAGAACATGATATGCTGAATTTTTCAGTTTTTCCTGTTCTACTGAGCTAAAGTTCCATACTGTCGTTCCAATGGCTTTTGAAACGAAGACGTGGAGGCTGCATGTAGTCTAATGTGCTGTAGATAAGAGTCTGTCTGAAGCTCTACGAATTCGTAAACATCCAGAGGAAATGTGTACTATTTCTTTTTCTTCATTGTCTTCTTTATTTTGTAAAATACCCTTATAGACCTTTAGTTTAAGTGATTTATGCCTCCTGTTAATATGATATTGGGGTAACATTGGGGTAACTCTGTCTTACCCATTACTTAATTGGAGCAGATAGTCTGTTTATTACCGTTGAACATATGTGTACCAAATGGAACAGAAGAATGTGAACCCTGCAGTAATATTCCCAAGTGTGTGGCCATTACTTTGAAAGAACATTTTATCGCTTGACTTCGAGTTTGTAATTAGAGCTGTGGGTTGAGGTGTCTACAGGTTAAATCATTACAGGAACAAGACAACACCATTAGTGGCTCGTAGGTTTGCTTAAGGGTGTGGTGATTTGTCTGGACGTATTAGGTGTTTGCCTTGGCAAGACATGTCTCAGTTTAGGTGGTGTGTTGGTCCGATTTAGTAGTAGCTCCGTTGGCCGGAGCACGCGTGTACGCTACACTATGCTACGGTAGCTTCCTAGCGAAACCATTTCCTCATCCATAGTATTGTGAAGGAGTTTCCCGTTTGATACAACCCGCCTCTTACGCCTCTTCACCTTCTTGCCTCTTTTTCGTTGCGTCTCTCTCTCTCTCTTTTTGTCTTGATTTTTTGTAGTTTGTTTAGTACGTGGCTCATAGGTGAGAGAGAACCCTGGTCACCCTCACTGCGATTATGGACAAATAGAACATAATTCATTTTGTCTAGCTAAGGCAGGGAAGAATCGTTTTGGTTTCCCTAAGAATAAGTACACACTCAATCATATACACATACTGTGTAAATGCCTCACCAAAACTACAAATTACAGAGAATTGCAAATCACCTTGATTTGTTAATAATTTAGCATTTCGACCCAATGACACCCTTTTATTTGCCTGGTGCATTTTAGGAGCCCTGAGGGGAGTGTACCTCTGAATGAAGGGGGCACTGTGGGTCATTATCTGTTTTAATGGCTTTTACGTACATCTCTCTGATTAAGATCCTCTGGAGACTTTAGTTGGCACCCTTCTATTTTTGTGCTGCCACCTTTGATGATCCAAGTCAGTTTACTGTTATTTATTCATGTCTGGTGCTTGTAGCATGCAGAATTATTCAAAACAAATCAACTTTCTATCAAGCGGCAAAGACTTTTCCACGGTCTTAACACTAAGCTTTTCTAAGCAAATAACATCTAGCTTTCTTGCATATCCAATCAGCATTCTATGTAAAACTAAACTAATGATTCATGTGTGTTACTTAAAACATTTGACAGTCTCCACAAATTTATCACAGTGTAAGAGGTGGAGTTAGTCGGCTGGATTTAAAAGTTCTCTTGTTGTTCAGCGTTAATTAAGAGAGAATTTGCACCAGTGCTCATGGTAGCATGAAGCATGATCTTTTTTTTTATTTTAAAGACCAGCTACAGTTATATATGAGCCTCTGAATAATGGTGCCTCTGTGTTTAAACCCTTTTAGATAGACTTTCTGTGGACAATTGTTTTAAAAAAGGCTTCCGTTCAGCTTGGCTTTTTAGGTCTATTGGTCTAATATTAGATTTTAATAGATACATATACACATAGCTGGACAGTATGTTGTGTTACATATACACATAGTTGGACAGTATGTTGTGTTACATATACACATAGTTGGACAGTATGTTGTGTTACATATACACATAGCTGGACAGTATGCTGTGTTACATATACACATAGCTGGACAGTATGTTGTGTTACATATACACATAGCTGGACAGTATGTTGTGTTACATATTCACATAGCTGGACAGTATGTTGTGTTACATATTCACATAGCTGGACAGTATGTTGTGTTACATATGCACATAGCTGGACAGTATGTTGTGTTACATATGCACATAGCTGGACAGTATGTTGTGTTACATATGCACATAGCTGG
>JAOYMR010000008.1:11282933-11293871 GCA_025802075.1 Tenebrosternarchus preto | reverse complement strand
TTTTTATTTTCTCTCTCTCTCTCTCTCTCTCTCTCTCTCTCTCTCTCTCTCTCTCTCTCTCTCTCTCTCTCTCTCTCATAATCCATTCCAAAAGCATATTAGCATAGTTCCCATCTCTCCAAGGGCACTGTGTGGGACCACTTGATGGTATTTTATATGGCCACTTTACCTTAACATGAAAAGCTGTTCTCATGTGAAAACCACCTTGTGTTCCAGTACTGTATGCCTTTAGATAGGGTTAGTTATGCTCATAAATGTTTTTCCCGTGTTATTTGCCTTTGCAGGAGTTACTGTGTGGTCATTTGAAGTTGTCTGTAGACAACTGCAGTTGATGGGTGTAGCCACTAGACACAGCACTATAGCATTAAATGACCCCTAAGATATTTTTTTTAACTCTCAAATTCCCTCTTTAGTGCTTAGGTATCAGTGTCACTACCACAGGGCCAAATCAACGACTAATAGGGATTATAATAGTATCACAGACTTAAAGAAAAGTGAAACGCACTGTTTGGTCTGTAGTGGACACAGAAGCCTGAGACAAGTTGTTGGATTTTCTGGTCTTTGAAGAATCAGTTTGATAAGATTACCTTCATAAGGGCCTAGGCATTATTTGTTGTTTTGAACATAGGAACATCCTATATCAGTATGGGAATGTTCCGATCACCCATTGCCACCCACATCCAGTCCTCCTGAACTGTTCCAGGTTCACAGAGCAGCTGTGTCTCTGGGTCTACACCCAGTCCTCCTGAACTGTTCCAGGTTCACAGAGCAGCTGTGTCTCTGGGTCTAGACCCAGTCCTCCTGAACTGTTCCAGGTTCACAGAGCAGCTGTGTCTCTGGGTCTAGACCCATTATTCATCTTTCCATTAAGTCCTCACTGGTTTTACTTACTGAGGTTTCAGCTCTTGCTCAGCACCTGTGTTTCTAGTGTTATGACTTATGGTGTCTAGTAACACTGCTGCCCCAAATGTACCCCACAGTAATCACCTGTACAGGGACCCCGAGAGCCTTATGGGACCCCACAGTAATCACCTGTACAGGGACCCCGAGAGCCTTATGGGACCCCACAGTAATCACCTGTGCAAGGACCCCAAGAGCCTTATGGGACCCCACAGTAATCACCTGTACAGGGACCCCGAGAGCCTTATGGGACCCCACAGTAATCTTGCATTTTGTGCAGTTTTGAAATTTGCGATCAGAACCTTCTTTATAACAAAAGAGAAGGAACATCATGCTAAATATTTATTCAATAGCTGAATAAAGTATAGATGTTAATGGGAACTTGAAATTATACACATTTTGAACTTGTTCTCTGCCAATGTTAACTGAGATTTATTAGCTGCAGCAAATAAATACAAGCGTGGTGACTAGTTTTGGCAGCTCTCAATAACAGTTTAGAGATGTTTATGGTGTTTAATGTTTGTTTATTTTTTAAAACTATAACCCACAGAGGTAAATTGCAATGTTAAGATATTGCTCTGCATCTGAAGCTTAGAAGTATGCAAGAAACCATCAGAAATATACATTATACAACTTAGCCTTTGGATTTTGGTAGCAGCATCTGCTGCTCAGACCATCCTGCACGTCTCAGTTTTCTTGTCCCTGTGTTCACACTGTTGAGTGAGGTTGATTTCATCACTGTGGTCCTCCATGTTTCTGAGAGCTCACCACACACCATCGCAGCTGCACGGTATTGTAGAGTAATGACTGGGGTGCCATCAGTCAGCCTTGGTTATTGAATGTTATTTAGCTACTAATCAAATACCTAAATTCAAAAAGAACCCTTGGAATAAAATCAAATTTGAAAGTAAAATCCAAAGTATTTGCCAACTCATCCCTAAATGTAATGCTCTGTTTTGGAATTTCTCTGCCTCACATTAAGAACTCCACTATGTCCAGGCTCAAACATTCGAGTCCAGGCTCAAACATTCGAGTCCAGGCTCAAACATTCGAGTCCAGGCTCAAACATTCGAGTCCAGGCTCAAAGATTGCCATCTTCTCTTTTTCATCATTCAGTTAGAAACACCCTCTCAGAGTTAAACCACTGTGAAATCTAAATATGTGAAAAATATATTGTCTGTGTCTTTGTTTATTATTCTTATCCATTCCTATGCTGGTCTGCGACCATGTGTGTGTGCACGCACTGGGGATCGAATGTGTGTGTGCACGCACTGGGGATTGAATGTGTGTGTGCACGCACTGGGGATTGAATGTGTATATTATGTTAGTTGGAAAAAAGCCGTAGGCTTCTCAGTCTGTTTAATAAAGTGAATTTGTATTTATGCAAACACAATAATACTCTCAACCAAACCCTCAGGCAACTTTAGAGGGCCCAAATACACACATTGGTAATAGATTCTCTTATACACTCTCTACCAGCACACTTCCACGCATCGTTTGTCTACATTTTTAATGAAAGTTACTTCTGCTGGATTTCCCCCAATTGAAAGAAGTGATTACAGGATCCAGGCTCTTCCTCTGTGCTGCTCTTGCTAATTCGAGTACACTCTTTCCTTTGATTATGACTCACTGAAGACATCTGAAGATCTTCAGTCAAGCTGTACTTGTTTTGATGCACGCTTCATCAAAAGACTCTATAAGTTGTCTGTAGAGCGAGTGAAGGAACTGTGGAGCCACATATGAAGTGGTACTGAAATAATCCATTGCGCTTTCACATTATCAAGTAATGAGAATTGGTTTGCTTTTAAACCGGTTTATTATTTTGGCAAAAAATTGGTTTGCTTTTGAGATATATCCTGATGGGCTTTCTGTGTCCCTACTGCATGTGGTCTGAACCTGACCCACTGCCTGGAGTCATCTGTTCAGTACAGGAAGTGTCCAGAGAATTCTCTTCATTTTGGGGCAATACTGAAAAGCATAAATGTATTGCCCCTCGACTCCAGGGACTTCAACGGTAACATCTTCCATATGGTTACGTGTCCCTGTGCAATAGAATAGCTGGTCAGAATTCCTCACTTGCTCCTAATTTTTGTCAGTTTTGGATTCTGCTCTGTGGTTTTTCTTCCCTTTGAATTCCATTTCCATAAAAAAAAAAACCCCAACTCCAAAGTGTGAAAAGTTCGGTTGGATTAACTTTATCAATTCCCTGCGCTTAATGGAAAACCACTGTGACTGGTCTTTGAAGTGTCACTGGTGCTTTCCAATGAAAACAGGCTCCGAAACTTCTCTGCGTCTCTGGAGGCGAAGCGATCCACACTCTCTGTTGCTTTCATTTTCTCTTCTCTCAGACCGATGTGGAGACCGCAAGATATTCTGGGTTGGACTTAACCACCAGTGACACAACAGTGGCCTTGTGAAAGGCCTTGGTTTTGGAATTTGAATTCGACGGTACTTCGTAGAGCTCATAGAACTATCCAACTTGGTTAAAAACGCAACTGTTGAGTTATTAATTGGTAATTAGGTTGAGTAAGTGTGTTGTGCAAATATATTTTTTCCCTCTAAAGATTTTTGTTAACTAGTCAAAAATATGTAGAAGTCATTTACAGTTTCATTTACATTTTTCTGTTCTAAAACTACAAAAACTCCCCATGATCGCACACACACACACACGCACACACAAACGTACACGCATGTAAAACCAGGTTGGTCACCCTTTCCAGCACGACGTGTCGCAGAGTTTGCTGAGGGCGGCGTTGGATGGCGTGGTGCAGGAGTGTGTGAGCTTCGTGGGAGTGGACATCAACATCTGCTCGGAGACGCTGATGAGGTACAAAAGCCAAATAGTTTCCAGCAGCAGTCACAACATGGCAACTTCACACTCACTTCCCACTACTGCTTTACTGCTGTGTTTAGTCTGACACCCCACTCAGGCCAAGCCAGACTGCCATCGTACACACATACAAGCGCGCACACACACAAACACACACACACAGTCATTTTACACAATTATGTTCTCACATACACTCACACTCAAGCCAACTGGCTTTTAGTCACAGGACGCCTCTTTTTTTAGACACACACCAACGTTTCGGCGATTCTTCAGTTACAGAGATTCTCACAAGTAGACATTTTGACATTCTCATGTTTAGTGCTTCCTCATGCGTACATGCTTGTGTGGTTCATGAACATGGTGTTTTATTCTGTACGCACTGGTTTCTGACACATGAACCTGTGCGTATGAGAGCTCTAAAGTCCTGAAACACACACACACACACACATGCTGTTTGTCCTGCCATGTAGCAACACGTTCATGGAGATATAATTTAATTAATATACAAGTATTAGTCACATCGTAATTTTTGTGTGCCTCTCACAAACACACACGCGCACACACACACACACACACACACACACATACACATGTACTCCTGCAAGCATACACACACTGCACCTTGCATTAGAAAATGCATAATAAAATATACAGCGTTAACACATTCATCATACAGGATCTGAAAACTGTGTTATGTCAAAGGCCAAAAGTGGTCAAGTGTGAGGCTGACGGTGATCAGGTCATCTGTTTACCTGACTATAAACGAGCTGTGTGCTCCACAGCCCCAAACGGAGAGCACACACTCGACATGTTCATGTTTCCAGTGTTCGGGCCTTATTTATAAGTGATGACATATTTTGTTTACATAGCTGCTTCTGGGGAGAGCTGTCGCTTTAAATTGCCCATACCGTGTCACTGAAACCTGTTCAAAGCCGGCCTGTTTTATAGGAAAAGGTCACAAAGATTATGAGATCTTGGGAAACCTTTTGGTAACTCTGGAAAATGTTCTGTGTGTTTGAATTAATCTTTCACACCTGAAAATGTACGGATCAGAGCAGTATGAAGTAGTGTTTCCATGCTATTTTAAAGTACAGTCGTTCACTCAGGTAAAAGAGGGGCATTGACATCTGAGCCAATGACTAATACTAAAAACAAGCGAGCGGTTTAAACTGTAGTTAAAAGACCTCTGAAAAGTCGTTGCCTGTTCTTCAGCATTTGAAGCTCCATTGTGATGCCTGTAGAGCTTCAGCAATAATTAAAAAAAAAAAAAAGGATTTACAGTAACTGCTGAAAAGGTTATTGTAGGCTACACCGAAGGAAAGGAAGGCGCTTTCGTGGAGCTCGGTGAGCAGCTGGCCGTGTGATTGGCAGGCACGTGGCCGGGCTGAACGCGGGCCGGGCCAGGAGCATAGTGGAGTGGAGGGAGAAGAACGGGCCCTTTCTCAACCGAGATCAGCTGCAGCTGGTCAAAGGCCTCGGGCCGAAGAGCTTCCAGCAGTGCGCCGGCTTCGTCCGGATCAACCCCGAGAGCGTGAGCAGGTATGGCGGCGTTTGAGCGCCGCGACCGCACTCAAATCGCTCTGACGTTCTTTTTTTGAGTGAAAGTAACCGCAAACTGGCATCTGTGCACGTAGAAGAGTCCAACTAAAATGTGACCTAAAAATCTGAAGTTAGACGTTGAACGTGCTGTTGGTTTCTCTTTTGATGAATCATCCCTTGTTCTCTCTTAGGGAATTTCCTGCTACTAAAGTTCTGTCTTCTCTTGCTCTTCTAGCTGGGGCTCAGGTGCCAACCCTGACGCTGCACCTGTCAAGAAGCAAGCAGCTAAGAAGGGCAAAAGCAAAGGTTCTGCTGGCATCTCTAACCAGCTCAACCCTCTGGACCAAACATGCATCCATCCGGAGTCCTACAGCATGGCGCTGAGGTCAGAGCAAAGCTCCATTGTGATGCTACACGTGCTTGAGCACTCCTCTTGTTAACTGTGCATTGATTGCTGTGTGTGTGTGTGGGCACGGGGTCATTTGGCACATCCGCATGAATGGAGTGGTAGCATCTGGGCACGTGTGTGTGTGTGTATGTGTGTGTGTGTGTGTGTGTGTGTGTGATGCATCCGTTGCTTTTATGAAAAGTGCACTAAACATGTACCGAGGGCTGTGTGGCTGTGAATGAGAGCATTTTCCTGCAGCTGTGACAGTCCAGCCTGTTTACACTCTACTCCTGTCTGACACATGTGATGCCCGTTGCCAGGGGACGCGTCTGTGCGGAAGCTCCTAGATTTGGATGTGGGACAGCTGCAAGTCAAGTCAAATGAACACGTCTGTGTGGGAGAGAATTTGATGAATGGAACGTGTACTGGGTGCTCTGAGTATGCATGACTGTTCAGTCCTGTCTCTGATGGGACAGCTTTCTGTACCCAGAATCCCATTCTGTTTATCATATGCTTCACTCGGTCTGCATTTAATATGTCCGTACATTAGAGATGGTTGATGTAACACAGAACCAGAATACTGGTAGATACTCATGTGGAATGAAATTGACTATGTGATTTATTCTGGCATTACATGTGTTTTCATTATGGGAATTATTTGCTCATTATGGATTATTCCAAAAAAAAATAAAAAAAAAAATTTTTTTTTTAAAAAAGAAAAAGTATTCAAGCTTACGGTAACGTATCCCGTTACTGTTCCCCAGTGTGGAGTTTGTGCTGGTCCAGCCGTGCTCTGCCTGATCTGTCGTCAGAGGCGTCTGTGGGGGTTAGAGGTCTAATACCGCCACTTAGGGGCATGGAGAGGGGGAATAATCACCCTGTCATATCCTCCCTCCTCTGCTCCTTCTGTTTGTTTTCCTTTCTCTCCGTTTGGCTTCATTTCCCACTAAACCAGGCAGAAAAAGCCTCCCTTGCAGTCCTCTGTATTATCGACACACTCTATCGTTACCAAATGCTACGCTAATGGATGTTCTGGTAGACTCCGATTGTCAGTGTGAGCCCTGTCCTATTTTTCTTGGAAAAGCAGGATTTGATTAAACATGGCCACCAGCAGTGGTGAGTTAGTAATGTTGCACCCAGCTAATGTAGCGGACTTGAAACAAGCGTTTTCGGGGGGTTTTAAGGGTGGTGTGGGTAATAAAGTGCGGTGAATATGAGGGCCAGGCGTTGGAAGCAGAGTCCTAACGATGCAAGCAGGCCGTCTGAGTGATGCCTTTATAACGATACTGACAGGCTCGACAGATTCTCAACAATCTGCAGCCCATTTCTGCGCTGTGTTCATCACTCCTTTCTTCTGCCCTGCTCTTTCCCCAGTTTCTCCCGCTCGGATTTTTCCCCCCTTAGCGTTATTGGACACTGGCCGGCCTCTCTGCCGTTGACTTTTCTCTTCCCCCCCCCCCTCCTCTCTGAATCTTTGCCTCCGTGTGTCTTACCACTTGAGTAAAGCGGTCAACGCGAGCCTGGGGTCCGGCGAGGGCCGGCCCGCTCTCCAGCGGCTCGGCACCAGGGCCGGGGCTGTTCACAGGCTGGAGCCTGATATTGGTGTGGACAGGAGGGGCGAGAGTGGTTGGGGTAAGGGGAGGGTGGAGGGGGGGGGGGGTCTGAAATCAGACCCGTGTTGTGCCTGTGTGGACGTGCGCCCTCCCCCCTCCCTCCCCCTACGCTGGGAGCGATTGCTGTGCGATGGCCGCTCGGAGAAGCGTGGGCCAACAGGCAGTAATGGTGGATCGTGTTGCTCTAATGTGATGAACCTGATACCCTTAGCCCTACCACTGGGAACCACTTCCCACACACACAAGCAATACACATACATGAGAAAGTACACACACACACACACACACACACAAGCATATATATACACACAAACACATACATATACAAATGCTGGACTGCTGACCTCCTAATGGGTGTGGATGGTGTGGACTTGGTTAAAGGAACAGACTTGTGTGCCAGGAGTGGCTGTGTATCAGTTTCTACTGGGTGTCCTCATGAGAAATGCAGCCAGCATGAAAATGGCTATAGATGAATAGATAATTTAAATTGCAAAACACCATGTGAGATCAGAGATGATTGACTTTGCTTTAACGTGTGTTGGGGGATGTAAATGTGAAGAAAATTGCTCTGGTCAGACCATCAGTGACCACACCAGAAACACATCACTGTGTAGCTGATGGAAAGGCAAAAGCAGATGACGGAGAGGGAGAGGGAGAGAGAGAGAGAGAGAGAGAATGTTTGGATTAAAACAAGGCTTGGTATAGAATAATGACCATCTGGAAAAATACTGATCTATTTTATTTGCCTGTATTTTTTATTGTATTAATTTTAAGTGAGTATACTGCAGATGTTTAGAGCTGTTTAGTGACCTGTGTTTCCTGTCAGGTACTGCATCAGTGGAGAGCAGAGTGGCTTTGCCACACAGGCTGATGCCTGCGCTTCCTCTGAGGGCAGCGGAGGGCAGCTAGCACTGATCCCCCAGTGGCTGTGTCTGGAGAGGCTCTCTAGCGGGGCCCACCCCGTGGCCCAGGCAGCCAAGGACCTCAGCTCCCACCCCCAACGCCGCTCCTGAGTCGAGCTGCTTTTCATTAGTGCCTGCTGGAGAAGCTCTGCTACGCTCAACTCCGTCAAACCCCACCTCCCCTCCACCCCCACCCCCCAAAAACACAAACACACCAGGGGGAAACCCGAGCCCCCCCGGCCCAATGGGCTGCTGCCGCCCAGCGCTCACATATGGGCTCTTCATAAATCACCCGGAGCGCGGCCCCGGGGCCTCGCTGCCCTGCCCTCTGTTACACAGGCCCCCGCGGCCCACGGAGCCACGGTGGGGTGGTCGGCAGGAGGGTGTGTGCAGTCAGAAGTGTGGTAGGAGTAGAGCGTGATCCTTACTTTTGTGCAAGCTGGAGTTTGCCCTCTCGTCAGTTTGGCTAGACTGAAGGTATCCTGCTGAACTGATCTTGGATCAGTGGCTCATGTCTTAATCCAGGTGTGGAGATACTGTGAAGAGAACCTCCCCTGCAACCCAGAGCAGTTCCTGAAGTACACACAGAGCCCACTATAACCCACTTGCCCAGAGAGACTCATGAGTTATATGTATATATTTGTGTTTCTCTGTTTTCACCACCTCATAATTCACAGACCAAAGGAATAGAGAAATAAATGGGTTTTTCTTTTCATTTTTAATGGACCCAGACCTGCTTATGAACTGTTTGTGATCACAAATCAAGCATGGAGTCACACCTGTGGTGTTCAGAACTCCTGAAGTTCCTTTAGTGATCAGCAAAAACTTAATACCATACAGATTACACTGAAGAATGTCTTGATTCATTCCTGTTGAATTGGATTAGATGGCATTGAATAAAGAGGATAAGAAAGTTCTGGGCAGTACGAGTGAACTTCACTCAGTCAAAGTGAAACTGTGGAAGCGTGGAGCTGTTCTGTGAGATGGTGAGTAGCAAACATTATGGACAAAATACTGCATGGTGATTCTGCACTACACACTGCGGTTAGGAGGACTCGCATATATACTGTGATGTTCGCTTGATGTGATGTGGTCACAGACTGACCTGCGCCGTTTTTACAAAAACCTGTTCTGAAGGCAGTTGCTTTCTGAACCGCCTGATGTTGATCAGGAGGATCACAGGACACAATAAAAGCTTTGTCAGGGGGATGTTGCAAATGGCCAAATGTTAATCACAAATTCGAAATGGTTACAAATTATGTATTGTGCAGTATTTATGGAACTGACATCGCCAAGCCCAAGCTGCCTGTTGGTACAGTTTTCAATTACCAGTGATTCACAGTGCATGACTAAGCTTTGTCATTAGTTTTTGAGGGGCTTTTTAAAATTGGACAACTTTTCTATTAAATTTTCTCTTTCTGACTGAGGTGGTTAAAGGTGGCGTCACATCTAAGGCCAGGTTTAAGGGTGGGCTTGTGGTCGTAGTTTGATCGGGTTAAAATACATTTCAGCCATAGCACTTGTGACCAGTTTATAAATGTGCAACCCTAAAGAGACAGAAGCAACACAGTGCAAGTGTGTGTGGGTTTTTGCACAAGTATTTGTGCCCGTGCCGAAACGTTTCTCTGTATGCTGCAGGAAGTGGGCGGGGTCTCCACACACCTGTCCTGTCAGTCACAGTGAGGACAGCTGCGGTGGCTGGCTGGCGTCAGGCTGCCACGGTGATAGTTGTCCATCAGCAGACTGGGCTCAGCAGTGCACTCCCCCCTACACAGCATTCCAGCAGAGCTCCGGAGTCCCACATTCCACAGCCACCTCTGGACATATTGACCTCCCACTCTCTCCCAGCAACCATGCAATCACACACACACACACACGTTTTGTTGTGTGCATTTGTCTGCTCAACATATCTGAAGACCCTTTTTAATACTAGTATGGCACCAAGGCTAAGAAAAATTGTATGTAAAAAGAGCAAATATAAGGATTTAAATGTTCAGGCTGTAGGATTTGTGTAGAGAAGAACCAGTTTTTAAACATCTACTTAAACATTTTTGAAGTGGTATCTAAACTGGTGTCACCTCCTAGAGCTTCAGAAGCACTTTGATTGCACAACTAATGAAGGACTTCTGTTTGGAACCTCATGTTTCTTTGGAAACCTTGTGTACTACACAACTACACAATTTTTACCACCTCTTCACCTTTAACTACAGTACACTGCCTGTGATTTTCTTCAGTGATCTAAAAATACGCTCAGCTTACCCTTCCTGTCACACTCAGGCCTTCTACCAGAGGCCTGGGTGTTTGTTGATGTCCAAGTTTAGAGGTCACTTCTCCAAGTGCCCCTGTACCCCTGGTGCAACCTTGGCTTTAACCTTCTATATTCTCTTATTGTATATCCTGGTAAGTTTCTATGTTGGTGTACCCAGTTTTAATGTCTAATCCATTCTGCAGGAGGTGGCTGTAGAACTCATGAAGGTACTGTATACTGTATGTGAGTTTGAGGGGCATCTGAACTGAATGCAACATCCAGTCTGTGTTTTGGTCCCCAGCTCTTTTCAAAGCGTATGGCCATGGGCTTACATGATATTAGACAGGTGCTTTTAATATTATGGCTGATCTGTGTTCATGCATGTGTGTGTGTGTGTGTATATATATATAGCTGATGAAGGACTGCTGTCCAAATTGTCCTGCTGTTTCTCTGAAAACATTGTGGTGTTATTTTGATTATACCCACACACACACACACACACACACACACACACACAT
>JAOYMR010000008.1:11247594-11262872 GCA_025802075.1 Tenebrosternarchus preto | reverse complement strand
CCCACCCCACCCAAGTCCCCCCTGGGTGGCTCTGCCTGGATGGATTTCAGCTGGAACATGATTATCCTCATCAAGTTACTGCGCTCGCTCCCTGCACAGAGGCCTGCATTTGGACAGCAACCCTACACCAATACATCCATCGTTTATTTCGCACGTTTATTTTCTCAAGTAAATCTCTTCCTCCAGCCCCCCCTCCCCCCAACCCAATTGTTGCAGTGGAGGAACAGAGAGATTGTTCCACCCTGGCGTCTTTAGCCCCGAAGAGCACCCATAGCCTTCTGTGTAAGGCAACCGTTCAGTGATTTGGAAATGTGGAAAATTTAACTCCAGCAAATAATGCAAGGGTGGCATGTTCTTGCTGTTTTTGTGAGGTGTACGCTTCAAAATGTACACTTCAAAATGTATGCTTCAGTCGTGTGGTGTACACTTCAAAATATACGCTTCAGTTGTGTGGTGTACGCTTCAAAATGTACACTTCAAAATGTATGCTTCAGTCGTGTGGTGTACACTTCAAAATGTACGCTTCAGTCGTGTGGTGTACACTTCAAAATGTGCACTTCAGTCGTGTGATGTACACTTCAAAATAGGGTGCATCTTCTAACACATTATGGTTCATTTGCAAACACCAGCACTAACTCAAGTCAAACTAGCTACTCCTCAGTGTCCTTATTAATCTGAATAGAACAGAATCTTTGTGTCATTTATGAACTAATGTTATTTTTTTTTTAAATCCTCCTCCTGAGGGTTCCCTAGGGTAGGTCCTCCATACCTGATTCCCTCTAACCTTCCACCTTATAGCCCTCCCCTGTTGGCTCCCCTGATTTCTTCCCGTTCCCCAGGCCCTTAGAGGGCCCTGTTTATTCAACACCTTTCTGCTGCTGGCTCAGGTCCCCCCCGTGCTCCATCGCATAGGAGCTGGCTTTCTGAGGCAGCTGCGTTTGTGCCCCGGCCCAGGGGCCACCCGCCCCTGGACGGCTTCGATGGGCAGAGTTGGGAGCTGCTGTCTGGATCAGGATGATGTGTCAGGATCAGGTTCATGATGGAGCAGGGTGACCGCCACAACTGCAGGCAGCCACGTGCAAGCAGGTCTGATCAGCCGCAAAGGCCCAGCCCGCCTGACCAGAAGACAGGACTCTGTGCTTGAAAAGAGCCACCTTTCCTCCAATCCAGAGTACGTGCATGTGAGTGTAGAGGTGAATAAACTCAGAAAGGCTGAGTATGGAGAGTCTTAAGAGTTTGTGTTTAATTTAGGATGAAATTGATCCAGTGTAGAGGAAGAGCTTAGCAGAGGATCTTATTAGCAGAAGTGTAGATGGCATTTCAGCAGGTTCAAAACGAGGGGGAAACTGTAGTCAAGACAGGAGGTTGTTTCAGCATCTTTAAGGTGGAGAAGGTTCAAAGGCAAGTGACAAAGCACAGCTGAAGAAAGGGACATTTACAGAATACCTTAAATGCAGGTATAGAACCTCCAAAGCTAGGCCAGGGGTTATACCAGAATTCCAAATACTGTCAAATAGTACTGTGAAATGTTCTGTGGATTTTTAAGGGCTAACCATTTTGGTTTGGTGATTGAAAACTGACTGAGAACTGGAGAGCAGCTACTTGAGGATATGTGTAATCTCTTGCTTGATGTCAGCACGCTGTCTCTAAAGCGGAGCGGTGAAGGTCGAGACGCACAGATGCCCAGTGCTGTGGTCTGCAGCCAGCAGAGGGAGATAAAGCAAACTGTCTCTGGAGGAGGGATGAAGTGAATCTTTATTCATGCAGCCACTTTACCTGCCTGAACCTCGGAACACCTGCTGGCACTAGACCAGCCGCTTGTCATCTTGCCCCTTTGCTCCGTGGCGAGTGCAGTGCGGAGAGCTAATCCGAAGGTCACTCGTTCTTCGGTGAGAGAGGGCGGCTGCGGTGAAAACCAGGCCGCGGGTCAGCGCTCAGCTGGCAGGCCCGTCTCCCTCTGATCTGCCAGGCACCTGGAAGAGTGCTGAGATGCGCAAGGAAATATAAGCGTGGTGTGAAGCTTCCCCTGCCGCGGTGTGTGTTCAGACTTGACTGCTCTGGCAGCATCTACGCTCGACTTGGATGAACTCTCGTTGACACTGATGGGAGTGTTGCCTGTCGTGACCACTTCCTCATTTCATTCGTGCACGCGCACACCTGATCAGGGTCAGCACCTGGCTGATGGTGAAGAAGGAGAGCGAGTTTAATGTACGAATCTCTTACAGAAACAGCTGGAGATTGAAGACCTTCCTTTTGCTGCTCAGGGTCAAGAAGCACCACACAACAGGAACCAACATGCTGTTTTAAAAGCAAGGTGTGCATTCTGAACGTCGAAACATGTTAGCTTCTCCTATAGACAACCAAGGGGGAAAAAAACAGACCAGGATGGCTTATCAAATTACTCTGCCATCTGTCCGCAAAACTTTCATTTGGCATTAAAGGCACTTGAAGATCTTAGGACAGGGAGTTTGAAGAGGCCCGGGGCTTTAAGGCAGGCGGATTAGCCGTGCTGACAGGGCCGAGGGTGAGCGGGATGGACGTGTGGTAATGACTACCTGCGCAGGTGAGAGCAGGGGCTGCCGTGACCTTCCCGGCGCCTGGCGGAGGGGTGATGGGGTGGGGGTGGTCTCCCCGAAGCCTTGACGCCCCTCTGCAACACGGCCTGGTTAGGAGGAAACCGCAGGAATGTGGAGCGAAGGGAGTTTAATGGGATTGTGTGGTGCCTGTATGGGGTGGGTCACTGAGGGAGTGGCAAGGGGGTGAGGGGCAAGGCCTGGAGGAGTGGGGAGGAGTCAATTAGAGGAGCAGGGCAGGAGAGGGAGTGGGTCTGTTTCCCTCTGTGTGTGTGTGTGAGTGTGTATGTGTGTATATATATATAATGTGTGTGTGTATGTGTGTGTATATATATATAATGTGTGTGTGTGTATGTGTGTATATATATATATATAATGTGTGTGTGTATGTATGTATATATATATAATGTGTGTGTGTATGTATGTATATATATATAATGTGTGTGTGTGTTGTGATTGCTGCTAAATTGCTATATGTAGAACCACTGAGAGCATAACAGCAGAGACCATTGATTTTGAGGCTGAAGGCTGGGGTGCACCTGTCCCTGCAGGTCATGACCTCTGTAGTCCCAGACAGCCAGGCCGCTGTTCAACACTGGACACCACACTGGTTCTGAAAAACTGGGTGTAAAATAAGCTGCAGGAGGCCTCTGAGTTCTCTTTGTCTCAGTGACACTGAAGCTGATATTTTGAGGGCACGTGGGAGTAAGTGATGTGATATTAAAATATGAGAAGTTCATCCATACTCCATGAGCTGTTTGTGTGTGTGTGTGTTTGGGTGTGTTGGGATAAGAGTTAGAAAGGTTCAAACTGGTATCTGTGTGCGTTTGTTTATCCGATATGACAAAGAGAGACGTACGTTGGTCCGTACTTTACCGTGTGGTGTGTGTGTGTGTGGGGAGGGGGGGGGCTGGACCTGTGGGTGTGATGAAGACATACGTTGGTGTGTTACGTTTGTGGCTGTGTGTCAGGCTGAGAGAGAGAGAGAGAGAGAGAGAGAGAGGTAGAAGTTGACGTCCCTATTCCCTGGGGGGACAAGACGTCCCAGCAGAGGAACAAAAGCAAGCCAGTCTTCGTAACAGGATACGCCTGCAGTGCAAACTGGAACCTCGTACCTCCTTATCTCGGGGGTGAGTGAGCTGCTCTGTATCACTTTCCCATGCATACCTGATCCGCCCGATAAGAGCCTGCCTGTGTCGGGGGGGACTCTCGGCTTACAAAAAATAATAATAATAATAATCAAAAACTCCCCACCGATCAGTCGAGGAAGAGGAGGACATGCGGTCTTATGACCATGAGAGCCAACCAGCACAATCGGGTGTCATTAATGTTCTGTTAATTGCAGCTAACGGCAGTCGAAACAACCAACCCTTTCCTAATGCCATGAATCACCATGAATGTCAAAGCAGGTGAACGTAGTACCTGGTAGGGTAAGCTGTAGGTCATGTGTGTGTGTGTGTGTGTGTGTGTGAGATCATCAGACAGTGTGAATCTACAGGTTTATCCAGCCTGTCTGATTATTTAAATTGCCGTCTGAATGTCTGGCTCGGAGCGCGTATACCTTCACTGTTCACTCATGCCCTGAACATGACCGTCTCTCTGTGTGACTTTGCCTTTGTTTGTTTCGAGAACTTCCGTAACTCAAAACTCTGAATGCCCACAGCTTATAGCAACACCATTTTTAAGTGGTGACTTAAACCACTTTTTAAAAAATTAAACAGCCTGTATCATATCACTCTCAAACTCTCCGTTTCATTATATTGACAGTTTTAATTGAATGTTGGATTACTATATTTTGCTTTGAGAAAGCATTTCTGCTGGTGATATAAAGTGCTTAACATTGTTCGGAACATTACCGTGTTACACACCATGTCTCTAAAGACTAGTATTCGGGATATGAAATGGGTTTTTTTTCTCATGTTAATTTATTGTACTGAGTATTCTGGGTATGTATGTGGATTTAGTTTAATTCTCTGGAAATAAGATAGGGGTATCAGATTTTTATTTGAATTCTGATTTGTATTCTGACTTTTGAGTTAAGGAAGTAAAATGAATGGAGAAGTATTTTGTGTGTGTGTGTGTGTGTGTGTGTGTGTGTGTGTGTGTGTGTGTGTGTGTGTGTGTGTGTGTGTGTGTGTGTGCACATTTGTGCAGCACTTCAAGTATAGACAGCCTCTACTGATTAATAATCAGCATGGACCATCAGTTATTTTACTGTGCTGTTAAAAGTTCTCACTATAGGATGTAGACACATTTTCACTCCATAACACACACACACACACACACCTTTACATTTATTGAACTATTAAAATTAAAAGGCAAGATGTTTCTACAGTATGAATATTCCATGCAATTCTAAAAGAAAAGAGTTTCTTGATGTTCCTCACTCTCTGTCTTCCACTCACACTTCCAACGTTGTTCCATCTTTTGTCTCCATATCTGCCTGCTTCCCATCCTCACCCCCTTTTCCAAAGAGGTTTCCATTGCATGTTTTTTGCTCTCTTTCCCCACGACGGTAAGGCGATCCAGCTCTTTTCACCTCGAACAATACAGAAAGGTCTGTGCCACTGCACGCAACGCGCCGAGAGAACATGCGGCCCGGCTGCTCGGGGCTTCAGCCCAGCCGCCTGCTCACGCTTCCGCTCCATGGTCACGGCCAAAACTCCGGAAGCCTGCGGGAATGTGGCTGTCGATGCGGACTTTCGGGGCAGGTCAGCAGGAGCTTCGAGGTTCACCAGAGACGATGGCCCAAGCTGTTCTTGCCATTGTGCTGCTCTGCAAATGTTCTGATGTGGTTTGAAGTCCAGTTGGTGCTGAATGCCACTCGTAGGTTCCTCTCCCACACCGCTGGAGGAAGTACCCATAGATCTACAGGGGGATTCAGCTGTTTGTCATCTCAGTTTAGGAATGAAACTTGTAGGTCTGCACAAACTGTAAATCTATGTGATACTTTTTGATATGAGAGTTAGTTCTTTCTTTCATTCTTTTGTTTTGAGTGTATTTTAGAAAGTTGTTTTTTTCATGTGTTTTTTTAAGATTATGGTTTTGGTGTGAATCTCTTTCATTTTACCTCACTTCAATCAAACTGTTATTCATTCAGTGCAATATATCCATGTGATGATAACTTGGCCACCATAGATCATAAATGGACAGGGTTATTCTTGATATGAATGAAACGATTGTTAGCTTCATGCTAAAAAATAAACCCCTCTCAGCTAGCCTGCAGGCACCACAGACAGACAGCCATGACTCACTGCTACTGGAGCCGACCTGTCTGCTAAAGTGCTCAAAATCCAGACCCTGGGTCCAACTTGAAACCCCCCCACCCACACCCACACCCACTCCCCTAACCCCAGCTGCTGGTTTGTGACAGGACTGAAAACCTGGCCCCAAGTGCCGGGCGCAAGGTGACCCATTTGATCACCCCATTTCAAACCTTATTTGTGGTTTCGTTCACTGAAAGGAAAGTGGGTGTGAAAATGATTGAACTGCTATAATCTTGCCTGAAATTTCTACGCCCCCCCCCTCCATCCTCGACCCCCTGTTTCTCAGGTTAAAAAGTCTCAAAGCTCACACACACCTTACACTCACTCCTTCCACAACACACACACTCACACACACACACACACACACACCCCACCTTTTGCTTTTTTTTCAGTGCAACAGGAGAAGGCTGTTGGGTCACAAATTGCCTTGTCCAAAGAAGTCAGGAGTTAATGTTTCTATTTTAAAGTACAACTCTAAACAACATGCATATTTTGTTACAGTGCAAAAAAATGGACTAACCGGCAGAGAAGCCATGGACTATCAGTAAAGGTCGAGCACCTCTGCTTTTTAGCTGAAGACAATCCAGGGCAATTCTGTGTAAAGTGTGAACGCTTTCTTTAGATATACATGCGAGGGTGCCCATCTAAAAATCCCACCATGAATCGATGTTTAGTGGATACCTCACTGTACATGTAAGTGTTACATCATTGTGAAACCTGCCTGCGGAGTGGTTACAAATAGTTACTGAAAAGGGCTGGTGGCAGTACAAGTGACTCAGCCGCCGTAGGTCCTTGGAGTTTATCACGAGTATATTACAGTAATTAATTTGTTACTTTGGGGTTATTAATAGAATTACGACTGTTGTGTAAATTGGTCGACTTAGGTCTTACCTATCAGGCAATCCAAAAATGTCATAGTTTTGCATATTATGTAAGTTGTTTTTCATTAAGAAAGAATTTAATTATCTTTGGAAAATCTAATTTATTTTGCCCATATATGCATTTGTGGTTTGGATTTGAACTAGATCAAGTAACTAAACATTGAGTTTTACACTTTAGGGTTGCAATTAGTCTGTCATCGTTGACAGTAAAGGTAGGCTTTACCTGCATGTGTTCAGTTTTTTTAAGAAACCAGTTTTACCTGCTCTGATTATGGCAGGTGGGTGTTAGATGGAGGAGCTGTGAAAAAACCTACTGAGATTTGTCAGAAAAGAAACATGGATTTTGTTGTAAAACATACTATGTAGACATATTTATTAGAAATAAATAAATTTCATGGCAAATTAGTATGGGAGCTATACAACCATGCTTTAAATGAACTAGGCCCTGAAGTGAACGTGGGTGTTTTCATTGATGCTTGTAATCATGCTTGTAATCATTTATGTCTAAAATCAGAGTTTTGCAAAAGTTCTAACAGTGGGGATTAACTAAATTACTTTAAGTGTTAAATTAAAAAAGAAATAGATAGTTTTCATGTGTGAGTTCACAGTAATTATGATCAGACATAATTGTGTAAACATGGTTCAAGGAAATTTTAAGTGGGATAATTAGTGTGGAAAAGATGTGAAAAGCTAGAGATTTGGACCAGGGCCTAAATCTTAGTGGCCTGGGAGCATCTCAGTCCCTCCAAGACTAAAATAGTTCTCCAGCACAGGCTGTGGTCTGTCACTCAGTTACAGGAAAGTATTAATTGGTTTCTGTGAAAATAGAATTTTTTTCTGTGGTTATTCCACCATTGCCTAAAGTCAACTTGATATGAATTTTTGTTTTAAATTGCAATGATAATAGCCATGCTAAAAGCCTGTGCAGTTCAGATGTGATTTCCAATTCGTATGGGTCAGAAAATAATATTTGTGTTCCATATACCCAATTTAATAATCATAAATCGTAATCATAATCGTAATCAGTTGGTAATACTGACACTTTTTCTTTATGCTATTAATTTACGCTCTCTGCAGTCTTTTGAATCACAATAGGAGAATAAAGTTCATACCTTTAATGTGAAAAATGGAAGAAAAAAACTATCAGTGAATGATGCATTAACCTCACTTTTCCACCTGAATATGCCCCTTAGTCCGGCTGAGTAGCAAAACATTTTGCAGCGTGGCTGCAGTTTTTAAAGGTTGTCTAACTCGACAAAGGTTTGTATAAATATTGATAGTTTTTGTTATTTCGAAAACAAAGCTAGCTAGCTAAAACGGCCACTTAGTAAAGTTAATGCTAGCTAGCTGTGTATTTGGGCAGGCAAAACAACCTCTCATACGATGATACTATTAAATCTGGCATAAGAAAATATGAATTCTTGTGGTCATCATGATCTATAATGTTACTCTGTGCCAAATACAACTTCCAAAACTAAAAAGTTAAATGGCTAGCTGTTCAAAAAGGATTTGTCTTGGCTAGCCAAGATGATTTTTTTTCCTTTTCTTTATCTTTCAGCGGTTTGTAAAAAGATAGCTCAGAATTCTTGCTGAATCTATTTGTAAAGTCGTACAAGAGTTCGTTCATATTTTAGATGTTTCTGTGGCGTTCACACTGAACTTTTAATGCCGCCACACACTGGGCGTAACCGCAGTGACACCCATAGACTGTGACGTCACGCGCGCGCCTACATAAATACTACAGCTCCCAAGCTACTGGCAAAAAGAAACGGTTCGCTTCCATTGTTTAAATAGTTCTTATTAGAATTCGAATGTTTTGTCAGGATATAACTGAATCAAAACTATGTCCGTTTTTTGCAAAATATATTAAAGTCATTACTACTGTACATGATCTATCCATATAGCTAGCTATGGCTAACAGTATTATGCATTCACACATCTGGCCTCAAAACAAAAAATGCATAACAACACAAATTCTTCCATCCTTTATTTACTTAAGCACATAACCATAGTTACCATCCACTGACAGTTATTACTGTAATCACGGTTCTGAAAAACTATTCATGACCTTTTTGATATTTTATTCACTTTACATCATAAAATGATATTCACAGACTTGTGCACAGCTAACAGCGGCTCAACATGGTGCAGGTAAATGTTTGCTCAAAGTGAATATAATGCAGCCAGATTTCATAAATTCCAGTACACATTTGATGTTTACATGAAGCCGAATGAACTAAGATTGTGTTTTCAACATATGGACATCAAATCCAGCTCAGTTTTCCCCTAAGCCTGGAGAAGTGGCTGATAACTGCCGCCCACCCAGGATAAGGCCAGACAGGCCAGGGTGATTCCATCTGCTTCAAGGGCCTAGGGACCTTCCCGGTAGAGAATCCCCACACAGCCTGCAGGACTGCAGAAGGAGAGGAATGAGAGCCGTATTGGCCTTGTCTGCATATCTTGGTGTCCTCTTACCTTGTGGTGGTTTCTAGGGAATTTGGGGTGTGCATGTGAGGTCCACAGTGGGGTCAAAATTCTATGCTTTTAGACTAGAGCAAAAAGTCTTGCATTATTGTGGCTTAAAGGTAAAGGTATTTAGTGTGTCATTAAAGAAACGTATGATTGACTGAGTAATGGCATGGAGCACAGGGGATTTCATAAAGGGACTCGCTGTAAAATTCAGTTCTGCACTGGGGTGAAAGGTTAACCAACCTTTAAGAATTCATGCTTCATCTTGCATAGATTAATGGAATGACACTTCAGCTATGCTGATGGAGAGGATTGCCTATCACCCAAAAAGTGCTAATCCTATTCTCTGGATTAAGAAGGTAGAGTTTCTTGAGTCAGGACATGGCAGGATAGATGAAACCAGGGAACTCACTCGTAGATGTCCAAAATCCTCAGTTGTCTTGTTTCTCCCTCTGTTCCCCAGCATTAGACGTTCCAGCGTCTGGAAAGTCTGAACATAATCTCAAAATATGAAAGGAAAATGAATGAATATGACTGAATCAACACGTGAGAGTAGACTTCCATTGGTTTCTACAGGATGCCGTAACAAAGTGGTCGTGGGCTGATGGAGCTAAGCTTCTCACCATGTTCCTGACCCTGATTCCTGCATGACCTCTCACCTTCACACACTACTGCCTGCTATTCAATATCCCTCCATATCACAGTATCATAACAGCCTGCTGTTTGGTGCGATGTAATACTAGGGAGGACATGGTTCATTTTCATATGATCTTTGACGTTAGCTGATTTACATGGATATAGTAGTAATGCCCATGGCTGTTGAAGGATACTGTAGCATTGTAGCGTGTTCATGAGAGACAAAAACGTAGACCAACACAGATCGTACTTAAATCAGAAGTGATTATCTCGACACTTCAGTGGCCTGTGAGATGTTCAGGAATGTTAATTTATGGGGTCTTTGCAGAAAGAAAGTGAGACATAGGTTCACACCCCAAGCCAAAAACGTTTCTGCGCATGGATCTTACAGTTGCTATTCATTGCCTGAAAATGTTGCATTTTTGCAGATTACCTGTACTGGTAATATTTCAGTAATTATGTTTACGTTCCTCTGAAGGGTACTGGGGTAATGCTATGCCATTAATGTAAACAGCTCCTCAGAAGTACTGACAAACATTTTTACATCACATTACATTACATATTGCATAAAGTTTCCACTGCTGAATGGTGCAGACTGGCTGAAAAAGGTTGCGTCCTCTTGCTGGTATATCTCTAAGAGTTCATACCCCAGCACTGCCATCAATATCTGTGACCAGGAGCCCAAGAACACAGCTGGTTGTGGTCTTGGAGTGGGATGGATGGTTTAATTCCTGTTACAGTCAAGTTATGTGTTGGGTCAGGTGTGCTGAACCATGCTGTTCAAGCTCTCCTACAAGTGTGTTCAGCTGTGGTGTAATGTTGTGAGAGCAACAGTTCAAGTGTAGTGACTGACTAGGAAGCATGTTAAGCCTTGCCCTCTCGAGTTAGGAACAATTGTGAGGGTGAAGGAAACCGTGGGGGTGGAAAACAGGGTATGGAAACATTTGTCTTTACTAGTTTTCATTATACTGTATATATCCTGCGCAGATAGCTCCCAGTCATTTTAGTTTCCAGTCAAAGGCCGCATCCTTTCCCACCAGACACATGTTTTAGAGATCGGCTTTTTATAGTTATTAGACATCAAACATCCATCACTGCATGAGCGTTTGCAGGCATTTAGCTGATATCACGCTGAGCCATCATCTTGCTGTAAGGCCAGTGCATGCTCAGCTGGTGCTCGAACCGTCCCGTGTGACCGGGCAGCGTGGCATCACCCGGCCCTGGCACAGCCGTCGTGAACATGAGAGGCCGCCCTCCCTGGTCCTCTGGCACTAGCAGGGGTTTCCCTCGCACTGGGAACAAGTAATCCGATCACCACACATCATTGCTTTGTAATTTCTTGTCCTTTTTCGAACACAGAAGCACACGCACTGCAATCCAGATTCTGATGCAGAACCCAGTGTCTCTGCCTATTTTGTCTCCTTTCTCCCTTTTTTTGTAGATAACTTCTCAAAAACAACCCTTGTATAAAAATATCTCCTGGCAGTAAGAGCTCTTGTATCCCATTGGGTTAAGGGTGAGGCATGTGACCCGATGCAGCCAATTGGAAGATTCAGGGTTAAAGGGTGTTGGCTTGCCTGAATGAGGCTTAATGATTTAGCATGGTGGTGGTATTTATATCATCAGCAAAAGTGTCATGGTGAGAAGGTCAGAGACTCGGGTATTCACACTGGTGTTCTGTATCAGAGACTCGGGTGTTCACACTGGTGTTTTGTATCAGAAGAAAGTCTTCTTAACCATGTAGTGCATGTGTGTACTTACACAGTTGCGTACACGATTTTAAACCACATGTGCTCCCAAACTTTGAAGTTTTTTTTTACATCAAGGACGCTGCCTGACTTTTAAAACATGAGGTCATTTAGATAAAAATCAAATGGTACTTTTCCACTGGTCCTTCATGACACGATTTATGTCAATTGAAATCGACTGGAACCGAAACCCAACATAATGACTCTGAGGTGATAATGTATATATTTCACCAGGTCCATTAATCAGACAAGGGCATACACACGTGCGTACAAATACGCCCACGCACACGAATGCACTCCGAAAACAATGATGATGCACCTCCAGGTGGCTAATGGACCAGGGGTTGGAGCAGTCGTGAGAAATAGCAGGTTACAGTCCTGCATTCTGTGGTCTCAACGTTCAATCCCACCGACCTTCCCTTGCGTCTCAGTTTCAAATAGCAACACGAGCGTAATTGCACCATTCTGGTGTGCGAGACACGGGGTCCTTCTCTCGGGCTTCTCACTGATACGATGAGAAGAGAGGTTTGTGCAGACGGCTCCATGCTGCTTCTCAAATGGAAACCATCACCCAGAGCCATGTCAGGCCAAACAAATATCTATTCAAGTGGAAAAATAAAACAAATAAATGTTGGATGCAAACAAAATATTTGAGCTTTAAACCCAGTTCTCAAATCCCAAGCTTTCTCCCTCCGGAGCTGAGAACCTGTGAACCATTGCAGTGTGCAAGTAATTGGTTGTCTTTAAAACTAATTGCTACAATCTATTCCCATAAACATAAGATTTATTGACGCAGTTACCGGTATTTGCAGACATAAGTCATGATCGCATTTTAGTCTTTTTACGATTTGCCCACTTTGGGTAAAAACCCGCCTACTCTTCAAAGCTCCCACTCATTCCACCCATTCCATAGATGACTCTCATATTTGTCAAGTTAAACGCGTCAATCCTCGTTAAGGCACTTAGAGCTGAGGCAACTGCTTCCCCCTCGGGGCACCTGTGTGTACCATATCAAATGTGCCCCTCTTTATGTGTCTGCGCACACACACACACACACACACACACACAATCCCTTTTCAGCCCTTCTGATGCTGTGCATATGTCCTCTCCATTCAACACTTGTGCATCTGCTTTGCAAACTGGCAAAAGACTTATTTTGCTTCCTGTTCATGGATGGAAGGCGTCCAATTGCTAATAGCACCGATATCCACTTGTCAAACTCAGTATTCCTCATGGTCTATATATTCGTGACTGTTTAGAGAGTGTGGGTGGTGGACCTAATCAGAGACAAAGACTTCACTGAAGAGGCTATGGCCTCACTCATTGTGGGAGGCGTGTTTGGAAAAAGTAAAGCATGGAAAAGACTAAGAATCATAAGGACTGGGGCCATACATGGTTGATAAATCGCAAAGATTTCAAAAACGCTATCGATGGTTAACATGACCTTATTCTGCACATTTCTGTTTCGCATTTTGCAGGTCACATGTTATGTAGCAATAATCCATATGTATTTGAGTAATCACAATGGAATTTTTTCCATATTAATCTGTTTGAAATTCGCAAAGGGTGTGAGGACAGTCAGGGGCTGGGGTTGGGTGAGCAGTTTGGGACTGGGGTTGGGTGAGCAGTCAGGGGCTGGGGTTGGGTGAACAGTCAGGGGCTGGGGTTGGGTGAACAAGTGTTCTAATGCAGCAGAATGAAATAAAGCCATGGATGTCAGTGGTTATGTTTTACAGCAGGGGCAAATGGAGCCGTTAGTGTCTCCCAGCAAGGGCTCTAGCTGAACTCTGAATCTAACTCATCTTAATGGAGTGTTGTTTTTCTTTTCTGTCTCTCTTGGTAACATCAAAACATTTTCCTTTCTCTCCCACAAATGAGGGCCCTGGCGTTGTCATGGTACTACTCACAGCCAGCTGTCAGGGTCTGCTTGTGAAAAATTCACTTTCAGATGCTGGTCGTCGTGACCTGTCAGTTAACACCGTACAACATCGCACCAGTTCCACCAGCAGGGCCGCGGATACATTCCCCCTCTGCAGCTGTTCTCTCTGCCCCTTTGCTTTCTGTCAGTCACTCCTATTATTCAAATATTCAACCCAAATCCCCAGTAACTCCGCCCATTCCCTACGGGTTTTGCGTTTATTGTTGGAATAGGTTCCTGCTAGCAGTCCATGGACATTCTGTATACTTTATAACGGATGAGGTCAGACCCTTAGTTCACGTTTGGGTCAAGTTTAAAGTTCATCCACTGTGGGACAGATTAGTGGTATTTTGTTGTTAAGTGGACACAGGGGTGTAATCTGTGTAAAGGTAGTATATATTGTGGTTTGGAGGACTGGCACTGTCCATTTGCTGGAGTTGCTCCCCTGTTACTGTCCTCATCACTGCAAATATGCTTTTACAACTGCCGTCGTGTTCCATCTCCCCCTAAGAACATCCCAGATGGTCCTGCCGGAGTTCCTCACTCCCACGAGACCATCCCTTGTCACTGTTATTACGGGCCCGGGCTCACAAGACATCGTGATTTGTTGGCCTGCTCCGGCTTTGAAGATCTAAGGAGCGAGCGAGAGATGAAGCAAAGAGAAGTCAGAGTGGACTAGCGTGACGTACCTCAACCCCCCCACCGCCGCCCCCACGGTGCCACGCACGTTGATGCACGGCCGAGCGTGACCGTACACAAACTCTCCGACAACCCAGAGTAAGGAGCTGGAGGGTCAAGTTCCGATTTCCCCTCCGCGTCTTTAAAAAGGTCCGGGGATGACAATTACGGCGGGTTTGATTAAGCGGGAGGGGAAGGAGGATTGCAGCCCGGCTGTGGAAGGAGCTCTGGCAGCTCGGGTTTCACTAGCTGTCATTTATATGGCCGGAGGAAAGCGGGAGTGGGGTCCCTTTAGTGGTGCACAGGGGCCAGACTGCTGACTTCAAACACTGTGCTGCAGACGTGCTCTTCACCATAGAACTGCAGCAGGAGAGAGAGAGAGAGAGAGAGAGAGAGAGAGAGAGAGAGAGAGAGAGAGAGAGAGAGAGAGAGAGAGAGAGAGAGAGAACTATATCAATGGGCAGTGTTTCACTAGAGAGCCATGCACGAGAGTGGCCATGTGTTGAGCTCCAGTAGAGTTCTTCTTGTCTGAGCCATTTCCATTTAGGATGTCAGCTCTGCTCTGTACATTGAACATGCACAGTTCATGAAGCGGCAGACCACAGCATGCACTCATACCTTGTTTTCATTTGTCCATACATTATGAAGTAACTTCCTTGAGGCACATTTCATCCATTGTGCTTCGTGATCCATAGGCCTGGTCTACTGTATACTGCCTTGCAAGTGTAACTTACATCTATAACTTAGTTCTAAATATATATTAAGTCTTGCATATAGCATAATTGTGTGTAAAAATCAATGATTGTATCATCTCCCTGGATTGGGGTAACACATAATCTCTTGAGTGAACCAAATTCTCAGAGAGTTAAGTCTCTTCGCACCTCTGACCGATCACTAATCGACGCTCGTCTGGGTTTTTCTTAAAGGCTCCTGTCATTCCACGTCTCTTTCCTCCACGGTCCGCACTGCAGCCTCCTTCACGCCAGGCCGCCAGCCACAAAGGGCGTCTGTAACGCACCCCGACTAACCCCCGGGCCCGGCGGGGGGGGGGGGGGGGGGGGGGGGGGGGGGGGGGGGGGGGGGGGGGGGGGGGGGGGGGGGGGGGGGGG
>JAOYMR010000008.1:11223714-11233829 GCA_025802075.1 Tenebrosternarchus preto | reverse complement strand
ACAACTGGTAAACAAACGGTATTTAGGTTTCTAACTGATATGTGTAAGTAGGTCTTTTGTTTAAATATAAAGCCCATAAAATTGTAATGTAAGGAAATGTGTATCACTGGTATTTAGTTTCACAAGGAAGCTTCTTGTCTTTCGTGTTTACATTAATGCAAATGTGCTGATTATGTTTCAAACACAGCAGAAAAAAATCATAAATATAAATTGTCCAAAGAGTGTGGACCTAAAATGAACTGTGACTTCTCGGCAAGCAGTGTTACAGTGAACCTGATGTTCTTTCCATGCTGTCACATGTGCCCTGTGGCTCAAATCTTCTATTTTATTTTATTAGCTACATTGCCTCATGTTTCATAATATACCTCATTACAATATGAACAATCTACTTCATTTAACTGTGACTGGCAGAAGTGGTTTCGAAGTTCACCGTGTTGTTCTGGAGTAAAGACCTAACCTGCCTTCTAGGCTCAAAGGAAACATCTCAAGCCCCTTGAAATCCAAGACCGCTGCTCCGATCGTCCCTGTGCTCGAATCTAACACCTCCGTCACTTTGACACTGACAAATGATTCGTCTCGAATATCCACACCATGCCGCCATCAGTTCTGCTGAGCTGGGCGAAAAATATTTTGATGAGGTCAAATGAGGCATGCAAATGCAACACTTCAGGCCTGACATGGGCCCAGCTAACAGAGAGATGAACCTCAGGGCCCAGCCAGCAGAGAGACAAACCTCAGGGGCCCAGCCAGCAAAGAGACAAACCTCAGGGCCCAGCCAGCAAAGAGACAAACCTCAGGGGCCCAGCCAGCAAAGAGACAAACCTCAGGGCCCAGCCAGCAGAGAGACAAACCTCAGGGGCCAGCCAGCAGAGAGACAAACCTCAGGGGCCAGCCAGCAGAGAGACAAACCTCGGGGGCTTCTGTTTCAGCACTTTTCCTGTGTACCCAGGTCGCTTGCTCTTGAGCTGCTGGCCTGCGTGCGCAGAGGCAGTAGACAGGCACGAACTGCCACCTCCCCCTGCATAGTGTTTATAGGAAGCCAAGATGTCTTTTAGGCAGTGAGGGACTCGTGGCTCTCTGGAGCTTTTACTGAGCTTTTTCACGCATTCGTGGTGTTTATGAGTGATTTTTTTTCCAGTGGCTTTACACATGTACTGTAAAATATAGTTACCTCCTTATACGACAGTTGTACACAGCTTCTGTAGTCTTAGTGTGTAATTATGCAAGTCCAGACATGTCCTGACAACAGAAGTGCTTAAAGGACTTATTGTTCATATTTGTACAATAACATTTACATGATTTAACACACTATTATGTTTCACCTCTCATTCACTATCATCATCGCTATAATCATGATAACTTGTGTAATGTACATATTTCATTTAGCCTTTTAATAATCTGGTTCTTTATTCACTATTGGACTCAAGCCTGTCTCTCTCTCTCTCTCTCTCTCTCTCTCTTTCTCTCTCTCTCTTTCTCTCTCTCTCTCATTCTCTTTCTCTCTCTCTTTCTCTCTCTCTCTCTCTCTCTATCTCTCTCTTTCTTTCTTTCTTTGTCTTCCTCCCACTTTCATTATGTGTGCGTGTGTGTGCATGTACTTGTACTTTTGGGTGTGTGGTGTGTGTGTTTTGTGTGGTGTGTGTGGGCGAGTGTGTGTGCTTGTGTGTGAGAGCACATGCCTGCATGCCTGTTTGTGTGTGCGTGTGTGAATAGGAAAACAAAGAGATGGGCTTCAGGTGCAATTTGATTAAATATCTTTCTTATCAATATGCTGCCTGTTTATCTGCCTGAGGGGCACGTTTTTGTTATGCTAAAGTCTAGCTTAATAAAATTAGAAAATAAATTTAATGACAAATTTTAATATTTAATAAAGCAAATAATGCTATTCAGTCAGCTACTTTTATAATTATATAATCATGGGATTGTATTAAAAATTAACCTTATAAAGTCTGAATTAATATTGCAAAATAAATTATATAAACTCTTAATCAATTTTGTTTAGCTGTCTCCTAAGGTACAGTTATTGAGATAATTATTATTATAATTATTATTTTTGTTTTTTAATTATGTGTTTTTAAATACTTCATCCAGATTTAAACCAGTGTGATTTGAATTGTATTTATTTACTAAGCTCTAAAATATTTGAAACCACATAAAAACACAATGCACTGTAAACAGATGTCAATCACGGCGTCCGAGTCAATGTAAATTAAACTAATATGTTATGTGATCCTTATATGAAACTTTGTATGTGCATACACTTGTGTGTATACACGCATGTACACAATGTACACAATGTACGCCCCTGTATTCACACAATGTACATGCACATATTCACACAAAGGTGTGCTCATGCTGCTCAGATTAAATAAAAATTTAGCAGTACATTTAAATTCATTCAAATGTCACAAGTAACCCAATTATTCTCCAATTAATTTTTTAGACCTCCAGTCTTAATCTTTTTTAGTCTTTTTTATGCCTATGAAATGATTTTTATATCCATGACACTTCTGTTGTTTTTAATTTTTTTTTCTCCAGCCACCAATCAGTGTGAGGGATCAGTGTAGGTCGCTCCTGTTGAGAGACTGAGGGATCGTGCCCAGGGAGGGGAGCCGTAAACACGGCCCCTCCAGGATCTCCCTGCCACCATTCACATCTCCCTCTAGGGTTATTATTCAGCCTGTTTGCTAATTCAGTTTTTCCTTCAAAGTGGAAAGAAAGAAACAATGAATGGTCACAAAACACTGGAGTGGCGTCATACCGGAGCACATCCGCTACGTGTGACTGATGGTTATTACTTTGGGGGTCATTTCACTGTTTATGCTATAGGACAATATCTTTAAGCAGCTCGTATTTTACATGTGACAAAACATCAGTCTGGACCCTTTCACTGGAGATTCATGGTCGACAGGAAAAAAGAGTGTTTCAAATAAATAAGCAGATGTCCTCTGAGGCTCTGTCCTGCTGAGAGCTTCTCAGACCAGCCTGTCTCCTGTATTATTCCTGCAGCTCACCACGTGCTTTTACACACTTCTGCAAAGAGCTGGAAAGTTAAGCGTCTCCTACACCAAATGTACACAAACTTCACTTTATTAGACCACAAGCCATATTTTAAAGGTTCAGCGCTAAACATGAAACATACGTTTGTCCGGGCTGATAAAAAAAAAAAAAAAAAACCTCAAAACAAAACAAAAAAAGTAGTCACGTTTTTTTAGACCCATCCAGGAAGCATTTAAAATGGCACTAATTGTGACCAAAGATTATCCTTAACAGCATTGATGCATCACTTGAGTTCGGACAGTTTGGCTTTAATGCAGGTCTAATGCAGCTAGCGGGAGCTTTTGTTTTTATTACTGCGGCGCTCAGTGTTTGTGCAATTTCTCGATTTCCTAAAGCCCATGATGACAGGCGCTCTCACAGAGCCCAGCCCCAGCAGATGTCCAAACACCGGCTAATGTAACCAGCAGGACCAATGCACTTGGGCCGGGGGGGGCGGTTGAGGCAGGAGATCAGTGGCCAAGCAAAGTAACTCAAATGGAATGGCCAATGAGTTCACACATCTCTGGAAACAGGGAGTTTAATGTAATGGAGAGGTTTAGCAGCTATAAACAGAGCAGGCCATCTTCAGACTGGCGTAATCCTGAGAGGACTCTCCTGTGTGTCTCTCACTGCAGGAACTGCGGTGATGAATCGTTTGACCTCTCACCCCAAGTCATGATACTGAAGCGAGAGTGTGCTGTGTGGAGTGCTCTCCTGAAACCTTTGGACTAGTCTGAACATAATATAGATACTGGCCTATTTAGCAGGTCAAAAGGTCAATGACGCATTTGCCTGAAGTCCGTTTCAATTCAGGCAAGGGGGGAAGAAGATGTGACACCTGTAGGTGACTTATAGTATTTATTCTTTAAAGAAAATGTGAGTACAAATATATATAATTTCAACCACAATGCAAACAAATGCTAAAGCAATTTTGCACTAATCAAACAAAAAGGATCTAGACCAGATGGAATGACTTTGTCATTATATATATGTACAGTACAACAAAATGTATTCTTCACTTATCCCTGCTTCTTGGTCAACTGGGGTCAGAGCACAGGGTCAGCCATTGTACTGTATCCCTGGAGCCCAGAGGGGGTTAAAGGCCCAACAGGGGGCTGCCTGGCAGAGTTGGGATTCAAACCTGCGACCTTACGATTGAGAGCCCAACGTCCTTAGCCACAGATTAGCAAAAGTGCTCTAGCAAAGAGAAGCTTGCGTTACAGGATTAGCCCTGTTTTCAGAAGGAATGTTTAGTACACTAAGCCTGAAGCTTTTTGGGGGACAGTGCACATAAATTGCACATATAAGATTGATTAATGTAAAAAAAAATCACCTCCATTATAATGCTCGAATGTTTAAAACTGCACATACAAAATGTAACTGATATTCCAATTTGTCAGCAAAAATACTGCAGTAGAAAGAGCAACAGAAATAAATATTTACAAACAGCAAAAAGCATCTATTGCTGTGTGTGTGAGAGCGAAAACTCCTTTCCTGATGATGGTGAGATAGAAGTGACCTTACTCATGGTTTATTTTTGATCCTGACTGCTGTTAATGTATAGAGCTTTTATGTGGAAAGGGTTCAATAAAACAGGATCGTCTGTCTAAAAGCAAGACGTCTCTGAGAAAATCAATACGATATCCTATACCAGAGTGTCATGGAGACTCGGAAAGTCATTTGTGCAGTATCCTTTCATATAAAACAGACGCTGCTCAGATCTTTAAACACAGCACTGGTGTATCATGGTATAAAAACCAGCACTTTTCTTGCATGGTATTCATTTGCATTTACCGTAGTTTGGTAATGTCAAACTAAAAAGTTCCTGCTACTCCAGTGTTGTTTTTTAATGGCATAATACTTTATTTTTAGACTTGCTAAAAGAATTTGCATGTGTTTGCAAAACATTGTTTTTACCACTGAAGGCATTTTTACCTCAGATCTAACTGCAGTATCTTTGGTGTGAAGTGTGTTCATTAAACATCTGTTTAGGTGAGCACTAATGCTATGTTCAGATTCCTCTTGTTTTAAGCTTGGGCAACCATTAAATGTTAACCTTGAATTAACCTTAAAAGTAAACTTTAAATACAGTCCTTTTATAGAGAAAAAAGACCATATCAAACACATGACTATTCACTCTTCTGTGAATGTGATAAGGTGATATGTTCATGAATTGTAATAGACATCTTATGAAATTTTAAGGTAGGTTTTGGATTGAATTATTAAACATGAAGCAGATTTTGTGTGTAACGAATATAGTTTATAGTATTTTGTTTATCCATTGCCTTTGAGTGACAAAGCTTCCCTGTATTCTGGATGGGAACCATCTCTAGATGAAAACATGTTTGTTTTAATGGTCATATAGATTCCATATTTGTTTTATAATGGAACGTTTCAAACTAAACTTTCTGTATGAGCAATGATGGTCTACTTGAGAGAACTGAAAACACACCTGAATTGAATATCTGCAAAACTGGTGTTGTTTGCTGGAATCTTGCAGTCAGCACATCCAAGTCAAGTTTTGAAGCATTAAAATATACATGAAATCTAGACAGATACCAGAGTACAGAATATAACAGACACTTTGATAATATAATGATTTTATGTGCAAATATAAACAAGCCATTTAGATTGTTGGAATATTTTTGTTTTGCACTGTTAGACTCCTGGACCTTGCATCCAGCATTCTGTTACAGAAGGCAACATTCCTCTCAGTGTTTCTTTTCAGGCTCTTCTGAAGTCCCTGACTGCTCTTCAAAATGGTTGACAGTGCACTGAATTATTACTGTATTAGACATGTGACTTTACTTACACATACCATTTTTATCACCTTCCAAGATCATTACTGTGTTATGAATGTCTAAAATACATAGAGATGATACAACACATACACACTGCATGATACAACATGCTAAACACTGTTTACTCATTCTGTACACTTTTCTACACTATTTGTCTTGATTTACATGGCCGGTTCACTAGTGAGTCAGTTTTTCTTGTTCAAACTGAGACTCCCCAGCATCTTTCACAGATAAGATGTTGCTTCCACTGTTCTCCCTGTTCTACCATGGGGAAATTAGAGCCAACGTAAGGTTTGGACCTACTGCTATAAATCAGACTGCTTTCCTGTCGTCTTTCTGCTTGCTGTCGGCAGCAGGTCTCATTTCGGTTGTGTTGGCTTCTGCACGCTCGCTCCAGAATCAGATATGATGTCTGATGTGATGTCAGACATGACTGATGATATCACTTATTTATTTCTCAGTTATTGTGTTCAAGGGATGTGCAGGCTTTCCGAATTTTGTTCTCTTCCAGCAAAAGTAACTAGAATTTGCCTTCCAAAACCTTTGTTGTATACAATGCATGGCTTAAGTTGGAGTTTGCGCACTAGAGGGGTACTAGAGGGGCGTGTACAGGAAAGGGGAGGGGTTGAGATGCTGAAACTCCGCCCCTGACAGCAAAACCCTGAAGCCACAGTTCTGTGTCCCCAATAAGCCTTAAGCGTCCACATCTTGTTCGGTGAGGGATTCACAGAGGTTAAAGTGCTGGTTATCACAGATGAGCGAAACACCGAGAGCACAACACCCATGCACACACACACAACCACGGACACTTACACACAAATCCTGTTGTGAGCAGGGAAAGGGGGAGGTTTGTGGAACAGAGTGGTGGAAACCCGAGCCACGGGAAGAAGGGACAGTCAGAAAAATTAGTCAAAGGAGTAGGGGGAGGTAAATAATAAACTGAAACAGTGAAGAAAAACATTTGGAAGGAAAGGAGTGAATGAAAAATATCACAGAGGAGCAGAGGGAGGGGGGTAGAGGGGGAGAGCGTGTTGAGGATAGATGACCTTACTTACACACTACTGGGTACATTCTAACAGCCACTCACTCTCAGGTGTCCAGTCGATAACAGATGCATTAGTCTGCTGCTCTGCACCGGTTTTGGGTTTAAACACACATTTTCGTAATACAGCATGACCCCATTTCCTCCACTCATTAATCATGAAACTCGATTAGACCGGCCCCTTCCACCCCTACTGTCCAGCCGCCTCTGCAGTCGTGTACGGCCCACATCAATGCTTAAAAAACGCTTTGCCCTTCCATGCGGCAGCTCTGGTTAAAACGCCGCTGAGGGCAGTGCTGATTTTGAGCTGTCTGGTTGCATCGGTTCACTCTGTGCCGTCTTCTGGAGCACCTCGTCCAGTCAACGTTTTATTTACGCTCCGCATACCGACTTCGTCACCAACTTGCCGTAGACACACAGCTCTAAAATCCTGGGCTTCTTGCTGTTTGTCTGTTTCCAACTGGCTTCATTACCTCACTCCTTACCCTGCTGTAGCAGTCACATATGTCAGATGTTCCGCTGTGACTAACCAATTCTGCTCCAAGGGCTTATACTGTTGGAATTCCTAACTGTTTTAAAAACATACTTGTTTATGGAAGTAAACAGTTTGCCTCGAGGACTCTGGGAAAATTGGGATCATGCCTAACGTGAACTGAATAGTAAGAAGCAGGTCCTGTGAAAGATTAAGCTTGTAATATTCTCCTGACACAGCCTTATGTGAAAGAGTATGAAAGTATTAGGACAGAGTGGATTTATACAGGAAAGGAGAAGATGTTGTTTTTTAAGGTTTTTCTGTTATAAAAGTGCATTGTGAAGGGGCTGTTCCTGCACTGTTCTAAAGCGAGGACAGAATCAGGAGGCTCAGTGGGTGTGCACGTTCCACACTGTCGAACTTGAGAGGGAGCAGACAGAGCTGCGTGGGTCTCGGCGGCTTGGCAATGCTGGTGTGAGAGACCCAGTGGGAGAGGGCCCATGTGAGGGGGACTGTATGAGAGGGCCCATGTGAGGGGGACTGCTTCAGAAGGTCCGTGTGGAGGGAAGAGTGGGGAAAGGGCCCATGTGAGGAGGTTGCCATAAGAAAGTGTGACAGGTCTGGTGTGAGAGGGCCCATGTAAAGGGACCTGTGTGAGAAGCTCTATGTGTGAAGGCGGTGTGAGAGTTGGTCTGACAGGGTTGGTGTTTGAGGGCCCGTATGAGAGGGTCAGTGTGAGGGAATCTGTGCAACGGTTGGTGTGATAGAACCCAATAACAGCTCACAGGAAGCAGGAAAACAGAATCTGAGGGCAACCAAGGCCCAGAGCTCCAGAGGAGAGCCTCAGTTCTGATTTATGGGTCCATCAGTCTGTCACTGATATCCCCACTGTGAAAATTACACACACACACACACACACACACACACACACACACACACACACACACACACACACACACACACATACACACACACACATACACTATCACGTCCCTGTCCTCTCGATAGCAAAAAAAAAAATAAAGTTCCCATTAAACTGAATATGCAAGCAACATTTCAATTTCGGTCTCAGCTATAAAAAGATAAAACCCTGAGCATATTATGTATTGTGCTCCTACTTGCTAAGCAGAGGCAAATAGACTTTGTGCAGGATCTGCGTGTGTATGGATCTCAAGCTGTGTTCATGCGGTGGTCACACAGTTCCCAGACTGTGTTCATGTGGTTAGAGCTGCTGTTTAATCTGGGTCGCTTTTTTTGTACAGCTGCTGTGGCAGGACAAAAACCAAAGCTGTGGCTGTACTAATGACTGACAAGATGTTGTGGGAGAAGCTACTACATGTATACAGTTACTTTTAGGTAATAGCGTGAACTCTGAGACACATGGTATTCTAATACACACTCACACACACGCAGGGATGGTATTTCAATACAGTTAGGGGAGTATGCACCATTTTCTGTCTATGTGGTTTCCTGTGAAAGTTGAGCAGTTGATTCCACCTTTAAGAACCGCAGCGACCCTGATACCAGATACTCCACAACAAACAGACACACACACACACACACACACACACACACACAGAGCTTCATGCCCTTATACCCTTGACTAAATTATGTGACTTTTAAAATTGAATTCTTTTTTAATTAAACTGACACCAAACTACAATAAAGGCGAAATTATGCCAGTGATTGTTCTTACAGCAAACATGTTCAGTCTGCTGAATGTCTGCACAGTATACATTAGCTCCACTTAATTTTCAGTTAAGGTTTAATTTTCAAATTCACACTAACTCTAGCTTGGCCTCAGGTGCAGCGAGGGCCCATTACCCACTGATTTACTGTGACAGCAGTTAAAGTGGAATGAAAAGAGCCCACTTGAAGGTTATTACAAGACACACCTCATGTACCTCATGCATGAAAGATGCATCTCACCACTGTCTTAAGCTTAGTCACACAAGCAAACATCACACACACACACACACACACACACACACACACACACACACACACACACACACACACACTATGAGGTTGCTAAGTAAGATAGGCAAAATCAATGAAGGCCCTTAGTACATATGGACATCCATTCCCTATGTATCCACTTAACTAGCTTGGCCACTTAAGACTAACAGTTCGCCCCTCGTTTTACGTGGATTCACTCACCAATCTCTTGCTCTCTGGACTAACGGTCAGTTGGCTTGACTGCTATTTGACCCCTCTAGTTTCTTTCTGTGCCAGTTTGTCAGCTGGACAAGCAAAGACGTAGTAGTGGCAATATTTTTAGCACGGTGCTAAGTCGATACCCAATGTGATGCTAGGCACAACAAGCAATCTAAATCAGCAATCTAAATATATGCTTGCTGAATCTTAATGGAAACCTTCTCTTCCCTAAGCTCTTTCTCTTCAAGCCTGTGCCCTTCTCTCTCTCTCTCTCTCTCTCTCTCTCTCTCTCTCTTTCTCTCTCCTCTCTCCATCTCTCTGCAGAGCCTCCTCCCTTGGCGCACAGTTGGGCGGGCAGACAAATTCCTGTGGGCTATCGGGTTACGCGTTACCATGGTAACAGGTGGGAAGGCAGCTCCATTAATCATTAAGAGCGCGGCCGAAGTGGAGGTGGGCCTGATTGCAGCAGATAGGGTATCATCTCCATCCCCATGCCCCACCAGGGACCTCCTTGATTTGAATTAGAAAAGATTAAGCTAGCAAAGCCGGGGGGGGGGGGGGGGGGGGGGGGGGGGGGGGGGGGGGGGGGGGGGGGGGGGGGGGG
>JAOYMR010000008.1:11211589-11221729 GCA_025802075.1 Tenebrosternarchus preto | reverse complement strand
ATTCCCAATAAGTTTGATGTGTCACATGACCCTCTTCCCATTGAAAAAACAAAAGTTGGATCCAAAATGGCCGACTTAAAAATGGCCGCCATGGTCACCACCCATCTTGAAAAGTTTGCCCCCTCCCATATTCTAATGTACCACAAACAGGAAGTTAATATCACCAACCATTCCCATTTATTAAGGTGTATCCATATAAATGGCCCACCCAGTATATTTATAATGATTAGCATCAGACAATGTCACCCATCAATCAAGGTCACCCGGCAGTGACAATAAAACACAACTAACAGAAACACAACCGACCATGATGTGTGCTTAAACATTTCTATTTATCAGTGGTGCTGTGGTCAGAATAGCATAGATGTTGATGACAAATTTAAAACAGCCTTTTAAAAGGTGGGATAAGAGAAGCGATACAGCCTGTAATCGCAGCCTTTCAGAATGTACCTGCACGAGAGGTGTAGCAGGTATCATCCATCTTCTAATCAGTGTAGGTGTAAGGTGTTTTTGATAAAGTGCGGTGGTAAGTGTATATTAAACACCAGGAAAGAATAGGTCGACACTCATTCCCACAAGGCTGGGTTTACCTGACGGCTGTCTGAGTGGCTGAAAAAGATTAGATTATGCCTGTTGTAATATATGGTTAATAATGTTATTTATTGTTATTGGCCCGGGTGTGCATGTATATTTATTTTGTTTAGAATTGCAGGGGAGTTTTACGAAAAAACAAAAATAACAAAAGGGCAAAAAGCCATAAGCTCAAACCTGTCAAGTAAGGATTTGCCTCTCTATCTTAACAGTCAAAGATGTCAACCAGTTCAAAGGCCTTTAACCTGTTTGCACTAGGTCTGTTCTGTCTTAAAGTTGCCCTTGGCAACAGGTAGTCTCTGGGTTGTAGCTGAGTCTAACTGCAGAGAAGATGAGCAGCAGATGGCCTGTCTCTCGTATATCTGTGAACTAGAACTCTGCAGCCCCGATCGCTTTACGAGCGTCTGAGTTCACTTGCTTAGCTGGTCACTCTAGCTACACACAAGATGATGAGATAACCTTTACAATCAGATGTGGTTTTGCTCGACCCCCAGTGCTGGAACATCCACAGCAAAGACCCGAGAAAGTGCTAGAGCACAGTACTGGTAGGAAAGACCACAGCAACACTCCATTTATTTATTTCCCACTTCCTTCCTATATAATTCAGCTCAATTACCCCTTTTGTGAAGTGTTTTTATTAACTTAAATGTAATGATTAGAGCGGGTATTAAGTCTTGCAAATTAGAAATTATATTTGTCTAATTATATTATCTTACTGGTAATTGCCAAGAGTGGTAGAGACTGTGATGGAGAGCTAAAGGGAAGCAGTGTGTGTGTGTGTGTGTGAATATACACACTGCCTCTGTATTATACACGCGTTCACACTGGGAAGTGCACAGGGGAAACATAAGTGCTGTGGGGGCGGCTCCGATTTCCTGAACAGATACAGAGTCCAGACGCTGGAGAAAAGCAGAGAGGAGAGAAAACTCCAAAGTTCTCACTGAGAGCTGATCCACACAGCGGTGAGACAGACATTCCTTCTTTGGGGACATTCCCTCCGATTAACTTTAATTAAGCGCACCAAGTGAGCCTCATAGGAACAATGAGGCATCTGTGTGTGTGTGTTGGTGTGTGTGTGTGTGTGGTGTGTAGTGTGGGCACTCTGAAGCGAGAGAGAAATAAACCAGCTGAATGTGTAAAAATTCCAGGCAAGAGAACAGTCTGCTTGAGACATTGGTTTCTACTGGTATGGAGATTTCATCCTCACCTAGCTGCCTCTGTACTTGTTTCAGCTTGGAGCCAAGACATGATTTATGATGCCAGGGAGAGACAGAGATAGAGATCAGGAGGATAAGCAGTGAATGGAGGTCAATGGTCATATTAATCTATAGTGAGTATGTTTGTGTGAGTTTTATTCACTCTGTATATGTCAGTTCAGCTTCATATGTAAACAGTATGTGTTTCTCAAAGACTAGAGCATCACTGGATTTTAATAATGATATTGGTCTTGGCTGGATTACATCTGTACCAGAAGACCATGGAGGGCCAAGCAGACAGGGCAGAAGACCGAGGATGTACCTCAGAACTGCACTGGGCAGGAGACCGAGGATGCACCTCAGAACTGCACCCTCTTCAGTATTTATTACTGCTATAATATTACAGGATTCTGCTAAAGCTCTTGTGAGCAGGTTGAGCCCAAAAAAGTATCATTCCTTCACTGATACAACAACAGAAACAGAGAGGCCGTAAAAATAGCATGGGGTGTCTCACGGAGTATCATCTCAGATTGATTCCAGACCCACGTTTTACAGTCCTGAAAAGTATACCTGCTTTACTTTATAATCCTGCAGTGCCGTGGTCCTGCACCAGGTGACCAGCTGCCATAAAGCGGGTATTCACACAACACCTTTCATTACTTAATTCTTTCATGACATTTTCTTCCTTTTTTGTTTTGCGCTCATACCTTGGTCGGCATCCAGAGGGATCAATGTTCCTGCATTGACAGGGGATTTGAAAATCCTGCCTTCTGTTGCTCAGTTTCCTTTTATTACAGGGTGGTTTCGTTTTACACATCAATCTCAGGGATGTCACAATAGCTCTGAGCTCTTCAGCTTTCCGTCAGTGCTACAGGCCACGATCAAGACCAGACACACAATTCTCTTACCCTCTCTCTCTTGGTTTTCCCCCCCTTGCACATTGTTTTGTGTATGCATCGGTGTGGAAGGAAGCCATCAGATCCATGCTGTTGTAGAGCAGGATCTACTGAGGGCATCACTAGTGCAATCTGGAACTATTTCATCCAAGCTCTTGGCAGATGTTCTTGTGCAGAATAGTTTACATGTTTATTAATATGACAGTACGTGTGTTTCCTGGGAATCATATGACTTTGACTTTGTTGTTACATATACCAGGCTTTACCTGCAGTATCAGGTGAACTACAGGAGTGCTACTTCCTACTTCCAGTTTGACATATTCTTCTTGTTATTTAGAGTAGTAGCTATTTACAGTGTATTAAAACAGAATATTATTCTGCATTACAATATTGTTTATTTAAGAAATTACATAAACCTAGAAACCGGTGGTCTCCAAGCAGCCTATATCACAGCTCATATTTTTCTTAACTAAAAGTGAGCACTGCAGATATTATAAATTGAACTTGACTAACCAATAAAACCCCCCTCACATGCCAGGGAGTCGACTCCAGGTCAAGCCGCTCTCGCCAATCAAGAGGGCCTGATCTGACTTGGTGTTTTGCAAAAAACACAAACGGTGAAATTCATACTTCAACAGTGTCAGCTTTGCCCTGCTTGCCTGCCACTCAAAAAGACGGTGGCTCAGATTCAGGTGTAGCCTGGGAAGAGATGGTGGGGGGTTGGGGCACCAGCCTTGGAAAAGAAGATCCTGTGTCATTTCCTGTTCCTCTCCTGTCTTCCTGACCTGGTCTGCTTCTCACTTTGCTGCTTGTGTCCCTTGCCACCTGTCCTTTGGAATGCCCTGGTACCCCCCTGCTTCAGCATGGCTCTGCCCCTATTGCCCTCTGGCCAGGCTGGGCGTGGCCCCCACGCTGGGCGAGGGGCCAGTCTCGGCTCCTGTGTTTGAGTGGGTGTTTTTTATTTCTCTTGGAGGCCTCGTTCAAAGGGCAGTCACTCTGTCTGGCTAGTGCTGAGGGTTCTCTGAGCCCCGAGAATACGCACAGACAGGGCTGCTCTCTGTGTGCACGTACTCATGTTGTTAAAAAGGGCTGATTATCAAAACAAACTACTTGTTGTCTTTAATAAATGTGCCATTGAAAGTGGGCACAAAGCTGAATGGTAAAAAATGGGTGGAAGTCTTACCATATCAAATTAGTATTGACCCTGCTTGGTAGATATCCCTCCAGTTGGTAGATATCCCTCCAGTTGGTAGATATCCCTCCAGTTACACTTCTCTCCTTCAAGTCTTCTTTTCCTGCTCTAAGCACTAAGTAGATTAGATGGAGCTAAAAGGGCAGAAATATGCTGAGATGCACAAGATAAGCACTATGGGTTTATTTTACCTGTCAAGAGTCGACAGTCTGGCCTTTTAAAAAACCTCTAAGACATGATCCTTGAAAAGGATGAATGAAAACAAGAATAAAAATCTGCAAAAAGGAATTTACATTTACAAATTGACTGTTGTTTATCTGTGTGCCGTTATGATCTTGCAAAATAAAATCAGGTGAAGAAATAACACTGGATGTTACAAAGTACACAAGCAGTCCGGCTTCTCCTGAGTGTCTGGAGCATTAATGAATTTGCCGAAGCATCAAGTGGGTTCACTTTTCCGCTCCGGGGGGGGATATAAAGTTTAAGAGCCTGTAGCTATCAGCGACCCAAGGAGAGCAGGCCTTTGCAGAAGAAGTGGCCGTCTAATTGCGGAACTGCCAGAGTGTGCAGAGGCTGGTAAATGCACCTCAGCACAATGACACCTTTGGAGGGGCGACCAGAGGAAAGCGGGGCCCCTCATTTATGTCAGCACTATCGCAGGGGCTCAATTTATTTACTGTAACGTAATATGGTGAGATCTGCTTAAAAAACCCCAAAGTCTGCTATTATGTAGCTTGTCTGTCTGTCTTTCACACACACTCTTACTGTAACTGTAGAATTTCAGCTGACATAAAGGACATATGGTCTGAACAGAAACCATTAGGACAACCCTTACTTCCAAGCCAAACTCTAACCAACCCTCCCCGAGGTGTTCCTGCTCCTTCCATGCTCAGGCTACAGTGCTCAAGTTAAGCTGTTATATTACGACTGAAACAAATAGAAAAGTCCGTTAGAGCAAAATATTTGTTAATGTGTGTGTGTACGCTTGGACCGCCTCTTTAACCTGCTCAGTAGAACGAACGCTATGAAGTGCTGTCTGTGGCAGAGGGGTCAGCAATGAAAGATCAAAGTAGAGCTTACAGGATTTTTATGTGCTGACTTGCACTCCGGACCGCATGGTTTCAGTTTCTAAAGAAATGGCCGTTTAATAAAACGCCGCGTTAAACACACGTCCTGTCTGGTCTGGGACGTGGCGGTCCTTCCACCGATACACGAGTGAAGCTCTTGTTAATGTCTGCACCACAGGAACGCAGTCACCAGCACTGATCTTCGCCCTCGTGTTGGCGAGGATCGTCTTGGCTCTAGTGGCCATCAGTACATCCGGCTTGGGGCGGAGCCTGCTTGTGTGATTTTTTTTTTCTAGCCGTTTTTTCTAGAACTATTTTATGTGAATTCCCCTCACGAAACATACACCTACTCCCCAAACTGAAGATGTTAAACCCGTTTGATCACCTGGAGTGTTTACTTCTCTGGTACGCTTTCGGTTACTGAAGGACTTTGTATGTTCAGGGAATGTTCAGTATGAGCTCGGGAGTGGTAACAGTCACGTCGGTTCAGTTATAGAGCTCGGAACCCACCGAGCTCCTCTCGCCTCCCCCTGGGCTGCCGATAGACTCAGAGCAGCTGTGCGACTGCTCTGGGCTGCTCTAGGCTGTCTGGTTCACTGGTTTTTATCAATAACGTTTAGTGTAGCTGATGTAAATACGGCCGCGGCCACAGCGGCAACCGCTCAGCATGCGCCGCGATTGGCCGGCAGCCCCGGCCCTGACCCCCGCTCCACTCTCCCTCAGGTAACACTCGCACGGGGAGCCACAGGGAGCTGTGAGCGGGCTGTGCAACAGTAAATATCCACACGCTTCCTCCCTGTTCATATCGGTGCTTCCAGTTGATATCGGGTTGTAGCTTTCTATGGAGCCATAAATAACTCGCACTGTAGCTTCTTGCTCTGGCTTGGGGAAGGACAGTTCTGCCATTGGTATGGAAGTAAAGAGGTTACTCGCTATTTACTGTGCTTTTACTGCTAGAAACACAATCTCCTCCATCAAACATGTCTGCTGCACCTTGACAGGCTGTAAGCTGCACTTCAGCTGAACAGATGTGGAACCCATGAAAAAAAAAAAAGACTTGTCATTTTTTACAGGCATTTGCCTAATGCTTAATACAGGTGCAAAACCTGTGTTTAATTAATTTGCTTTTCGTTGTCATGGCGTGTACTGTAGTAACGTGGGGTTAGGCACTCATCTCAGCCGGATGGAAGATTTCAGATGATGTTTAACACCATCCTGCTCCTCGGGGTCTCCCTGGCCAGCTGGAGCACGTGCAGGCACACACATGTCGAGTGGGTGCCCTCTGGGTGCCACCCAGGCTTTTATTCACTTTGACCTGCGGGTGTAAAGACCTCTTTAATGCCTGAGAACTAAGCAGAGTTCCACGGTCTTCACTACTGTTCCAGCTGACCCTCACCCCACCCCACCCTCCTCACACACACACACTCACACACACACACACACACACACACACACACACACACAGATACACACTATCACCACAGTTTCCTGTAGAGATCTCAGGCCCTGCTACATATAAGAAAGTGACTGTCTCAGTTTTCCATGTGACGGGAATTCAATTAGCCATCTGCTTTATCTACAAATGAAGAGCTAATGTGACGGCAGGCAGTGTAGTGCGACTCTACTGACATCTATTCTCTGACAGCGCTTACACTCTCCTTCTCATCTGACTGCAAGAGGAGAAAGCAGACCTGGAACAGAGCTACGCTTCACATAATAGTCTCCCACTCTTTAATATGTCTCCATGACTTTAATACGCCCAGTCATGTTGCTACACACCCTGTGTGTTCACCAGCACTATAGACAGGTTTTAGACAGGTTTTATTTGATGTTAGGTGAATTTAGAAATAGATACAGGCAGACATACATCAAACTGTACGATGTCTTACTGCGAACTGCAAACACACCATCAGGAACTGTAACTAATATGCAAGTCATTAGGTAAAAATCAGATTCTGTTCTAAAATGTTTTAGACTTTTTACGTAATTGTATTTTTAAATGCTGTTTAACATGTAAATCACAACTGGAGTTTATTTTGGCTGGGATGTTTTTGATATACACAGAAAACATGGTTGTGTACGTGCTGGGGTTTGTCTGTGTGTTCATATATAAATGTGACTTCCTGATAGGTCTCTTGGTGTCCACACTAAACCAGTGCTGTCCAGACTACCATTTGGCTAAGCTTCAGGTCACAACCCTCTGCTGCTGTAGTCAGGACTAGCAGGGAAAGCGGGGCCCTCCACCTCCACGCACATCCACGCACCTCCACGCAGAAAAACCGATCACTGCACAGTCGTGCCCTGAACACACCAGGCCTTTCTTGCGCACATGCACCACACTAGCAGTATTGAGGATACAGTGTTTTCTAGTGGACACGCAGATGTTCACTGGTCTGGTCAGTTTTACACTCTAAAGCTGAGAAGGTGTCCTTGAATGTTTTCATCCATTTGCATTTAATCTAGTATCACTTTTTTATTTCCCTCATCTGTTATAAACTACATAATATTACAAAAATTTATAATAATAATAATACGTTTCTTGAGCTACCCAGTAATAATCTTTATTAATCTTTAGGTCTGATCTTTATTAAGGAGAATTTATTCATGCCTGTCCTAGAGAGAGAGAGTTTGGTGCAGAAAGTTAGGGAGAACACTGTCAATAATTATAGAATACACATGTGTGTCTAATATTGGACCCAAACCTTTGACACTAAAACAAAATAACTTTACCTTTTTTCTATAGGAAAACTTTAGTCAATTTCTGCCCATGAAATAAGCCTGAAAGGAATTCCAGTTCATATCATCAGGTTCCAGTTGGTTCCAGTTGACACTTCGAGTCACAATAATAACCCTAAGTGAAAGAAATATCATAGGCTAACTTGCATTTTTGGAATGGGCACATGTAGCTATCCATCAGCTGCGTGCATGTGCATGTGTGTGTGTGTGTGTGTGTATGCCCATGTATGTGTGTGTGTGTGTGTGTGTGTGTGTGTGTGTGTGTGTGTGTGTGTATGCCCATGTATGTGTGTGTGTGTGTGTGTGTGTGTGTGTGTGTGCACGCCCATGTACTCATGGATGTATGCACATATGCACACAAACGTGTGTGTGTGTGTGTGTGTGTGTGTGTGTGTGTGTGTGTGTGTGTGTGTGTGTGTGTGTATGCACATGTATGTATGCACGTATGCACACACACGTGTGTGTGGGTGGTCTGTGCTTGGGATTGTATTGCAATTTGTAAGCAATTAGCAGTAATCCTGCTCTATCCATGAAGAGCCCAAGTCTATCCATGAAGAGCCCTTCTCTCTCTCTCTCTCTGTCTCAGTGCCATGGTACATGTCAACACCATGCACATTCACCCCTCGTCTTTTACTGCTCTGCTCAGTTTACTGACCTCATGTCCACCATCATGTGTACCTAGAGCCACATGCAAAGAAATCTGTGCATTTCCGCCAAGATTACTAGAGTATTATAAATACAGTGTACTAGTGCACTCAATATGTAAACACTTCTCAAATGTAGTCAGATTTTGTTGCTGAAATTAAGAAATGCTGAGTTCAGCTTTTGACCTAAACCTCATAAAGTTGACCAGTAACTTCCATGAGGGCTGTGGTAATCCTAAGGGTTGTGGGGTTTGGTAATTATAAGTGACATTTATAAAAGTCATTCTGTAATTGTAAACAGCTTTTTCTTTTTGGAAATAAAGTTATATTTGCCAGACTTGAAGTTGAAAAAAATGTGATTACCAAAGGCAGTGTGCTATCCTGTATATACTGGGTCGGCTTCAACACTAATATAACGCTTATTAATGAGGTGTTCTAAGATTTTCCTACACGCTCCTAGCCTTAAGCATTTCAAAATCAATTTATACATTCTTGTAAGAAAAATTTCTAAGTAATGAAAAAACAAGTTACACAGGCATATTTTTATTTATATTATTAATAAAATATTATTATTTTATTATTCAGAGCAAAGAATATTTCATTCAGTAACAGATGACAATCGAGCACTGTCAGCTCTGGTCAAGTCCAAATCCTTTAACATCTAAAAATAAAAGCACACAAAATAGCAAATGTAATAATGTACACTGCAAAGCTGAGGTGTTCTGACGGGCTGGCTCGCCGTTCTGTTTTGTCTACAGAGCGATGGCAAACCAACCATCGAACCTGTCCTAGTCTCCACGCCTTCGGTGTTGATGGAAACTAATGCTGACCACGAGAAGTGCAAAACAAGAGCAAACTCCTGAGGTAAGTCATGTGAACATGTGTTTCTACTCCTTCAGACTAGTTATGCTCAAGCAGGAAAAAGGAGTTGGAGAGAGGGAAAAGCCTCCAGTCACTTCTGGTTAAACGAGGGTGTCGGCAGCCACTTTCCAAACAGCCATTCAGTTCCCAACGTCCCAACCAGAGAAACCCACTTCTAACAAGAGTTTGACACGTTACTAATATTCTGTACGATTTTGACCGTTTCTGTATTGGATATCAGATTTTGCAAAAGTGATGCCTTAAAACTTTAGTCATTGTCTGTTGACTAAAAAAAATCTGAAATCTAAATTCACGTAAGTCTGATAAAAGTCTTATGCACCGTTCTAGCTGTAATAGTAGTCTGATAGAGTAATAGTAGTCTGATTATGCACTGTTCTAGCTGTAATAGTAGTCTGATAGAGTAATAGTAGTCTGATTATGCACTGTTCTAGCTGTAATAGCACAGTACTACTGTAATATCAGTACTGCTGTTATTAAAAAGCTCTAATGAATGTCATTTATGCCACACTCTCCATACAAGTAGTGGATTGTTGTATGCACAAACACACACACAAAACACACACACACACACACCCACACACACACACACACACACACACACACAAACATATGCATTCACTAACACACACATCTGCCAAAGAACTGTTAGCTTCTTGCATAAACGTTAGTGTTTCATAAGCTCAATTAACCTGACTCTCTGAATTTAAATATAATCACGTAATGAGATCCCACAATGTACAAACATTATGTCTTTGTGGCAACTTAAATGGGAATAGATTTCATGTAATCTTTACAATATGTGGTTTCATTTTACAACATGTAGAATATATTCTAATGACCTTGACACAATAAACAAATTTCAATCATGAGAAGGAAAATATAAGTCACTACCATAACTTTTTTCTTTGCATATGGACTGTATATGGGATGTATGTG
>JAOYMR010000008.1:11178474-11211489 GCA_025802075.1 Tenebrosternarchus preto | reverse complement strand
GGATGTATATGGGATGTATGTGGGATGTATATGGGATGTATATGGGATGTATGTGGGATGTATATGGGATGTATATGGGATGTATGTGGGATGTATATGGGATGTATATGCCGTATTACTGTTCTAAAGAGAAGTTAATGTTATCACTCATTATAAACCATTTCTGTAATGAAAGTGCCAGAACTTTCTATGATCCAACCTGGCTGGGTATTTTCAAGGATCCTAAATAAGTATTAGCCCACAGTGTGCAACACTGGCTCCTGTAACTCACTGCTGGTCGAGGGACTGACTGTCGGAGAATTTAGTGGACGTATGGCTTTGTGACACTACATGAACTTCCTGTTTCAAGCAAAGCCACAAATTGCAATAAAAGGTCTTATGACAAGGACTGGATGCTAATTACATGACAGCGTTTTGGTAAAAACTGTGTGCAGTCCGTACAAGTCCACAGATTCATACAAAAAAAAAATGCTTTCGCCAAGAAAAATATATATAAGTTAAGCTGACGTAAAACTATGTCTCTGATTGTAAATAGGTACGGCCACAGCTGGAGACACTATGTAGCTATAGAGAAGGTCACCTCACAAGGAGAAGGACATGGAGCCAAACTGGACAGCATTCAAAACCTGCACTCCTCAATGATCTCTGTGCAATCAGACATGTGTAAAATATTGCATTTGTTCTGTCTTGAATTATAGAACTATGTGTGATGGTTTTTGCTTAACATGATCATGTATGTTGCCAATTTATTGGGTTACGCTGAGCAACATCTGGAGGGTATCCTTAAATAATGTGATTATATATCTCAAAATGAAGAAATCTGAGAATATAAGAAAATGATGGTCAGGTTAACCTTATTAGAAAAGACTGGTGGCAAGCAGCTTGTGGAACTGCATAGTGAGTGTGCTGACAGATAATACTGAGAACATGATTGTATAAACAAGGTATAGACTGCTGAATTTAGAACGATTACAACAGCAATATCACCAGTATATTTTACCAGTATACCAGTATATTCCCAACCAGGGCAACTTGTATAGGGTCCGGGGAATTGTTTTGGGTTGACAAATAATCCAACCCTGTATAATAATAATAAATTATTATATTTGTATCCATGTGTGTGCGGGTGTGTATGTATTTTCCCAGCTATGTATGCCGCACTCTAGCATCCAAGGTGATCCGAGAAATTACTAAGTAATATTAAGATTAATAACTAAATAATAAATCTGGAGTTTAAGAGATTATCTTCTGCATTTTGACTGCAAACTGCATTTGTTAATAAATCATCATAATTAATAGCCTATAATTTAGTCATATAGAAGTAGTTATTTTGCAAATAGCCGTGTCTCTGTGGTGTGTAGTCAAGCACAAGTGTGCGTGGTGTTTTGGAGGAAACATTTGGAAGGTCTAACAAATTGTGCTTTGAGAGAGCGTGCATGGCCAAGGTGCGGGGTTAACGCCTACCGTCTTATGGACACAGAACAGATCCCATAGATGTCACGCGCAATCTGGCCCTCTTGGGACAGTAAAGGCCGAGAATATAGTATCACGTGTTTTGCTCCATGTATCCAATAGTTTGAGAGCATAATAGATACTATTTAAGGTACAAAAAACCCACACTTGTTCATTGTTAAAGGTGAGTATGCAAAGGAAAACTGAGGACGCAGGCCACACCCTCTAGCACTAACCCTCAAAAACGTCTTACTTCCTCGATTATGATAGCGAAATTAGATCATAGCCCAGACTTTGAATTCGGTTTAATTAAAGTTTTGTTAAAGCTGAATAAAGAGAACTTTATAGACTGTACTAAAGTTATATAAAGCGCTGGACTCTCAGAACCATAGACTCCAATGGTCAGCTATATTCGTAAACAACACTGTTGCCCCTTATTGCTGAGGTTTCAAAAAACAACACAATCAGCGCGTTTTCACTTGAAATTAGCGTAAGTCTGTTGAATTTCCATTTGAAATGCGGTTTTATTTGAAAAATGCCATCAACGTAAGGCATGCCACATATGCTTTATTGCTGTATTTGATACTCGGCTATATTTTGTTGAAAATCTTCAATCAAACGTTAACGTATTAAGATCGTATGTCTGGATAATAGCTATTCGACACTAGGTATTCTCTTAGCTCTAATACATTGGCCTATACAGTGTCATATCAGTATTCATCACGGTGGAGGTGCGCATTCATTTTCCTCTGAAATACACTGCGACAACAAACGTCTGGATTTAATTAATTCTCTCCATACTAAACATGACATGTCTGAAGGAATGTAACTCATCAAGCCGCGTCCGGGTTGTCTTGTGGAACAGGCCTCGGAACAGCCAACTCCTGCTGCCACCCAGCGCTCTTCGAGGAAGATTAAAAAAAAAACATCTTGCAATAATCAGTCCAATTAGTGGAGGTCGCGGCTGTGCGCGCTCGGGTTAGTGGTGGGAGGCTGTGAAAACAGGGGGCGGCTATTAGACGAAACGCGATCCTCATTCATCAGTATTGTAATAATCACCGCGCAGACGAGCCGCGCAGGTCCTGCGAAGCTCTGATCAAAATGATCCGTGGAAACAAGACGTTTACAAACATTGTCAAGACGAGACGAGTGCCCTGATTCTGCCTGTCATTGCCATGCGCGTCCGAGCTGGAGTGAAAGATTGGGCTTTCCCTCCATGCTCCATAATAGAAGTGACCTGTAGGCCGTCGTTCAGTTGTACTGTACAATGCTAAATACAGCGAATAGTCTCGATTTGTATATAGAATGATTCCGTTCACTTTACTGGAGACGTTCATTAATTTAATTGATGTTCGCTGATCTTGTCGCAGGTTAGAAAATTACTTTTCAGACGTAGAGGTCTGTAAGCGCCGGGAGGCAGACAGCCCCAAATGCTTCTGATATTATTATATCATCATTCTTAGATAATTCTTGCATATCATTTATGGTTAATCTGTAATATTGCATGTAATTAACCTTTTAACGCGTCTTTGTACGCTTCAGATAATAACTAACCGTTTATTAATCAAAGCGGCAAAAAATTAAAGAATAAAAATGCTTAATTGATGGAATGCCCGGACATGTTATATGACTAATAACCAGACAACAAACAACAAAAACATTTATATCTATTATTATTATTATTATTATTATTATTATTATTATTATTATTATTATTGCCATTATATTTGTTATTGTTTTTATTTGTTATTATTATACTGTCTTGTGTTTAGTAAATGAAGTTAAACATGTTATTAATTATCACACATAACGTTTCTATTTTACGTTTAAATAATTATCGTTAGAGGTGAACAATCCCTTTCAGAGTAACGCCTCTCACTGGTTTGCTAATGTATAAAAGAAACTTTCCTGTATACGAGGTATGGAAGAAACGCTCTCGCTCTACCACATAGTTTTAATTTTTACAAATTAGATAAACTTCAGTTGAGTCTGATTGCTTAAAACTATATGTTCATGTATCACACTATTATTGCATTTATAAATGTATGCTTATTTAACAACAACAGTACTCAAGTTTTTATCCCTACAATATTGTAAAAGCTAATATTCCCAAGGGGCATGCCTTTTGTCAATTAACGTATAGACTGTAAATCGTTTGACATCTCAGGCGGTACGTTTGTTGTCCTGTGTTAATCTGTCTCCCATGCGACAAGTATCCACATCACAGGCCTGCACATGTAGAGAAAGTTTTAGCACAAAGAGAAGAGCTTGAACCAAATTTTATCTCTCACATACAAATCTTTCAATATTCTAACATCATCTTTTTTTCCACACTAAACGTGACTATGTCGAACTTTCTTGTGGTCTTAAACTCGCAGCTTCAAGATCAGAGAGCATCCGTGATGGAAGGCGAAACCTGTTTCTATGCCATTCTGTGCGCCGGGCTACGCTCCGCGTGAGAGTGATCTCGCGGCTTGTGATACGCCAGTGATCGTATTCACAGCAGTCACGATTAGAGAATAGGTTACGCACTCTGTTGGCACTGTTCGGCGGTCCATTTCAGCTGTTTAATTCTGATAAGAACCATAAACAAATACATTGGTGGCTCATAATTTAGAATGACCACGCCGAATAAATAATTTATCGAACCGTAAAGTAGAAGGTGAATGTAAAAAATAGCGGGGGAGAGTTTTAGCAAAAACTGATATTTTACTGATATTCACGTGTCTTACCGGCAGCAGGGGTCCCTCGTAGTTTCCTATCCACTTTGACACGGGTACTGGCTATTAAAACCGCTGTTCGCTCTAAAAAGCATTCCTTCAACCGTTTATTCATCGCTTAAACCGCCCTCTAAATTCGTAACCCTCTTCCACTTGAGATCTCTGTGCCTCCGTACCTGTAGCGCGCGCGCAAATGCTTATGCCCTAGTAATTTGTAATACCCTCATCACGATGATTAAATAATTCATGGAACAGTGTGCGTAATCTTTTTATAAGTACGTCTTTTACATCAATTACATTACCTTTCGCAATTTGCTAATCTAACTCTTAACCTCTGCAAATTTATAAAGATTGACATTAATTCCGCTAGACATGAAAAAATAAATAATAGTATATTTGTTTTATTCATTTATCTGTGTATTTATTGTTGTAGTTTAGGATGCCAATATTTACTTTGTAAATCATTTGATGTATGTTTCATACGTGCTATCAACAAGTTAAAAAGGGGGTGGGTTTACATAGTCCGTGGATTTCTTGTTCACGGTTACTCACTCCCCGACTGCAAGGGTTATAGAACGTTTAATGCGCATTCGTACTCTAGCGCCATCCTCTCCTCTGCTGTGGGATAGTCACGTCTACTTCGAGCCCTCTTTGGCTACTTCAACCGTCTGTCAAAGCCTGTGTAAAAAATATCTAATATACAGGGAAAATCTAGGCTATATTTCTGTTGGTGGGCGGGTTTTAAATGAAGGGAATAATCAGTCAGCGAGGCCAGGGAGCCACCTCAAAGCATATCAGGTTACTTTGAATGACAGCGTAACCATGGCAAATAATTTGACTAAAACTATTGTCTTATCCTCGCCATCCCCGGGTCAGATAACCAACCAATCACAGTTCACATAATCGGTTTTCTTGCCAGCTTAAAATAATATTATTAAAACAAGCGAGCGAGCTTCGTCTTCGGGAGTACGTTATGGTGAAACGGCATAGAAAAGGTGGTGAGCGACTCACACAGGAGGAAAACTTTCTCTCAGACTCACACAGGAGGAAAACTTTCCCTCAGACTTTTTAGATGGATACGCGGTGTATTACGTATGGTTGAGCGGATCTGAAACTCCGCGCCTTGATTAATTCGGAGTAGGATTTTATCAACATTTGACGACGCTTTGAAAATTTTGCCGTTCATGGACTTAAACTGTTTTCCAGTGAGTAACTGTTGTTATCAGTAACTTGGACAAACGCCCTAAAACAAACAAAAAAAAAACCAATTTGTTAACAACAAATCATGTCTATGCTCCCAACATTCGGCTTTACGCAAGAGCAAGTTGCGTGCGTCTGCGAAGTTCTACAACAGGGTGGAAACATTGAGCGTCTAGGACGTTTTTTGTGGTCTTTGCCGGCCTGCGAACATCTTCACAAGAATGAAAGCGTCCTTAAAGCAAAAGCTGTGGTCGCTTTTCACAGGGGAAACTTTAGGGAGCTTTATAAGATTCTCGAGAGTCACCAGTTTTCACCACACAACCATCCGAAGCTCCAGCAGCTGTGGCTCAAAGCACACTACATTGAGGCAGAGAAGCTCCGGGGCCGCCCTCTTGGGGCTGTAGGGAAGTATCGCGTCCGAAGAAAGTTCCCTCTACCCCGGTCTATCTGGGACGGTGAGGAAACCAGTTACTGCTTCAAGGAAAAGAGTCGGAGCGTGTTAAGGGAGTGGTACACTCACAACCCGTACCCTTCACCACGGGAGAAGCGGGAACTAGCCGAGGCAACCGGGCTAACAACTACTCAAGTCAGTAACTGGTTCAAAAATAGACGGCAGCGTGACCGTGCGGCGGAGGCTAAGGAAAGGTAGGAGAAAGTGACCGCTCACTACCGTTAATGACGCTGTATAATGTTACAGTTCAACAGCTTGTTTGAAAGTTAGCAATAAAACGCGTAGACTACTAAAACTACTCCAGGCAATCCAGACGTGCAGGCTATGAATGCATCAGTTCTTTGGGCTGAGAAAAGCAAAACTGGAAAATATTATTATTATTCCATTTTCTATACTGGCAAATGTATACATATATATTTGTTTTATATTTGTTTTGGAATGGTAATTGTCAAACAGTAAACATGACTACCTGTTGCTAGTATGCTATCAAATTAGCTGTTGTCAACATTCGCGACATATACGGTACTGTAATTATTATTATTATTATTATTATTATTATTATTATTATTATTATTATTATTATTATTATTATTATTATTTGTTACTGGGCATAACACTCTCGCTAACTATATATTCTAGGTCTATTACTTGTCATTCACAGAATTAAACTTTTGTAGATTTATGACTTAATTATTTACCCTTTTCGAAATGTTTAGTTATAAAGAAGAGTTGGCTGCTGGGTATTAATTCAGCGTGTGTCCTATTTCAGCCGCTAGCGATTTAGACAAGTTGAAACCGCAGCATTAAACTACTCTTGATATCTATCTAGGACTGAGAATTGTGTAAAGGTCAGGCCTTGATGTGACACTGCTTGAGACCCCATTTTGTCCTGCAGGCTTAGATCTGTTTATGTCGACTGTTATACCTGTCGTTACAGTCAGTGTGAGCTAGATTTTTAAAAGTCTGCTTAAGAAATGAATAGAAATCGATAAGAAAAATGTTACTGGCCGCGATATCCTCGCTTTGTAAGGCCTTGTTTTGACATTTTTTGTTTTCTTCTTTGTTGCTGTAAATATTTAATTTCCTATAGCGTATCCGTGTAGATTTTCTGTCTCTACTTAATTTCTAATTTTCATAAAGCTTTTAATAGTCTAATTGAATATTAAAACGGGCGAGAGTGTTTGGATGTTTTCAAAGAAGGCATTGTTGCAAACGGTCTGTATTGTCTCCAAGCTAAAGCCTCTTTCAATGTTATTGTCTTACATATTAATCTATAAGGCCTGTTGCCTTCGTCATTATTTTTACATTTCCGAAAATAATTCTATTCTCAAACTAAATCACGACACCGTCTGCGTGGATCTCGGTTTTATGTGCATACAGTTGCCAGGTGTATTCTAATAACATGCTTCCATTTTTACAGGGAAAACAACGAGAATTCGAACACGAACAGCCATAACCCACTGACATCATCCTTGAATGGAAATAAGACAATTTTAGGGAGTTCGGATGACGACAAAACACCGTCTGGAACACCGGATCACACGTCGTCGAGTCCGGCTTTGCTCCTTACGTCTAACTCGGGGTTACAATCTCTCCACGGCCTCGCGCCTCCACCTGGTCCCAGCGCTATACCGGTACCTAGCGCGGATTCGGTTCATCACCACCACTCTTTACACGACACAATACTGAACCCTATGTCATCAAACTTGGTCGATCTCGGTTCTTAAAATAACACAAAACAAAACCTATGAAAAAGGACACTTTTATGTGGACGACATCTCCAGACATGAGGAGCGATTAATGCAGCATAAAAAAGAGAAGGTATTGGACAGAGTACGTTTGTGACGTTATTTTGGATGGTCTACAGTAAAGTCAATAAAAGGTTCTTGATACGGTATTTTTATAGAATGTATTGCTCTGTTGTTCGAAGACAAGGAACTAAAAATTCTTGTTATAAACATCGATAATATTTTAGATTGCAACAGATCCGTAACCTCTCAGTCGTATACCCCATTTGTTTACATTTTATTTTATTTTCTTAAAGGCCATATTAAGTTTCATTTTGATGGGGTGCCGCCTTATGGAGTGTTTCTGTTACCAGCACAGCGATTATTAAAGTTATATCGTTTTTTTTCGTTTCTTTTTTTTTTTAGAAAGCGACTGCATGTAAATTTTGCGATCAGTAATAAAATATAAATTCGATCCCACCATAGTTTCTTATACCCTTTACAATAAAAGCTAAAGTACATTTACTGAGCAAAGTATGTGTTGTAATTGTTTTGTTTAATGTTGTGTAATGTTCATTTAATGCTTTGATATATGATACACACTACGTATAGTCTGAGGCAGGCTAAAGTCAGGCTACAACACATTTACACGTGTTTAGGTGGCACCCTGCTCTCTAAGATAATAAATCACGATAGCCCAAATCACAGGCGATCATAATTACATGGAATAAGATACACGTGCGCGTAATGCACCCCGTGTTCAGTTTTGCAACTCAGGAACTGCTCGAATGCTAGGCCTTTACCCCATGTTAATCTAGGTTTTGAGGATTTCTGCGGGTTGGTTAGTTGTTAACTCGGTCAGTCCTACACTCAAGTGTTCTGGTCGATATGAAAGTCGCTCTGGATGAAGGTGACTAAATGTATCTCTGTCTTAGAGCTTTGCGAATATCTGGAACGTTCCCAGACTGCTTTCTTCGGTTTCTATAAACGAGTGTTCAGGCATGCCCCCAGTGCATTAACAACAAATCATTGTATTATTATTATTATTATTATTATTATTATTATTATTATTATTATTATTAACTACAATATTTGCTATAGCAAGATGAGGCAATGTACGATGCACCTTGGTTTCTAAGTGCTAGGCGCTGGAGACACAACTTCTCATGCAGAGGGTTTCTTTTCATGGTTCAGCCTGTCTGCACGCAAACAGCGACGCTTCCGCGACTTTCCGCGATTTCCTTTTCAAAGTGACCTAGTTCACTATTTCAGAGTCGCCGCGCTGTGTTAAATCGTGTGCCATAGACTAGAGACTATTAAAAGAACTAATCGTCTGTGTTTGGTTGATTTATTGATTTATGGGCATCTTTGTTTTAATGAATTATATAACAGTTTAAAATGTCATTGGTAATCTTCGTGTCATACATTACTAATTTTATTTAACTGATGAGTATTCGACTTCTTTTGTTCCCGGGAAATGTGTGTGGCTGCTCTCATTCGATTTTGACTTTCTCAGCGTTATAGTACTTTATTAGATATTGGGGATTACTTAGACCTGCTGACTGACAGGATTTTGACTGATGATACATATCTTTATTGTGCAGTCCATTCTGACGTCTACACAGCACATAACTCTACCGGACTCAAGGACTTACTAAACCCGTTCCTACACGCCTTCGTAAAAACTCTTGTTCTCTTCTCTTCTTTTCTCTTCTCTTCTCCATAATTGATTTTAATTGATCCAGTGTTGAATATTGTAGTGATTTACCCTTCTGCTTCCTGGTCTTAATAGTAATTTAATGCCTCCTTATGGGTTTCGTGCTGTGAATGGCATGCAGGCGATTGTCCGTTGAACTATAATCTTTGGTAACAAGAAATAATTCTGATATTATCTATTGTACCTACAACGCACAACCTCTCTGTGCCAGAATTAGATACTGCAGGCTGTATAGTATAAAAAGTATTATTTTAAATGTAAAGCAAGCCTTAGTCCTATATTTAAATAATTGTTTCCCAGCAGATGAATTGGTTCTATGACCACGAGATCTTTTTTTTCTAGCAATTCTCACTTGACATGGTTTTAAGCCGATTTTTTCCACATTCCTCACTATTATAGTTTATTTAGCAGGCCTATTTTAACAATGACATTAATGCTAGTGATGGTATGTGTTTTTCTTAAAAAGGCGAGGCCCTTAAACGTTGGGCATGAGATGCTTCAACAGCTCTCAGTTTAATCTCCAGATTAACAAGGACCCGCCGGCTATAAAATCTAACACGCGTATTTACTGTTGGAAAGTATTTTTATCGGAAAACTGTGCAAAACTGCAGCAGGGATCCAAAAGAGGACAACGTAGCAGTTTATATTTGTGCTCCTCAAAGTACAAAGAACAATTCTCCTATATAAACGAGAGTTAAAACTCCTCTAGTTATTTCCCGTGTACCCGCATAGACAGACCAGCTGCATAGAAATTAAAATTGCGAATTACGAAATTAAATGTATGCATAGTTGCCTACTACGTAAAGATTTTTGAGAAAACCATTCTACGATTAGGTGGTAAATCCCAAATTGTTGTTCACACCAGCTGTTAAATCCTAATTTCCTTCCAAACTACTCACAAACATTCCAGATATTATCTGTATTATCAACGGGTCCAGTGGCTTCATTAATCCCAAAGATTTATTTTAGTTTAAATTATAACTTTAAACTGTTATCGCCGTTTAAAAGTTAAAGTAAAGAGAATTGTGTTATACCCCCAAAACTATCGTTTTCAAATCTAAATGCAATTTTAAATTATGTGTTTATTTATGTGTTGTCCTGGAACACGTATAGGAGCTGTGATGTTAACAGGTAATCGAACCTGTTTTAGTCTACCGTGCTTCCTCCCAGCTGCCGTAAGTTCACCGGCTAGCTCCTTAGGCACACGTTCAAATATGGGAAAGCGCTGGGCACTTCTACAAATCTCAACAGCAAAAAGCCCCAGTGTTGAATTAACACCTACAGTGTTTATGTGGGTCCAGCTGGACATAAATGAACGCTGTAAGAGTTCAATCCGGTATGTTTTTCCCCTACGCAGTATATTTTTATGCTAGAATAATCCCAATACATTTCACTTGCATTTTTTATTGTTGTTTTTTTAGGGACACTATACCAACAGTTCAAATATCTCTTATGCTAATGAAACCTGTCTTTGCTTAACGAATAATTTTCGTTTATTCGTTTTATTTGAGGGACATATCATAAAAGAAACCTTTTTTTACTCAAAAAGGCAAAGTTACCTAACCGTTAAGCAAAACACATTGATAGGTGGATAAAATGCATAAATTAATATCAGGACATCAGAGTTTTTTTCTGTTTGTCTGAGTTCGCCGATTATTAGACCTACAGTGACTCTTTTGGTCACACACACGCGCACACACACCCAACACTGCTCTTAAAAGCCCGCGTTGTCACAAAGAAAACAGACGTGTTCTCCACTTTCTGCACACTGTTTACCTTACCTATTACATGTTCATATCTATTTTATTTACTGTCTGAACTGTAGTCGCAGTATTGGTTTAGTGCAGTCAGTTAGAGTTAGAGGTACAAAAAAGAAAAAAATCCTTTAGCAAATAAAATTTCGCCATCTATAATGTCATCAGCACCCTCTAGTGACTGACTGAAAGGTTGCAGTGAATAGGAGAAACCGAGAACTTTACCCGTTCAGCCAAGACAAAAAGAATCCCCCAGGAGTCCCTTCGATATCAAATAAATCAGGTGGATCTCTGTAAAATGTGTTTCCTAAAGACATATCGCTGTTAGTATGAACAATATGTGAATTACAACGCGATTTTTCTAGACCAAAGTGTGAATTCAGTGAGGTAATCTTGGTGGTTACCTGAATCAACAGAGGACGTACGCCCTCAAGTGGAGCACTAAGATAAAGGAGACTTTACCTATGCATTTTTAGAATAGGACATAATACATTTAATTTCACTTTGTGTGATCTGCACGTACCTATATCGGTATCTAGCTGTAATGATTAATCTTATTAGTATAGGCCATAAGTTTAACTTTTAATTAACTGTGTTGAGTATATTATTTTAATTTTGTTGTTTTCAGTACCTTCAGATATTCCATTGGACACAAAGAAATGCTACCAAATGTGACCAAATTATCCGGCTGCCCTTATTATAATAATGAATTTACCAAAACATCCAAACATTCTGGAAATGTTTTTAAAACAACAGAACGAGGAAAAATGCATTAACAACTGTAACCCGAGCATTTTAAATCATACCATAGATCTTAATATACAACCTAGTGTGATACGTTATTTTTAAAGGCCTACAATAGATTTATAAGTATATGTTAAAAGACAGAATTACACTGAAGCATCAGGAGCCTTGTTAAAATACGCTTGGTAGTTGCAGCACAGAGAGAAGCGTCAGTTTACCAACCAGTGGTTATCCGAATGACGCCTAGTATGGTGAATTCATAATAACAGCACGAACACTTTTCAATCAAGCAGATTGTGAGGTCAGAACTTTAATACCTAAACCAACACTTTAATTAGCAAAGCTAAATGCGTAACTATTTTATACCACAATAGCCTTGGTAATAGAAGATATCTGTTGGGTTTAAATGTGAGATACAGCATTTTACAGATTTTGTGTGAAGATAAACATTCGCATTTTGGCTTATTTTTACACTCCTTCGTTGCTCTCTCATTTGTGGTATTCTTCATAATGCGGTGAGTGAATTAGTCAAAATTATAAAAACTAACTAAAAATATGCCTATTCAGTGTGACAGCAGCAACGCGTCAGGAGAAAAACTTGTATGGAATTCGCCCATATTTTAATACTTAATAAAACAGCAGTGTAGACGATAACTGATCTTCTGCTCCTTCTCCCTGTACCTGTAATTTAATCTACCACTGAAACAGAGGTAGGTTAATACAATCGTTATAACTTACCTTGAACAATCAATTTAAATAACAGACAGACAGACAGATAGATAGATAGATTGCTTTGAAAGCCTGATTAAAATGTACCCTGTACAAAATATTGTTTGTCAAATCCAAAAGACAAAAAGCAAACAACAACAAAACAGAAGCATTTTTAAGATAAACATTTTTACTTGCAAGCAGTTTGTGAATAAATGGTTAATTTAGAATATAATGGAGGACAATTACTCCTCTGTAGGCACTACACTTAATCAATGTATTCAGTATTTTTATGTTTACCCTTTTGCACCCCTTTGGCCTACTGCCTTTAAAATTCATTATAACTTTGCTTACTTGGGTTATTTTACTATCATTACATGACACCTTGAATTTTTGTTGAGTTCATAAACACCTTCCATTTAGGTTTATATGAACTGCATTTAATAATCAACGAGTATTTATTAGATTTCCAGCAGATGGCGCTCTTTCCGTGAACTTCAATTCAGCTCTGAAATGGTGACTTTCCAGTACTGCTTTGACAGTGATCCATTCAATATGGTTTCTAGTACTACAGCTGAGATTGTGTGGCATGTGAGTAAACCTCTTCACTCGTGCATAAATGGGTAATACAACCTAAAACAATGTAATTTACCAAACCTTTACAGCCAACGATAGGGTACGCAGTATGATAGAGAGATCACATTACTGCCAATTTCGAATTATTTTCCCCACGTGAAACATGAGTGATTTCACCATTTTTTTACTATCACAAAGAGGCGGGTATTGTGGACCTTTTAATTTGGGATTGCTGATTAATCGTGTTCTTTGTTGCAACGGGGTACAGTTACCTGCACTGTCCTGACCAGTGATTTTGAACAGCTGGACAGCAATATTATAGACAGAAGGAACGACACTAGAAACCTTTAGATTCAGCTGGACAGCACACTTTCACTCACCACTTGAAAGAAGAGCTCTTATGTTAGACATTTTAACGCATGTTACTAAGGCATGTTACTAAGGTGTGGGCGTTATGCGTTTTGAAAGGAAGTGTAATGTTAGGCGTTAAATTTGAGCATCGATTTGCAGAGACTAGGGCTCGACTAATCAACACGATTAAAATGAATGCTGGAAGGTGTGGTTTAAAGAAAGGGTGGGTTTGGTTCAAAATGATGTACAGTACTTCATCTACTGCGACTGACATTAAATATACATGACGTCTACTCTTTGAGTCTCCTCTCCCGGGAGCACGTGTTTAAATTAAACCGAGTGGGTTTCGTTAAGACAGTTAAAAAGGCGTGTGTTCGCGGATTATTTCAAACAAAAAAAAGTGGAGTTTAAGGAATTATGAAGCGTTGGTGTCGAAACGTAGGAATATGTTCGGGAGACTTTAAACTGTGATTAAGATGTCATGACTTCTCGAGATTAAACTACTGCAGCTAGTGCTGGTTACACTTTTGACTGCGTGTGGTGTGCGTATTCTTTAAGCTGTTTTGAAATCCATCAATGAACAGCAGAAGCCTGCAAAGCGATGGTACTATGAAACTGTTCCAGGTTCTACCAGAAATTCAAGAAATAGTGGTCCTGTAGCCTCTAGCGAAATGCTATACATTTTGAATGGGGCCTTCACTTGCTGGCGATTTTACCATGAACTAAAAGGCAACGAAACCCATTATGTTTTCACATCAGATGCTCACAGAAGTCTGGGTATCAGTGGTCACCAATTAACTAAGGAGACGGGATTCCATTAGATTTGAAGTCATTTTACCCTGTGATCTTGCACAAATGGAAATATACATCAGAGTCCACATATCATGTGATGGTCACATGATGAAACATTACGTTCACGCTTGTTCGACACGGTCCTTGGGTGAAAGGAGTACTGCGCACTGAACAAAAAAACGACACGTCGCCCCTTAAACGGGGGAAAATACTTGTCAAACAACTACAGCCCTATTATCCCCAACGTTCTTTGTTCATTTTTTTCTTAAGATAAAATCCATTGCAGTAAGTTAAACTTGTAGTCTGATTAACCATTTAACGATATCAAGTTTTAACCTATACAGTGCAATGTCCTACACTGTTAACGGTATAACATATTTGTACAATGGGGGATACATAATTCTGAATATCTCTAAAATGAATGCATGCAGGCGATCCTATTCCAAACTCATCCCACAAGATGGCGATATAAGCACACAAGATTATGCAGAGTGCTAAGTTTCTCCAGTGTCGACGCTGTCAGTGGCTGTTGTGATTGTGAGCACATGTTCAGCTCAGTGGGTAATTCATTCTGCAGCACTAAACGGAGGTTAAATCGTTAAGTACAATCAAGAACAACACAGACACGCTTTCGCGTCGTTTTTTGTTTTGTATTACTGGAAATATTGAATTAATCATGCGAAACATTCAATCTACAGTGCGTTTATTAAGTTACAGATACTTTTATTATCGTTACCATAGCAATTCTCATTGTTATTATTATTGTTGTTATTGTACTGTTTATAGTTTATTTAATTAATAATACTGATAATAATTATGGGAGTTAGCTGACTGTTGTTGATTAAGATTCGTGGTCCATTCGAATAGCCCATGAAAAACAACAGTTATTTAGAACATTTTTATTCTTATCGGGATTAAAGGTTTAACTAGAATCTGTGCGGAAGAACTAGTTGGAGGTTAGTGTCATCCCTGAGGATAAGGAATTAGAGTTGAAGGAGAGGTTTCGGCCTTCACATGGAAGGCCAATCTGTCGCAACATATCCGTCTTCGGATGAACGACTCTTGGGTGTGTAGCTGCTTCTACCAGCTCTTTCAGTGGTCGTAAATGGGATCCGATTTGCTAGTAACTCTCCCCGCTGTAACAATGGTGCCTAACGCTGGCTGGCTGTGCGTAAAACAAGACATCTGTTTAAATGGTTTCTTGCTAATAAACTGCTCTCGAATGGCGTCTTTGTTAGAGCGTCAAAGATTATTTACAGAACGAGTCAATTTCTAAATGGTTTCATGATTGTTGAGCAGAGTCGCTGTAGGAGGCAGTGAGGACTATATTGGAGGCTGAGGGGGCGAGCTCTCTCGCACAGCGGGGCTCCAGCAGGAGCGGCGCTAATTGAGGAGGCCGAGCCGAGGCGGGCTAGTGGCGCACGGGAGCGCGAATAGCAGGGGCAGGGCAGGGTTCAACCCGGGAAGCTCAGCGTTTTGTTGATAGACTATGAGACCAAACCTCTCCCTCTCTCTCTCTCTCTCTCTCTCTCTCTCTCTCTCTCTCTCTCTCCATAAAATTGCCTGTTCCACCCCATAGTCGGTCTATTGGCTAAGATAATTGTTCTACCTTTGGAGTTTCCACTCTGTTGCAAATACTAAGCAATGGAGGCCGTAGTATTGAATAATGTAAGAATAAACTGGGTTTGGGTAAACGGTAATAGTTACCGTTTAATCTTTTTTAAGATGACCTTTTTAAGGGATGTGGACACACATCTTTGTGGATATTCCATTTTTATAACTAAGAGTCTTCCATTATAATGTGAATGCATCTGTTAAATCACTCTCACATCTCCACATGTGATGAAAAAATTCTTATCAAAGAGCACGATAATATATATTTACATGGAAGTGTGTGTAAACAGATATGATTTTGCAATTGCACAAACGGATGTGGTCATCTTTGTTTTTATTGTTTAGCGAATGGACAATTTTATACTTTATATTTAAAAATAGCTTTTAATATAGATCCATATTAAAACGTTTACATGTTATGAAAGTTTACACTTAAAAGAATACACTTTAAAAATAATTTAATATATTTGTAGTATCATCTTTGTTATCAGCTCTTTTGCTAGCAAAACTAGCTTGTGAACAGCTGTTAAAAACTGCAAATGGTACTGATAATACAGTTGCGTCTCGGTCTCTTCACTATGCGCAAGAGTACGAGATCAGTGCCCACTCATTCAGCCCCTTCTCTCTCTCTCTCTCTCTCTCTCTCTCTCTCGCGCGCGCGCTCTCTCTCTCTCTCTCTGTGCGCGCGCGTGCGCGTCGCGAATGAGAAAAATTAAGATGTACAATATGCATTATGTGTGTAAATGTCAAGAAAGGAAATAAAGTTTCCTCTACCAGAATCAGGGGATGTGGCAGACAAACTGCGTTTGATTGTCAGGATTGGAGTATCGGACCAAGTTGAAAACACTACAACTGCATCCCACCTACAAAAAAATCCGAATTAACTTTCAAATGAGGACAAATACATTACTGATCCTATATCATAGCCCTGTGTGGTCTCGGAATTACTGCCTTAACAGAATTATAGTTTTTAATCCCGCTTGCTTTAATACAACGTCCCATCATTATGGGCAGCTCGGTGGAGAGTTCAGGACGGGTGCACCTTTCGCTCTGTTTGCGTTAAAACTGCGACTGAAGTGAAATCGTTTAGGTTTTCCATTTTGTTATTTTGTGTGTGTGTGTGTGTGTGTCGCTTCCATTCTCTCTAGTTAGATCTTTGGGAAACATCCAGAATAAAACAATATCTCCACGTGGGTTTAATAAAACTGTCCTTTTCTACTAACTTGAGTATTTACTTACTGACATTTACTTAAAAACATTAACATTTAATTAATATTCTGTAAGATAATATCGTTTAGAAACAACTAGGCTTACCTTGTACTACACCCCATGTCACACGCGCTGCTCGGTTAACTAAGTCATTACAGTTTTTTAAACGCACAGACTTCCTTCTGTGGCCATTTGGACATTTGGAGTGGGGGGGGGGGTAAATACTAAGGATATTTTCCGGGGTGGAAGGGGGGTAGACTCCATCTTGCCAAAAGTAGCTGCTCTGCCTGGTCGCCTGGTCTGCACCTTATCTCAGCGTGTTCAATTCGGGTCAGAGGGAACTGTAGCTCATTGAGAACTGCATGAATACACACGAATAGAAAAGTTGTGTTCAGTTAACCGATGAATTCAGAGGAAAAACAGGGCACTGCGATCTTTTCTTATTCCAGTCTGCAGCCTAATCGGACTTGTTTGTCTCTGTGCGAGTAAGGTTATGGGAACAGGACAAATAAGCTATTTTGCCGTTTTTTGCCACATGCACTATTGATGATACACACAGTTCTAACGGAGCAACATGACACTCTATTGTTGTTCTACTTGTCTCATGTCCACGTTAGGCCTAATCTTTTCGGTTGTATCACGAGTAAGTATCGCACGTCACGTCCACTTTTTCTACCAAGTCCTGTGTCGAGAGCTGGATATGTCATTGTTTTAGATCAGATCCTAAAATGTCCACTTCTACAGCCTGCTTTTTCCGTGCGTTTATTATTGCACTTTGTCTATAGCATTTGTTCTTTGATCCTGATCCAGACGTTCGCTGTTTGTGCTCTTAATATCCGTGAGGATGCTACTCGTAGGCATGAATGGTCATTATTTTCCAAAGCACAAAATTGGGGAGTTTGGTGATGTATACTACACTTGGTCTCAACGTGCCCCAGTGAATGAAATTAGTTTCCTTTTTGTTTAACTCAGTATTATATTGTATTTATTCTTTAATTTAATTATTTCTATTGACTAAACTTGCCTTCAAATGCAGGTTCATTTATTTTAAACAGATATATCGGGGACAAGAAATAAATGTTGCCTGAGAAGATGGCAAAGATACAGAACAGCGAGTGGCCAGACTCTAACCGCCATGGCGATAGGCCTGTCTTTCGGTTGCGCGTGATCTTCAGAGGTCAGAGGCGCCTAGATGCACATTTACGTCAGTCACGACCAACTCCCAGAGACCAAGACGAATCAGTTTTCTAATCCAATATCGTATAAATTTAAATTAACACAAAGAAATATGACAATCAAGCGTGTAGTCTTGTGAATACTAAGAAATCAAATCTGCTGTATAGAACACAAGCTCTATTACCTACGTACATCTTCTGATTCAAGACAAAACGCATCTCTATTTCTTAGTAATAAAAACAGTGCTGTTCTTTTTCATTTATTCATAGATGAATTCTTTTTAAAATAACGAAGGTACTTTGGATCATATTTTTGGGGAAGGAAAAAAGTGATAATTGGTTGAGTGCTAACATTTAATTTAGGACAGCTTTTATTCATTCTCTATAGAGCTTTTCCACTGTTCGGAAACAGGAAAATAACTTTAGATAAATAACTAATGTAATCATTGGGCTATTCTATTCTATTCTATTCTATTCTATAAGGAAAGACATTGTTGACATCCTAAGCAGTCGTAAGTTTGGAATATAGACTAAATGTTTTGTGCTAAGCGTAAATAAAGGTGTAGCTCTCAGTATCTATGTTTGTTGTACTGAAGACAAAGACAAAACCGCATTTTCAATGTGTACATTTCGTGTTCCCTTCCTGTACTGCACTACATGTGCTATGAAAAAACAGTACCTCACGTTCCTGCTTAAGTTATTTGTATGTTTCCTTATTGATTTATATGAAAAAAGTTGCTGTGTGAATTCGTTTTTCTGTGGGCGGAAGGCCCGGGGAGCCCATTTCTTCCATCACTGCTTCTCGTATTTGAATGAAAAGCCCTTTCACTATGACCACAATAGGAGATTGGGCCAAGGGAGGAGTCCTTGATAATTAGTCCATTTAATGGCGCATTTACTTAATTTTTGTATTCATTACCAACTAAGGCAAAGGGGGAACAAGTTTCGTATACTAAAACCTTCACGGTTGCTACGTCCATGAAAGTCTATGAATTCGGTCGTCCGGTAACGTAGAAGTTGCATCCAATGTGTCACGCCTCCGACTCATCTAATAAGTAAGACTGTTTTGCAGTGATGTGAATGTTGCCGCTCAGCCTAATGTGACAAATTAGATCAAATAAAAGGCTTTGATACAGTTTTATAACAAAATGAAATACTGTATTTTAGCTTAGAAATGTATACATTAACATAAACACGCAAGAAAGTAACATTGAATAATAAGCGCTCAGAGCTAAACACGAAATCGGCTTGACCAGTCGATTATATCCCAATTTTTTGTTGCTTTTCTTTTGCATAAAACTCGACTGAATATCCATGGTCGTAAAATGTTCTTTCAAGGTATAAAAACAGAAAAACAAAACGCCTAGAGCACTTAATAGTTACATTGTGACAAATAGTTTATGAACACCAAGTCAAGAAAATTGAACAGGAGATAGAAAAGAAAATGGAGGCATAGAGCAATATTATATACAAGCATATTTCTACACATATATTACAGACTGGGAGAATGATCGCATTATTTAAGATATACATAATTCAATATAAAATCTCAAAATAAAAATAAAAATCTGATACAGTCATAACGATTCGGTTCCACATTTGACCAGTACCCCACACAGGCAGTGACAAGAAGTGTAGTAAAAAGGTGCTTACGACTCAAATGATTGTCTGATGAACATAAAGAAATAGAGGATTGCATCCTGGCTGCGCGTCATCTGTCGAACAAAAACATAAAAAAGACGAAGGACACAGGATTCTAGTAATTCCCTCTTCTCCATCTTCTTGGTGGTCCTGGCAGATACATCGAACGAAGAATATTTCCGTCGTATTTAAAAAAAAGCCTATTGATATATCATGCAAGTGATGGGGGGTAGGGAAAGGCGTGGGGTCCACTGAAAGCGCTTTGAAAAAAGACGTGCTTTTTAATCTTGTTTTCTTTCTTTTTTTCTCAATAGTTATCAGTTGGTCCTCTTTAGCTTCCCCGATATTTCATAATGTTTATTCAGGTCCATATTCCCTGCAAATATTTCTCTTTTTTGCGTATCATACGTCGCATTCGGAGTCACTTGATGTTACTGAAAGAATCGACGTGCCGGTGTCGACGCGCTCTGTCATGCTCGAGACACTGGTCGTCGGACTAGCCGCAGTGGACGGCGACTCTGCCGAGCTGTGTGGAGTACAACCAGATTCTGAAAGAGACCGCATGCCGTTCTGTCCAATTGCCTGGTGCTGGAGCCTAGATGAGAAAAAAGTAAAAGAGTGAGACAATACAGCTTTTTTCCCCCTTTGAATGAAGTTTTTAGGCCTGCACACGATTTATCTCGAACGCATCTTCCAGTAAAAATATCAAACACTACATTTAAAACAAATCTCTAGCGTTTGAAAAATAGGCCTACAAAGCATATGGTTCACTCGGTAGCTTACATAAGTAGGCCAGAACAAGACCAGCAGTAGCCTGGACTGGCTAGAAACTACACAAAGTCCTGCTGGCATTAAATGATCCGTAACAAAACATTAACATGTCGACATGGCATTCCGACTAACACAATTCTCATTTTGACAATCAACCATTGTATTAAAATTAACAAAACGGTGCAACATGACCTTTTGTATTATTGTTTATGCGTCGCGTTTAGTGACGTCACTCGGGGTATTAGTTATTATTTTCACTATTTTCCGATATATATTCATGTATATGTAGCCTTTGCAAAGTCACAGTGGATTTTAGTGTGAAAAAGCAGAAGTTTATTTTTTCTATAGTTCAGAACGGTACGGAATTTATCGTTTAACATAATAGCTAATGGTTGTTACAGACCAGCAACCAAGGAAAGGACCAACACATTATATTAAAGTGCTTGTTTATTATTTACCAATACGTGTTTAAAATTAACAGAATGTCACAAGACCTAAATTATACAATAATCCATCCAATATTATAAATAGCAAGTAATTTATATATATATATATAATATAGATAGATAGATAGATAGATAGATAGATAGATAGGTAAAGGCTATAGCGGAAACACGACATGACAAGCCAGAGTAAACATTTAACATTTAAATGTGTTCACAAAATAATAATGTTATTTATTAGCTCGAATGGGGTGAAATGTGTAAGCTAATGCTAATATTGTGCCACTGTAAAGTCTGAAAAGCGTGGCTTGAAAAACAAAAGTATATCTATTAGTATAGTGAAGATTAACGTCAGTTGTATTTAGTTACCTTTATTTTTGGCTGCTGTGCCATTATTACGATGGGGCGTTTAGACTATTATAGGCCTCCAGAAAATGTGTTTTTAATTATATTATTAGTACTAACTACAAACGTGGGAGTCAACAGAACAATTATAAAGGATTTAATGTACTTTATACTACACATTTATTTACTGCACGGTTATTTATTTACTGTTGACATTTGTATTTTTGTGATCAAATATTCCTTTTATTGTCGTAGTTCACTAAAATATAAAAGAGATATATTGTTTCATCTGTTAACAATAATAGCCTTTATAACACATTTGCATACACAGATATAATACATTTTAGTAGGCTATCAAACTGACAGGCTACTTTTTTCATTATTAATTATAAAAAGTAAAAGTCTCGTCACTCACAGTGTAAAATATCCACCGGTTTCTTTGGTCCAACATGACCATATTTTTATTCCTGAATTTCTGACCACTATTATGAAGTTTTGTACATTTCAACTGTTGTATTTCTAAGCACCAAAAAGTAATAAACAACTTTACCTGTTTCTAAGCACCAAAAAGTAATAAACAACATTACCTGTTTTTCGCTGCGGCAGCTCTGTCTCTTTGCCTCCGGTTTTTAAACCAATTTCCGACTTGTGTAGGAGTGAGTCCAGTGGCTTGCGCCAGTTCCCTTTTCTTGCTGGGGTTTGGGTACGGGTCCTGTAGGTACCACTCCCGTAAGAGGCTGCGCGTCCGCTCCTTAAAACAGTGCGTCTTCTGCTCGCCGTCCCAGATGGTCCTAGGAAGGGGAAACTTCTTTCGCACTCTGTACTTATCAACCGGTCCTAGGGGACGCCCGCGCAGTTTCTCGGCCTCCTGGTAGTGAGCCTCTAGCCACATCGCCTGAAGTTTGCCGTGCGAGTCCTTCGTAAACTTGTGGTTCTCCAGAATGTGGTACAGATCGCGAAAATTGCCCGTGTGAAAGGCAACCACAGCTCGGGCACGAAGGATGGATTCATGCTTGTTGATAGCCTCGCAAGCGCCCGGCGCCACTGGCAGTGACCAAAGAAAACGACCCAGTCGTTCGATGTCCCCGGTTTCTTCCAGCGTCTCGCAGACGCTCGCCACTTGCTCCGGAGAGAAGTTGAGGGTCGGTAGCTGAAACATTGACAAGTCTTCGGGAGACCTGGCGCTGGGCGCGCTGTTCGCCAGGAGCAAAGGGCGATCAGCGAAGTTTGGCAGGAAGAAATGGGAGGGATAAAGCTCTAAAGGGGATCTGAAAACCATGGAAATGACCTGAGAGAGAAAGAAAATTATCAAGGAAAAAAGGAACGACGAGTACAGATTGAATGATTCAATAGCTATCGCCTAATGACACCAGCCTCATAATATCTCCCCCTAAATCCACCGTGAGTGTAGCATTGAAATATTTTGTTTCGCTTTTCTATTGGTCTTCTTGGTGTCGTTGTAGGGTTGTCATGGCAGCCCTGCCAATCACTGTCAAGCGTGCCAATCATTAGCCAGTACGTAGAGGCTTTCACCACTTCTGCTGCACGCACGGGGGGTTATCAGGAACTCCAATCTCAACACCACCCTCCCTTCACCGACTCGCATGAAGCCGAAGCCAAGGCTCGCCTATTTGTTGAATGGAATGAGCAATTAGTGGGTGGAATATTATTGCGATCTTAACGAGACTCGTTAAAGCTAAAGAAGATATGTAGTAAAGAGAAGGCAGGGGTGGGGGCTCGGGGTGACAGTCACGGAGACGGAATCCACATTTAAATGAATGGTTTGAAACGGAGTCTACAACACGGCGCGCGTCTAGGCTACTTCATATTCTTTATACTCCATATGAATTTATATAAAATTGCACGTTGGAGTAGAATCCCTACTGCTTTCGACTATGTCTATTAATGCGTACTTATTTTTTTTTCCTTACTTGTAAGCGTGCTTTTTGATATCATAAATATAAATATTTCCTGATTTAGATAAATAATTACTGATTTTCTTTCCTGTTTAAAACTACAAAAGTACATTTTGACATTTTTGCTGACAGTGTTTCGACTGTCATCCCTAGCTACTGTTTCATCTTAGGCTGGCTCAGGTGACGCGCGCGCATCGTTCTGGTTGTTCCAGCACACATTTACGCAGAGGGCAAACATTAAACCTCTGACCAATGCGTGCAGGTGTAGGGAAATCATTTTAAAGACAACACACTGTTAATTAAATGTTTGTCAGCTAGATACAACGGATAACTCATTTTTGTCAAAATACTGAAACCTATTTTAGTCCTCATAACTTCTAAGGTAGCCCGATATGTGGCGACGCGCTGCGCTAAGTGTGCTCTTAAACTGGATGTATTAGCTATAGTTCTATGTCGTTAAAATGGTGTGTGTGAGCACATTGCCACGTCTCACTGCGCTTGCATCATGAAACCACGTTGGTATGATTTTCAAGGTTTTCACTGGCGTTTACACTAATATTTTATACGAGGCTTAGTTGGTGTTAAGATTTTGCGCGTTTAGTCGATTAAGAACAATACTCACATTGTCAGAGTTGGCCACGTATTAGGCATAGTAAGAGAAAGTATCTATACTACGGCTTATATGTCACACTAAAGCGGGCATAATTATCTTAAGCTGCCTTTGCAAAGGATCACTGAGGAATTCAAAACTTTTTTTTTTCTTTTTCAGTTTTGCATACCACGACATGCTTTTGGACGCGTTTACCGACGGAATAAGACAAGGAAACATGTTTATGTTACATGTAACGGTCATTGCGATTCAAACAAATTGATTTCGCTCTTATTTAGTTTTGTATGTTCGTTACAGACATGCATTTGCACAGAGGTGGATGAGAGCGATTTCTGGGTAGTCGCTGGAAGCACAGGGCCAGGCTGTTTTCTGCGATATCACACCTGTTTGCTCGCCTGTCATATGAAACTCCAGTGAAGCAATTCCAAGTGGCACTTGAATTGGTCCCTTTGGAAAGCTTCCTGGACTGGAAATAACCTGCGGTATTGAAATGCTGACCGTATATCCCTGTGATAATCCAGTCTCCCCTGGTCGGTATTTAGAAGAGGCCCTTGTTTGCTGAATATTCTAAAAGACTTACATCTCCAGGTGTTTAACGTGATCACCTTACACGGCCACTAGGTTTTTACGTGGCATGTTTGTAAAGATGATTTGGAAACTACCTTTGCAATACGGAAATTACCAATGAAATGTAAGAGCTGAAATGGTGTGTAAAGCCCCTGTTAAATCAGTTTATTTAGCATGGCCTTTGTTTACGTTAAGCATGTAATTAACACCCCTAAACAAGTTTATTCACCTTGGCTAATTGTCTGTTTATCCCCAAGCTTCCACTACTCTCGTCTTTGCGATAAGCAGCAGGGGAGAAGCTTCTCAATACCGACGAACCATTAGCTCTGTCTTTGTTTATTTAATTCCAGACCGCCTGACATCACAATGCAGGCAGTCGTTAACACCATTGCGTGATTTACTCAAGAAGTATTACTTAAACCTAACCTGGCAATATTGATTTTGTGTGTGGTGTTTTTATTTATTTATTTATTTATTTTTGGGTGGAGTGACCACAGAGGTACTACACTTCATGCCTAATTTCGGAACTACTTCTCTCAAGTGAGGTAGACAAACACGTGTGGCGTCACAACGTGAGACACAGGACCAAGGAGAGTCGGTCTGGGTGAAAAGGTAAGGAAAGTTGGCTATGACTCTACATTCAAACTAGCATGATCTTATCATCGTATTAAAACGCATCCTCCCAACCTATTGCCAACACTGGCACGCACGCTGTTTAAGTCGTCTGATATTTTTCACAGCCGCGATAAATCAGCTTTACGAGTGGTTGAGCGGAGGAGAATAAGACCAATATATGTTTTCATCTTACAGTTCGCATTTAAACGTCCAATTTTGTTTTAATAGGCTAAATCCTCGTTTGATCAGTTTATACTGTCTGTGATGGAGACGGTTACTGTGGACGTAAGTGACGGTGGAAACAGAAGCCTTCCCTTCCCTCCCATGATCGGAAAAAACACGGTTGGCTTTTCATCTTTTAAACGTGGTCGCTAAAACTTTTTTTTAATTCTTCGTATATTTCTGCTTTGTTTCGCCACGTTGTCCGTTCGTCCTGTCTTTGTTGTATTGTTGTAGCCTCTGTCTCTTTTCTGCTTTCATTTCAGTTAAGAGATTCATGCTGCTATTTCTGCATTACCAGGTTTTCTCCCGCACTTGTTCTTAAATGGACCCACCACGGACACAATTAGAGCTCTGTCTTACGCACCGAACTGTGGACCATCATCTTTGCATTCTGTAAGTTTGTGAAATGTAGCATCCGAGTGTTATGATTAGCGCTTGAATCATTTGCGCGTTTTAATATATTTTCAGCGGAGTTTTTCAAGTTTGTTAAAGCGAATAAGGCTCACATGGTGGGCGAATCACACGCTTTTATATCTTTAAAGTAAATCAAAATTTAGTTCCATAGACATCGCGTACTCCCAGGATTTATCTTACCTAGTGTTCATGTCTTCCGCTGCCGGGACGCTGTCTCGGTCGCTACTCCATAAATCCTGAAAGGGCGAATGAAGCGTGCAGCTTTGTGGAGCCGTCGGGATGGGGCGCAAATGCCCCTTTCTGTTTGTTTTTGCAAGCTTTCAACCTCTTCCGATTTGCATCGGCCAGGATTCTTACAAGGGCGCAATTTGCAGATGTGTTAGCATTTCTGACCCTCTGAGGCACCTACCTTGATGATGTGAGTGAGCGATATTACATTCCTACTATATAAATTTGCATATTTTGTATATATATTAATGAACATATGCAAAAATGCACCGCGTTACATAATTAATTCTATCGTTTTTAATTTGTTTGTAAGCCTAATAGCCTAATATTAAGGATTGAAAAACTTAGATACAGCAATATATTTTACAGTTCCAGCACGAAAATAGTTACTTTAGTTAGGTTAATATTTTCCCATCATAATTTGCCTACTAAAATGTAATAACTCGCTGATTCATTGAGAAATTTTTCATCTTGTTTTAAGTCTTCCGTTCTTGTTGATGAATGACGTTTAGCTATTTGGCCATGTACATCTTATTCGACCGTAAAGGTTTTGTCCTCCATCGCCATGTCTTTTTTTTGTGTGGTCTCATTAAGTGGGCATCCTGCTAGGCCTGCGAAGTTATACGGGAGCTGTCCAATCAGTGTGTTTGCACGGCTTGTTAGCGACATTTAATGAGGGTTCTCCGCGTACCCAGAGAATGGCGCCTCAATGTTAGATTTACCTTGTGTCAACTCGTTACTTCTAATGAAGGCACTGGAGGATTCTCTGCTGAATGGGACCGGGCGCCCGGAACTGCAGGCCCTCTTTCTTCCGATTTCTCTTGCCTTTGCCTAGCCAAACGCCTTGGTTCACGTGTAAGTGTGTGCGCGCGTGCGTACGTGAGGGCAATGGGTTGCGAGATGTCCTTTTTTATTCACTGGGTGCTAAATGAATAAAAACAACTGATCGAACATGCACGGATATATGCCTTTAGACCTCGTGTATATAACAGGTCAAACGCATAACAACATTAAAAAGGTGTCACACATTGCTTTCACTGCTTTGATAATTAATCTACATGTTTAATATACGTAATCTACATGTTTAATCTACATATTCTACGTGTATCGTACTTTTCCTCTCAAGAAATTCCAGGCTCTCTCTATGATTTGAGACAAATCAAACAACACGCGCTTAGCGTTGGCTACTGCCCCCTTCCCCATCCGCTCTGTAGCATCAAACTCCTCTACGACGTCCATGCTTAAAATTCAATGATCAGTGTCTTTAAATACATAATTTGGTGAAATGTTCTTCAAACTTACATCATAAGGTTACGTATTTTTGTAGTGTTTTTCGAGCACTCTGTAGGAATTAATCTGTTTAAAACACAGTGGTTCATTTGGTCTACCTACAAGATGGATATCTCACTTTGTGATAAGAAATATTATCCATTTTATTTAAAGGCGCTTTGCCTTTATTCTGTCACAACAGTAATAGAGTTATTAAAGCACGATTTTAGATAATTATGCCCTTATACCCCGAATCTACTTTTCACCCTAAACGTAGGCACATAAATATCGATACTAAGTGTCAAACTTTTGTGTCATTTTATAGGATTATGAACGTCTGTAGCAGAATAATATTGAAAGGACTTTTTTGTCTTTTGTTGTTGTTGTGTTGTGGTTTTCTATTTGTGAACATTGCACGAGTGTTTTAAGTACCACTTTTTCACTTTGCTTGTGCAATACATTAAATAACATTTAATATTATACAACGATAGACTAATTTAACAGTATCAGTCATTTCTGATGATAGTTTATATAAATGTACTTAGTGCGGTCATTTATACATAGGCAAACCAGAATACATCAGAAAGATATCAGAAACCCAGAAAAGATCAATAACCGCAACGGTATCCTCTAATAATATAAACACAAGTTGTTACATCTAACGAGAAATTACAGATAAACGTTTTTATAACTTACTTTGCAGTTTAATAACTTAACCTCCAGACTTTATGTTTTTTCTCAGGTGGAAGAATTTTCCTTCCGCTCTGGCATAATTTGCAGGCCAGTGGGACTTTCCACTCACATACTGGAGGTAACAGTGAACACTCTTCTAGGTGTTTGGATCAAGCGCGCAGTGCTGAAATAATGCCCGTGCCCCAGAGCCTAAAACATGACGTTTTAAACAGTCTGTCATGGTTGTAGAAGCTAAGTTACGCTTAATAATGAATATTCATGAGCACATATTGCATTAAGGACTAAATAAAAACTCAGTTAATATTAAAAACATGAAACATAGCTCCTGAATGACTATTCATCTAACTATGACCTTTGCAGATTTTATTCAGATTATAGGTAACTATGGTTATTTTATTTTATTGTTGTGTATTTCTATCTGTGTCTTTTCAAGGATATTGTTTCTTTTTGTGTTCACTGTCCCGGTCGCTATCAAGTTCCCGGTCGCTATCTGTCAAACTCGATTAGGCACACTGTTCAGTATGATACGAACATTGAAGCTGTTATCTTATTGACCTGGACAAACCAAGAAATACCCCTGGCAATTAATTCACCAGAAAATCTGCCACACTGAGGATTTATTTGGGATTTGTATTCATTTACATTGAGCACCACCTCTAACCATGTTTCTTAAATAGGCTATTAAAACTTGAACAAACAGTTAACAATTGTAATTCCATTCATAATTTTCGCTAAATCTGTTCATCCATACTGTCTCGACCATTCAGAAGCACAGTTAAGTATATCTTAAAATACGTGGGACTGCAGCGTCGCTTCACTGTTTTTCGGTAGGTTACAGCTGTTTTAATCTTATCACATATTTCAATGGGCCGCCGTTTGTCGTTGCCTATTTGAAGATTAAGTAATTAAATGTTTCTAATGTTAGTGTCGTGTTCTTGTACTGACAGATTCAAGTGGGTGAACCTCTAGATTAGTTATGTTCTTATACCAGCTCGTCCTAGGGTTTGTGGTTGGGAAGTTATTTTAAATATAGGTTAATTAGTTCCATACTGTCTGCCCTGTTAACCTATGCATTGAACCTATGCAATGAATAAAACATTCAACCCAAAATGAAGAACCATTAGAAAGACAATTGTGGGATTTTGAAAATTTGTGGGACAGTTTAGGAACCTCTATCGCACTGGACTATGTAGGTTAAAGTACCAGAACCAATTATAACCGACGTCGTCCCCTTTATCTTGCGTTTAATCCCCGGCTCTTTGCACTCAGGAGAGCAGTGCTTTGGTGCAGGATGTACCCTGCCTTTGCTTGCATTGACCGGACAGCTGTGTTTGACATTAGACTTCTCCTGCGTCCGTCATTTAACGAGGATTCAAGTGACCGAAAAATTACACAGAACCAGCACATTAAAATCACCCTACCATTTTATCTTGACACCGGGTGTCAGTTATTTAGTATGGCGGTGATTACTGTAAGAAGGATTGTAGCATTTTGTTGCGCTCTCATAAACAGGATCCAGATTCTATTAGTCAATATTTAATTGTTTTAACCGAGTTACTCCAGTAAGTAAAACAAATACATGTAAAATGGGATGAATTACTATTAGTTACGTTTCCTAACTTGAAGGAATCTGGCAACAGGCAATTTAAAGACGGGTAATAACCTGGAAATGCCATAACTCATTGATATTCATCAAATATGGCATAGTTTGTTTTCTGCGTAAAGGCTGTTCTGAATATTCTAAAATAACTTTTTTTAGTTCTCCCAATAGGCCTAATTAATGTGAAAAATATAATTTATTTCTAGTTGACTGAGTTAGGCCAAGGTCCTTCAGGTTTCTCTTTTGAATTAAAGAAAATTGTAGAAGGTAAATCGGTGAAAAGCATGTTTAAAAATGTTTAATTACAAAACCTTTGAATCGTATGGGCCTCTTCTTTTGATTTATTTCACGTCTGATTCAAATGACCCATCTACCTAACGTAAAGTTCTGCCTTAGTGATATCTTAATAGGATTTATCCCCAAATGCAGCGTTGACTGAATCTGTTATGTACGGGTGAGCAGTTTCTGTCGAATGGAATATCAGTCCGAAGTACAGCTTGACCAGAAGGATCGATAGAGGAACGTCTGGAGACCTCCGAGAGAAGCCGCGCGCTGCGTCACCGTGACAGGTACAAGACCCGCGCGTTACATTCATGTGGTAGAGAAGATAACGTATCTAAACAGTTCGAGCATCAACAGGCAGGCTATACCCATTTCACTACTTACCTGGCTTAGAAAAATACAAATTCTGTGAAAACACAGCGATGTTTGATCTCACGTTTCCAAGAAACTTAATTTTGTCATTTCTAAACTGGTTGGATAAATCAACATGTAGGCTAATATAGTAAGATGTCGTGTTTATCCATGGAACTTGTTTGCATTTCTACAGGACGTCACTTTAATGTAGTTGTTAACTACTGGAAAACATTGGCCTTTCCCCTATAAATTATACAGAAGTTACATTGGTCGAGTAAAAGAGTAGAACATCCAGCAAGTGAAGAAATGAAGAACATTTTTATATAGGCTTTGTTGTAGAATCGTCATGACCGTAACTCTCTAAACCAGTTTGCATCTCTCTACACCAGGATCTTGTTAAAATACTTAAAAGTCTGAACTATGACCTAACACTAAAATTTTAAATAGTGAAAATATCGGGGCCGTTTGAGCACACAAAGTTATACAGTTTTTTAAAGGGCGGATTAGAGTCAGGAAGCAAATAACAAAGGCTGTATCTCGAAAGTTTTGGTCTACTCACGAAAGCCGGAAGTTTGATTTACCCTTTTGACGTATTTTGCAAAAATGTCTGATATTGACTCTGTACAGAAATGGAAGAACAATGGTCATATTCTCTGTAGGCCCACGTGATACGTTCCGAGCCGCAGAAATAAAATTGTTAGGTAACGAAGACCCATACGCACTGTCTGAAAAGTCACTAGAATGTCAAAGGAAATATTATATGCACTTTGGAAATGTTAGACCTGGAACATAACAGGCTAATGAAACATATCAATCTTTTTAAATAGCCCTTAAAATCTTACTGACCCTTTAGTGATGTCTTGCAATAAAATACAAACCAGGTAATTTAACCTTGATAGACTGCCGTCATTAAATCCAAAGACAACTTTTAAACCATGATATTTACCAATTTCGGGTCTCTCTCTCTCTCTCTCTCTCTCTCTCTCTCTCTCTCTCTCTCTCTCATCCTTTCTTACTATGTCTCTCCCAGTTTCAGACAACATATTGATGTGTTAAATGTTAATCTGTTCGAATTTGATTCGGCAAGTAAATAGAGGTGTTTCGCCCTTCTCACTTGTCAAATATTGCAAAAGACAACCGGACCGCTGATCCAAATAAGTTCGAACTACTTGCTTCTTAAACCGAATCTCGTTTTATGTATACAAAATATGAGCAAAGCAGATTATACTCGAGCAAATGTTACAACGTCTGACCCTGATCCTGGACACTTTATTCAAACAGTAGTACTTGTCCTCTTCCTCTTCGACGAAACAATAAATGTTACAATTTATGTAACAATAAATGTGATCTGTTCGACCACAAATTTTGTTCCCAAAGTTATCATAAATGTTTTTTCTTATATAATAAGATTGTATAACAATAACAATAATTACAATAACAACAACAACAACAATAATAATACATATTATTATTATTATTATTATTATTATTATTATTATTATTATTATTATTATTATTATTATTATATGTAATAATATTATTATTATCCATTATTATGTGGTAATATAAAGTTTGTATTTTATTTAGTATGACATCTTTATCAGTTATACACAGATTGCATGTTGGTGGGCCTCATTTCTCTTTTTGGGTCCTGTAGGGATCATGTTTGTGATTACACGGGACACGCACAGTGTCAAGGTTCATTTATCGGCTATAAGTCATGCAGAGGTAATGGGAAGTTATTGGGTGCCTGTCCTGTCAGTGTGTCCTGTAGGTCTACGGTTCACAGCGAGGTTAAAGAAACTGTTGATACCTTTGTTTGTCCTCCCCGCTAAATCCCCCTTCCTTCCTAAAAGAGGATGTGTTGTGCCTGTCACAGCACCACTCACCCTGCACTCGCTCACAGCCCTGTTTGTTATTATAGGTTTATGACTTTGGTCCAAACAGGAACACAAAATAATATCATGACGTCATCAGGTGCACGTTTTGGTCTCGACTGTCATTGTGAAAGTGTGCAAGGCCTGTCCCGCACTCTAGTGAATTCTTTTACCGTTGGTTATTTTTGGCTTCAGATATGTAGCCTGTGAGAATTGTCCATTTCAAAGGCATCAGCACCTACAGAACATAAATGCATATGTAATGTATTGAGATTTTTAAACAGATTTCACTTCCAGAAAGTTCAAGTAAAATGTATGTTATGATTATATTAAATATTCTACTGTTACTTCTTAGGGTTAAAGGTTTTTTTTTTCCTCAGATGTTGTACATACCACAGCAACATTTTATAAACTGATGTTCAATATTAAAATTGTTGATATGTTCTATGCATATACCACATACTGTTCATATATCAATAAAATTTGCTGTGTAAATAACACTGAGTTGCTGGAGTTCTGCTGGGGTGGGTATTGCTGGTGAGAGCTTGCATTATTTTACATTATTTGACCCACAACACTGTTGGTCAGCCTGAGACTAATCGGGTGACTGGGCGGACAGTGATGTTTGAGTGTTTGTGTGTGTGTGTGTGTGTGTGTGTGTGTGTTAGAGAGAGAGAGAGCGAGAAGAGAGAGAGATTCTCTGTTTCTCTCCATTGCTCTCCATTTCTGAATACATCTCTAGGCTCTATGTACAGATCTTTATTTTCTGTGTATGTGTGTGTGTTAAGAGATAGAGATCCATCTGACTTGATGTTAGCCTTGTTAGCCTCATCAAAGCTCTTTAGCAACATTCTGCACTGTTTTACTACAGAGACCCTCAAACGAGCAGAGGGTTATCAAACTCTCTCTCTCTCTCTCTCTCTCTCTCTCTCTCTCTCTCTCTCTCTCTCTCTCTCTCTGTCTCTCTCTCTGTCTCTC